>CP025645.1:6044934-6145416 GCA_003576665.1 Ipomoea trifida | reverse complement strand
AAAAAAAAAAAAAAAAAACCTCAAAAGCCAGCCTTGATAACTGTTACTTGCTATACTTTTTCAAACCATTACTACCCGGGTTTGAACCTATAAGGCTATCCTTATCCCTCAATACTCTCTCACTTTCGAAAATGGGTCTCACTTCCACATCACCCAATTTGCAAACCATTTACTATTCACACTACATCCCTGCAAATCCAATCAACTTTTAAAAGTGGACCCAATTTCACATCACATTAAAATTTTAATATCTTTTTCTCAATAAATATCATTTTCTCTTCAGCATTATTAATTTATATCAATATATAATTTAATAATAAATTAAATAATAATTAAAATTTTAAAATGAATCAATTACATTACAAAATAAAAAAAATTTAACCAAACAAAAGTCACGTATAACACTATAGCATTTTTGAAATTAACAAAAAAAAAAAAAAAAAACAAAAAAAGAAGCTGTGTATGGGTGGCAACAGTAAAAGAAAACAAAAAAAAAAACAAAATGGAGAAATAAAAGGTGATGTATTGGCGGATATCATTTTAAAAATTAACAAAACCAAAAAAACAAAAAAATCAATGTATTGATTAAAAAAAAAAACTCAAAACCACGTCTGGCGGCAGCTTTTTTGTCAAATGGCAGAAAAGCTGCCATTTTGCAAACTTGCTGCAGTAACAAGTTTGATAAATGGGTGGCAAACATCTAAATAAATTTTTTTTTTCTTTGCCACCTCACCCAGCAAGTGCATGCACTTGCTGGGTTGAGGTCAGCCTAACATGATAGTTGACTTTTCAGTAATTAATTTTAAGTTATTGTATCAATTTTAAAACCTCAATTAATTCTCTTAACAAAAAAACACAATTAATGTCCCTTGACAAGGTTCTACTAATTAACATTAAATTAACACAATCAATATCCGTTTAAAGACTATTAATTAATTTTAATGTATTTAACCTGCCATGCACACCTATAAAAGGGACTCTGCTAATGTCCAATATCATATTCACTCATCAAACAAAACAAACTTGCAACCTTAAACACTTTCTCCTTACAACAACGTAACAATGAAGTCAACCGCAATCCTGTTTCTCTCATTCCTTGTCTTTGCCGCCATCACAACCTCTGTGCATTGCACAACTGGCTCATCCAGCCCCGCTAAACAAGTACGTGACGTTGATGGAGACCTGGTTCGAGCTAATACCAGTTATTACATTATTCCAATGTCGGTAGAAGATGGAGGTGGCTTTTCATTACGAAGCACTAAAACTGATGAATCATGTCCACTTGGTATTTTCCAAGAAGATGAGGATGATGAAAACATTGGAATCCCAGTAACATTTTCCCTCGTCAACCCTAAAAAGAGTGTCATTCGTGTCTCCACCGATTTGAACATTGAGTTCTCCGAAACTCCTGGTGAGTGTGACATTTCTAACGTTTGGAAGGTTGATAACTATAAACGACACCCTAAAAGATTCTACATATCCCCTGACGGAGTTAAGGGAAACCCCGGGTCTGACACAATCAGTAGCTGGTTTAGGATTGAAGAATTTGAGAGGGGTTATAAATTGATCCATTGTCCAAGTGTGATGGAGAATGATGATTATGAAGGTGGCGATGAGGACGAAATCGAAGTGTTGTGCAAAGACGTTGGCCTTCTCAAGTATAGTGGACAACAACGTTTGGCTTTAACTGATACTCCACTTCGTGTTGTGTTCCGGAAAGCTTAATTGAAGATCAGAGAAGATTATCTTTAATTTCAATGTCCCATGCACGTTATGTTTATGTTTCTCAATAAATTTGTAACAATGTTCTATTATATGTAATTGTCATATCTGATTCAGATCCATAATAAAACAATTAATTTAAATACGCTATTACTTCTTATATTATATTATAATGTTAGTTCAAATTCATTAAAATACTTTTATGTCTATTAATTTGATTGTGGTGTTATTCTTATTAAAAAAAGTTGAGAATCATATATCAAACCAGACAGTGCGCTATCCACCTGGTATCTATCCATGTGTTACACGTTATACAAGGTATATGCGACAAGTCGTCAAGGTTGAGGCACGTTATCATTCAATGGGATCAAAACGCGTCTTCGTCGTCAGTGCGGCCATGTTTTTATGGTGCAGAATTATTGATGGCAGACTGGTAACTTTACAAGAATTAAGAAATTGTATCCTTAATTTCCTATGTCTATAAATGGAGTCGCCACTTCAGAATTAAAACACACAAATTAAAATCCCATCCATATAATATAATATAATGAAGGCGTTATTACTGATCTTGCTACTTTCACTCGTCTCCTTCCCACACCACGAGATCGCCGGCGCGTCGTCGCTGCCGTCTCCGGTCCGCGACAACAAGGGCGAAGTGGTGAAAGTGGGCTCAAACTATTTCGTCCTCCCGGTCACGCGCGGCCGCGGCGGCGGACTATACCCGGCCAACATAAAATCAAACGCGACCATTTGCCCGCTGGACGTGATCCAGGAAGCCGATGAAGTCCAGAAAGGCATACCCGTGGTACTCGAGCCCTACAACAACGCCACCACCGGCGCCGTGGTCCGCTTATCAACTGATCTCAACGTCAGGTTCTTCACGCCGACCATCTGCGCCAGGAAGACGGTGTGGAAAGTCGACGCCTACGACGAGTCGGTGAACAAATATTTCGTGAAGACAGGAGGGGTCGAAGGAAATCCCGGGCCTCAAACATTAAGCAGTTGGTTTAAGATCCAGAAGTATAAGAGCGTTTACAAGTTTGTGTTTTGTCCGACCGTGTGCAACTATTGCAAGGTTATCTGCAAAGATGTCGGAATCTTTGAGCAGAACGGGGTGAGGTTTTTGGCTTTGACTGATGATGTTCCATTCAAGGTTATATTTGAGAAAACCTTCTGAGTTGGCTGATCGAGCTGAGGTTTCTCTCTGCTAGCTTTCTCATGTTTCAATCACATAAAACATATATGTTATATACTATATAATAATTAATGTTTCTACAACAAAACGATGAATATATTGTGTCATTAAAACAAATTACGTGACAATATAATCTCTAGTCAATTTTTTTGTATAATGCCTTTAATTCAAGACATAAGATAAGTCGGTTTGTAGCGGAGTACCCTTACATTATTATTGTAATAAGATTAAATTATATACATTTAAAAAACACTACTTTTGCAAAATCCGAGGCGCAAGAGACCTCCCAAACTCCAAATACTATGGTCTCGCAGGGAAATATCAGCTGAATTCATAGCTTTTCACAATACTAAATAGTATATATACGAACTTTCCGAATCTTTCTACACAAGCTTTTCACAGTTCGAATTCATAGCTGAATCTCTCTCATACGAAAATCCTTTCTTCACCATTTTTCCATTCCCAGCCGAGTGGTTCGGAGCTCGATTCGAGCTCTTCGCCGCTGTTGTCGCCCGCCTCAGACTCATATCGCGACTCTCTCGTGTAGAGTTCGAGTGGTTCGGAACTCGATTCGAGCTCTTTGCCGCCGTTGTCGCCCGCCTCAGACTCGTATCGCGACTCTCTCATGTAAAGTTCGAGGGGTTCGGAACTCGATTCGAGCTCTTTGCCGCCGTTGTCGCCTGCCTCAGACTCGTATCGCGACTCTCTCGTGTAGAGTTCGAGTGGTTCGGAACTCGATTCGAGCTCTTCGCCGCCGTTGTCGCCCGCCTCAGACTCGTATCGCGACTCTCCCGTGTAGAGTTCGAGTGGTTCGGAACTCGATTCGAGCTCTTCGCCGCCCTTGTTGCCCACCTCAGACTCGTATCGCGACTCTCTCGTGTAGAGTTCGAGTGGTTCGGAACTCGATTTGAGATCTTCGCCGCCGTTGTCGCCCGCCTCAGACTCGTATCGCGACTCTCTCATGTAGCGTTTCAGGGTTGTGATAGAGATGATGACAAGGTGTTGGTTTGTAGTGATAGTAATTGCACTGTAGTTGTTCATGAGGAGTGCATGGGATGGCCAGCTAAATTTGACTAGTTCCCCTGACAAGTTGAAACAAGATGAACCGTATTCACGGTATTCACCATGGAAGTGAGTGTTCAGCTACTAGAGAAGATAACTTACTTTTACACATATTATTCTTGCATATAAATATTTATCTTCTCCTTTACTATGTTCTCTTTACTGCATTGCTTCTGAAGTGAACTTATATTTCCTTGCTGCAGGAGAAATCTATTTACAAATGGAAGACGTACTAAAATAATGTGGAGCCTTGCAGAGATAGAAAAGCTTCAGGCAAATATTCCCAATTTCCACTGCTAACTTTTTCTCTAGTTTTTACAATAAACTTTATGTTAATATGGTATATCAGCTTCTAATGTGGTTGTGGTTATGTATTGTGGGCTACAAGGAAGGTGTTCACTCAGCAACGGCTAACAAAAATATCCCTTGGAGGAAGATCTTAGGCTAACAAAAATATCCCTTAGACTTTGGTGGTTAAATATCCCTTGGAGGAAGAACAAAAATATCCCTTAGACTTTGGTGGTTAAATATCCCTTGGAGGAAGATCTTAGGCTAACAAAAATATCCCTTAGACTTTGGTGGTTTTGTGTTTCATCCAACCGGTATGCCAGCTGATCTCAAGGACAAATGGAGAACCTTGACATGCACTGCAGAATTCCACCTGGATCAAAAGGAAATTCACTGCACCCTTGCATTCTAGGATTGCCATAGAAGACATCCAGTTCCACTTCAACTTGCAACACCAACCTCATAGTAGTTAAAACAATTCTTATAAGAAAGGCAAAATCTATATTAATTCCTGCACCACCCACATTAGATCCACCACGTGTTTTCAGAGCAATGGATAATAGTGTGACATTAAGAAGGACAATATCACTTTCATTCCCCATCAAAACTCCATCCTGAATTACAGCTTCAAGAGCAAAGACTTCATCAGGATTAACATAGTCATTTGGGGTCTTTCCCACCATTTTCCTAACTGACTTCTCCATTTGTTCTACAGAATTATGAATCCATCATCATTGTCCATATCATGTTCATCATCTATCCCTACCCGATTAACAGGGGCTAACAAATTTTCATTCTTATCAGTTACTTCAACAGCAATTTCTTCCTTAATATCACTAAGTTCCTCCAAATTATCAAGGGATATTCTACTATCCTTAAGCATGCCATTATCAACTAAGCAAGGAACAACACCTTCACATACCTCAACCTCTTGGCTTGTCATTAGCAATTCGGAATCTCCAGCGATCTTCACAGCTTCCGAACCTCCAACAAGGTACCCCGATTCTTCCGCTGAGACTAGAGGAGCCGATCTGTCGCTTCTGCCGACCTCAAGTTGCACCAACGGTGGGGAAAGTTGATACGGCTGTGGAGCCATTGACGGTGTTTGAACTGTAGAGCCTCTTTGTACGGGATTCATCAGTGGGGAAGCAGAGCTATCGAGTCCCAAAGCTTCCAGAATTTCATTTCTGAAATTGAACATCTCATCTCTGAAATTGGACACCTTAACCCTTAATTTCTCCAGAGTTGCATGAAATTGTGTATCAATTTTGATACCCAACTCACCCACCTGAGCCTCTAGCTTACACACTCTATCCTCCATTGATAAGGGCTCCTGGTTATTCGGATTAGCCATTTGAAACTCGGGAAAGAAGAGCTCTGATACCATTTGTAATGATCCTGGGGATTGAACCGAAAGAAAAAGAGAGAAATAGAAGGGGAGGAAGAAATTTGAGTATAAAATCCAGCGTATCCTTCACTGCAATGTACTGCCTATTTATACTAGGAATATTCTAATAACAGCTAAACAAATTTAGTAACAAACTAACAGAGAAGGAATTAAACGGCGTCGTCCTGGGGTCGAATCCGGTTGGCTCGGGGTCGGATCCGGTTGTCGGCTTTTTCTTTCCTTCGATTCCGGTTGGAAAGCCTTGGGGTGTTACAGATACATGTTTATTATTTTAGTGAAGAGATCAGAGTGGCTGAGAAGGAATTTCATATAAGCATAAGTTTGAATGATATGTCATGATAATTGTAAAGCTAGATGTTTGGCAGTTAATCTAATGATTTTTTTTTTAAATCTATCTGTAGATGTGAAAACATGGAAATGGGCAGAGAAATGCATAAAATTTTGCTTAAAATGTGATAGAGATGATGACAAGGTGTTGGTTTGTAGTGATAGTAATTGCACTGTAGTTGTTCATGAGGAGTGCATGAGATGATGACAAGGTGTTGGTCCCTTTACTGCATTACTTCTGAAGTGAACTTATATTTCCTTGCTGCAGGAGAAATCTATTTACAAATGGAAGACGTACTAAAATAATGTGGAGCCTTGCAGAGATAGAAAAGCTTCAGGCAAATATTCTCAATTTCTAACTTTTTCTACAGATACACTTATGTATATGATTCTAGACCATTCTACCAACTATGAGAACTTATGTACAACTCCTAGAAAACTCCGGAAAAATGTAGCAAACCTAGGCAAGGTGTCCCACGCGTCTCAAAAATTGTCTCACGCGTCTCGGAAATTTGTAGGAAAGTGCCCCGCGTTACATTAGCCTGAAGATCCATGGTAGTTCCATCCATTAGAGTAAGAAGGAAATGTCACAACTTCAAAATGTGGGTGTCAGAATAGATGCATTTCCTAGTTATTCAGTTTTTTTGTATTGTAATAAGATTAAATTATATACAGTTAAAAAACACTAATAATTTATAAAATTTTATTTTTATTTAAGAGGCATGCATGTATCTCCTCCTACTTTACACATATTTTAATTAGTCTTTATCTGGCATATAATCTCTAACAAATCTTTAGATTTGAACCAAATTATTTATATATGTAAAATAAGGGCTCAACTATAAATATAAATGTGGCCATATTGTATTTTTGTGTAACAAAAAAATAGTTTAATAAATAAATGTTTTTTTAACAAATTATATTTCAAATATTTTGTAATAGTCACCCCACCCAACTTTCAAAAAAATATTCATATTATAAAATATAATTTTTCACAACCTGTTGAAAATATGAGATCTATGACTAAATCCGTGACCTACCAAAGTAGTATACCAATTTGCATATATATATATGAATGTGTACTTCACTAACTAAAGCACTTGTTAATTACATCAAAATTTTGAGGTTGATAAGTTTTCATACATTTACATGATAAAAATGTCTTATCATTGTTTGTCACATCAAAAAATACGTATTTAATTAAGAAACTAAAGTAAATCACACTAGAAATAATTAAAGGGACTGCACATATTATATTTATGCTCACCCGCCCCTCAACGTGTGCTTTGCTTCGAACCCATGATCTTTTGTATGGCTCTGATACCAAATTAAAGCATGTGCTCCATCTCAACCGCCCCTCAACGTGTGCTTTGCTTCGAACCCATTATCTTTTGCATGGCTCTGATACCAAATTAAAGCATGTGCTCCATCTCAACCGCCCCTCAACGTGTGCTTTGCTTCCATCTCAACTAAAAGCCTAAGCTGATCTTTTGCATGGCTCTGATACCAAATTAAAGCATGTGCTTCATCTCAACTAAAAGCCCAAAAGCACTGCACATATTAGGATTTCCGAGCGCAACACGTGGAAGTCTCTTTTTGAGGGTGACGCGGAGATTCGAACCCATGATTTTTTGCATGGCTTTGATACCAAATTAAAGAATGTGTTCCATCTCAACTGCACATATTATATGGCTCTGATACCAAATTAAAGCATGTGTTCCATCTCAACTGCACATATTATATGGCTCTGATACCAAATTAAAGCATGTGTTCCATCTCAACTGCACATATTATATTTATGCTCACATGCCCTCTCAACGTGTGCGGTGGATTTCCGAGCGCAACACGTGGAAGTCTCTTTTTGAGGGTGACGCGGAGATTCGAACCCATGATCTTTTGCATGGCTCTGATACCAAATTAAAGCACGTACTGTATAAATCCAGCTTTATATAATTGTAATAGTTGTGGTCGCTATAATGTTTTAGTTAGACATACAAAATTTTAACATTTCCATTTAAGATCTTTTATACTATATTGATGTACGACTAAACTTCAATTCTTGATCAAGGAAAGTTTTAAAAAAAGAAAATGTTTTACCAACTTTTCTGATGGCCTGGTAATGATGTGGGCAGGCCCAAAAATCAAATTTTATAGACATGAAATTTGATTCCCTAATTTTGCACATTCTACTGTAGTAATATTTTACATGAAATTAGTTATCTAACTTTAATATGCTAGGAAATTCACCAAAATCAACATTTTTCCGTTGGCTCAACCCATGTTTTCAAAAAGTTGATGCAATGATATTTGTGATGAATATTTATTTTAATTAATTCAAATTAAGGTCCAAAAAAGTACAATAAAGTTAGGAGAGTTAAATCTATCACTACTCTAATAAAACTAAACAACCGCTAGTAGATGGAGAACCTTGTGCAACCGCTAACAAAGATATCCCTTGGAAGAAGATCTTACACTCTGGTGCTTCTGTGTTTCATCCAACCCGTCTGCCAGCTGATCTCAAGGACAAATGGAGAACCTTGTGCAAGCAGATGAAACAGAATTCAACAGCCTAGTGACCTGGAAATGTCACAAAATCCAAGACTCTACTGTAAGTAACAGACTAACAGACCTTATTCTCAAGTTCTTTCTTCCCAGTGTCACAACAACAAACCCCAACACTGAACTTTAAGGTGGAACTCATGGACAAATTCAATAGTGATCTCTCCACCCCTCTTGTTGAACAACCAATTGTTCTTCATCAAGTCAGCACTATGGATGAATTTGCTAATGAATACCGAGCACAGGTCTATGCCATCCACTCAAATGTTTACACTTTTTTTTCCCCCAAATTCTCTATATAGAACTAAGCTAAACATAAATAAATAGAAAAGATTAATTCATAGATGAAATTGCCTTCTGCAAATTCAGAAAAGCCTTCTCGTATAGTACGAATCCCATGAACCAAAATTCGAAATTGTCTTTCGTCATTACTTGAATGTACTTCTGAGATGGTTTATCCACGTTCGCACTTGGATTAGCTCGCTCGATCTTCTTCACGGGAATAATGACCTGCTTAATTGTTTAATTATGATTATCGACGTTAGTTATAATTAAATTGAAAAGAGCTAGGTAGAGAAGATGGAGTAGTTGGAACTTGAAACTAACTAACCTTGTATGGTGTTCTAAGGACGCCGCCGGTGGGACAAGGAAGAACGATGGGTCGTTCGCTGCAAAACGCCACTTTCTCCGTTGAAACAAACAGAATTCCGGCGATAGGACCGGCCGTGGTTGACAAGTAGCACTGCGAAGCCTTGAGCAACTTCTCCTCGTCGCTAACGTTAAATATGTGCCTGAACATTTGTCTTCTTCCACCTTCTTTTATTATTTTTGCCCCCAGGCTTAATTTCCCTTTCACTGTCTCCGACAACCTCGGACTCATCTTCACTGCATTTTTATTTTAATGTAATTAAAATGTTAATTAAGAAAGGAATATATGGATGAAATTAAAGAGAAATTCAAGCCTTAATAAATTTACTATTAGAAATAAAATCTTGATAAAAGGAATTACCATGCTCTCGGATTCTGTAAGCATAACTCCGGACCTTCCTCCTGAACTTCTTTTGGAGAACAATCGCAGAGTCACCCTGATCTGTATAATCCAAAATAAATAAATAAATTTTCCAGCTCTTTTGATCTGTATGTGTTCGTCACAGTATCTCCAGAAAATACATAAAAAGAAAAAAATTTGAAAAAAAAATACTTTTGGTTGTTAAATGAAAGAGGTTGATTTAAAGATGAATTATATACGTTTAAATAACTTGGGTAAAGTGTTTGTTTCTTTTGTATATTAAGTTGAAGTGGAGGCTAATCAAGAAGGGGATGAACAAAAGGCAGGCGGGCTGCACGAGTAAATTAGGTTGTAGGTGGATTAAAATTTGAAAAGTAATTGCAAATTAAGTTGACCTTTTTATATATTATATTTTACAAACATTTTTTAAACCACCATTTAAAAAACTTTTGTGGTCTTCTGCCGTTAAGCAATAGACAGAAGACCCAAGTTCAAAAAACACACCATCAATATAATTGTCTAAGCGGTAAAAGGATTGAGAATCTTAAATAATCACATACTATTAATATTGTAACAGTTATATGTTATTAGGTCTCATAAATTCTAATCAAACTCCTAGCCTAACTATTAGTGTTAGCATCATATAATTAACAAATACTTAATATTATAATAACTTATAATAAATGTTATAATAATAAATAATAGTAAACGTTACACATGCATCTCCCCTATATATACACAATCCGGCCATGTGATCCCGCCCTTAGCTAGCTAGCCAGCCAGGTCATTACCAACACAAAAACAAACACTTTTTTCTCTTCTGTTCTGTTCTGTTCAGTCATATGTTGAACTGGAGCTAGCTAGGCCTGGCCTGCGAATCTGCCATGGAGATCTGCAAGACGATGCTGGTGTTTTTCCTTGTTGTTTCTTCTACTCTTCTTTCTGCACTTACTGCCTCAAGTAATTAATAAACTAACTCATCAAATTAAAACCCCCGCCCCCTTTGATTGTATATATATGTTGTGTTGATGAAATTGTTTAAATTTGGTTATTTATGATGCATGATGAGTTGGTTCAATTCTTTGGTGAACAGGAAATCTAAAGGAAATTAGCAGCGAGAATATTAAGGCAGCTGAAGAAGATGAGGCTTTGATGGATCTGATGATGAGCGGAGGTGTTTTGGAAGAAAAAAGATACGATGAGGTGCTGGGAAGGGGAAGGGGAAGGGGAAGGATGAATATGGAGACAATAATAATTAATGATTATTCAGGAACTGGTGCCAACACCCATCATGATCCAAAGCCTCCTGGAAGTAACGATTAATTTATTTAATTAATTTACATCACAATATATGTACGTGGATGGATCGGATCGGATGAATTCATGTATGTATGTATACTTAGAGATCGAACATATATATATATATATATATATATATATATATATGTGTGTGTGTGTGTGTGTGTGTTGTACTTGTATATATAGAAATAAATAATAATGATAAAAATTAAAGTTGTTGCACCATTGATTAGCCAAAGAATGTGGCTTAGCCGCCTTTGAATTGCCTTTTTATACCCATCTTGGTTTAGCAATAGTTTTTTGGATAATTTAACTTAATTTGAACTCTTTTCTGATCCTTTAATTTTTGGAGACAATAAAATAAAAGCTAGTAGGCAAGTAGCCCCTCTGATCTGCTTTCTTCTTGCTGGCAAACACTGGAGTTATAAATGAACTTCAAGATCATGTGTTGTCGATAGAAATCCGTTTCACACTCTTCAATGCATAACTAATATAATGCTGACAGGATGGATAAAGTAGCTAGGAATATGCTTAAATATATATTAACCTAGCTAGTAGCTAATTGCTAGTGGATGGAGTTCACATTCATTATTGAGCTTCCTTCTATCAAATGCTGTGAATCTTGGATAAGATTTTTTGCCCACAAGTATCATTTCCGGCCAAGCCATGTGTCATCATATCATATCCTTACACCACTACTTCTTATCAACTACTATCCCACAATCATATCATATGTGCCTTGCATTGTGACTATATTAAGTGTTACTACGATAGATAGATCATGGAGCTTGCATGATTTGAGATCAACATACATACATTTTTTTTATACCATGAATTGGTCTAGCTAGGATATGATGATAAAAAAAATATACAATCACTATTCGATTGCATAAATTCAGCTCTATATATATAATTGTAATAGTTGTGGTCACTATATAATGTTTTAGTTAGACATACAAACTTTTAACATTTCCATTTAAGATCTTTAACACTTTATATTGATGTACGATTAAACTTCAATTCGTGATAATGAAAGATTTTAAAAAAAAAATGTTTTACCAACTTTTCTATGGCCTGGTAAAGTGGTAATGATGTGGGCAGGCCCAAAAATCAAATTTTATATACATGGAATTTAATGATTCCCTAATTTTGCACATTCTACTATAGTAATATTTTACATGAAACTAGTTATCTAACTTTAATATGCTAGGAAATTCACCAAAAACAACATTTTTCCGTTGGTTCAACCCATGTTTTCAAAAAGTTGTTCTTTAATAAAACTAAATAATTTATGGAGCATCCTTAATACCAACAAGTGGACAAAAGTCACAAAACTAAATATAAGAATGCTAAAATCGATAACAGTCATCAATTGGAATTCATGTATAGTAACTCCAAGCACTATATAATATAAATGTTGTTTTCAAAAAATATATATATAATATAAATGTTATGTACTCCTAATGTTGGGAGTTGATAAATTGACATTTATAAATTTAAGAAAAAAAAAAAATTTGTACACACCAAATTCCTAGGCACTCTGCTTAATTTTCAAATGTTTACACTTGTTTTTTCCCAAACTCTCTATATAGAACTAAGCTAAACATAAATAGAAAGGATTAATTGATAGACGAAATTGCCTTCTGCAAATTCAGAAAAGCCTTCTCATATCGTACGAATCCCATGAACCAAAACTCGAAATTGTCTTTCGTCACTACTTGAATGTACTTCTGAGATGGTTTATCCACGTTCGCACTTGGATTAGCTCCCTGAATCTTCTTCACTGGAATAATAACCTGCTTAATTCAATTCTTTAATTATGATTATTGACGTTATAATTAAATTGAAAAAAGGTAGGTAGAGAAGATGGAGTAGTTGGAACTAACGAACCTTGTATGGTGTTCTAAGGACGCCGCCGGTGGGACAAGGAAGAACGATGGGTCGTTCACTGCAAAACGCCACTTTCTCCGTTGAAACAAACAGAATTCCGGCGATAGGACCGGCCGTGGTTGACAAGTAGCACTGCGAAGCCTTGAGCAACTTCTCCTCGTCGCTAACGTTAAATATGTGCCTGAACATTTGTCTTCTTCCACCTTCTTTTATTATTTTTGCCCCCAGGCTCAATTTCCCTTTCACTGTCTCCGACAACCTCGGACTCATCTTCACTGCATTTTTATTTTAATGTAAAATGTTAATTAAGAAAGGAATGGATGAAATTAAAGAGAAATTCAAGCCTTAATAAATAAATTTACTGTTAGAAATAAAAATAAATCTTGATAAAAAGAATTACCATGCTCTCGGATTCTGCAAGCATAACTCCGGACCTTCCTCCTGAACTTCTTTTGGGGAACAATCGCAGAGTCATCCTGATCTGTATAATCCAAAATAAATAAATAAATTTTCCAGCTCTTTTGATCTGTATGTGTTCGTCACAGTATCTCCAGAAAATACAGAAAAGAAAAAGAAAAAAATGTATACTCGTTCTGAAGCTTGGGGAGTTGTCATCTGAACTCACAAAAATAGACTCATCATCATCATCTTGAGAGAAAGAAGAGTGTCTCTCTGAGATTGTCTCTACTGATGACGCCATTATTGAAGGACTTGTAGAGAACTGATCTTCAAACTGATGATGATTATCGATCTTCATCTTCAATAATGGAATCGTCACAAAAAAATAAAGCTTTTAATTTTCTCGTCGTTTTTTCCCTGGCTCTGAGGACTGAGATGAGATAATTCTGGGGACACGGGTGAATCAAATAATTGTTGCGAAAAATAGAAGCTTAATTAGTGCATGTGAATGGAGCTAGGAGGGATTAAGGGCATATTTAACGTGACGGTCGGCGTGGACTGTACGTACATGTTATTATACTTCTATTAATTAATATTATTATACTTTATAATAAAGCCCTGTAACTTTTTCCTTGTTTTCGTTAGTCAGTCAAAGATTCTTTTTGTTTTTTTCTCCATTTCCACACCAAATGCTGTGGCAGTTTGGCCTAGCTATGGGACAAATTCTAGAACATAAATTTATTAAGCTAAGGCTGCTCTTTCTGTGAAGCTAATGCTAACTAATCCATTATACTGTTATCAATTATACACGTACATTATTGTTTCCAATCAAATCATTTGTATTTTTATATGATATTATTATGTATTTAATTAATAACAGAATATTTGAATCAGTACTTCATCTATATATATATGCAACATAAATTAATTTATCTTCTTATGATTCTTTATCAACTAAGCTAAGGTACTTAACTCAAAATATACTTTCAAATAGTAGTGGTCCTGTAGCATACATTATCGTAAATAAAAAATAATTTAATTTAGTTTTACTTGGCCGGGTTACTTTTCTTATATAGACGACTATATATGTATACAAAGTCTTTGGCGCATGCAGCATAATAAATACGACTGACCCCATAACTAATTGACAATTAATATTTGAGTTTGTAGTCTAAAATGTGACTAACATTGAAAAGGACAACATATATAAGGCTGTGAATGGATGGATAATGTGGAAGCTTCCTCTCTTCATCACCATCTCTATCTGTATCTCTCTCTACTGATATTTTAAACCTATAAACACGCATGCACTGTACTATATACTATACATACACACGTCAATTTCTGAAGAAAAGTATATATGTGGAGGAAATAAAACTAAAGATATGGCCACCAAGCTGGAATTCAAAGCAAGCACTCCTTGATAGAACAACTAACCTAACTTCAAATCAAAATTCTAGAAAGACCAAATGTATGTTGACTTTGATTTTACAACGTATGGTTTGTAGTTATTACTAATAAATGCATTTACATATGGTTTCCATTAATATTATTAGCTCCCAGCCGCCGTGGGAACTTAATTGACTTCCATTTTTGTAGCTCATCACTCACCTATATCATCTAGTTATATTAGAAGCTAAGTATATGGACAGTTTTCCTGTGATTCTTCTGGATTATCAGTTTGGTGTTCCTCGACCACGTATGGGTGATTGTATTTTTTTATTGAGATTTTCATTTTCGTTTGATTAAAAAAAAAGTCCTCTATACTAAATAGAGAATTGCCAACTACTACATAGTGTGATGACACTTTAATTACCATTTTAAATGAGTGGTCGCAAAATTGAATCTGGTGGGGGCATTGATTCAAATTGACAAAATATATAACGGATACTAACTTATAAAGAAAAATGGAGAAAAAAAATATAAGAATTTGTAAATTAAAGTATTTGATTGATCTAAATGGGACTATGGGAGGTAGATGAGGATTGGATGAGGTAAAAGGTTGAACCCATTTCTTTTCAAAAAAAAAAAAAAAAAAAAGGTTGAACCCATGGACAATTGGACAAGCTAAGAGGGCTAAGAAGACTTGAACCTGGTAATCTCATCTGGGCTTGTTGAAGTGGGCCTTAAAATCCAGACTGCAGAAATGAATAATAATCTAATCTACACTGGTACTACACTCCAGTAAAAGTCTTCTTTATCGTCAATTCCCTTTGATTTTCAACGATCCTCTTCTAATCTAATGTTATGTGGATCTTCCCTTCCCACTGATGCTGTTGTAGCTGAATACTCCGGAGTATAGTTTGAGTGTCGAGTTAGGGTTTTTCAGGAATTCGCAGCCAATTTCTACCAGATCTAAATTAAATGGTGACGAAAGAGGCGAAAGGTACGGCGGCAATGGATCTGCCGGCGGCCACGCCCGCCCTGACTCTGCAATCCGCCCTCAAGTCCCTCAAGCTGAAGACGAAGCAGCAGGAGGTGCTGATACGGGTGACGATCCTGTGCTTGGTGTACGTTCTGGCCTTCATCACGCGCCTCTTCAGCGTTTTGAGGTACGAGAGCATGATCCACGAGTTCGATCCCTACTTCAATTACCGGACCACCCTCTTCCTCACCGAGAAGGGCTTCTATGAGTTCTGGAACTGGTTTGATTCCGAGAGTTGGTACCCGCTCGGTCGGATCATCGGCGGCACGCTTTACCCGGGCCTCATGGTTACCGCTGCCCTCATGTACTGGACAATTAGGTTCTTCAGGTATTGAAAATGTACCAATTTGGCTCATTTACGTTCACAAGTTTGTTTCTTTTTTATAATGTTGACATCTGGATAAAGCATCTGATTCCTAATCACGTGAAATATGATCCACGGTGTGGCAATATGGTTGTTGATCATGGATTTCTGATTCGAATTTAGCTTTATGTAAAGTTTAGAAAATGGGATCTACTTCAATTAGCTGAAATTGAAAGGGAAGAAGAGTAAATGAGGGGTTTGTGTTTAAGAGTAAAAGTGAACATTTTTACTTTATAGGGATGTTATTCATCAAATACAGCTGAATGTTAATAAAAGAAATGACAAGGATAAAGAAATGAGATTTTAACAAATAAATAATAATCATCATTTCTGGTGTTTTGTTTTTCTTTATTTTTGCCATTTCACTGGAAAAGGTGTGAACTTTCTACTTAGTTGGCTATAAAATATCAAGACTAGTAAATGATTTAATGATATGGTAGATTGGAATACACACTAGCTACAATGTATGCTTAATTTTGTTTTGAAAACAACTTACAAAAAACTTCATGAATTTTTGCAGGTTTGCGGTCCACATTCGTGAGGTCTGTGTGCTGCTTGCACCATTCTTTGCTTCCAACACCACTCTTGTGGCATACTTCTTTGGAAAAGAATTATGGGATTCTGGTGCTGGACTTGTAGCCGCAGCATTAATTGCTATTTGCCCGGGCTACATCTCACGGTCTGTGGCAGGGTCATATGATAATGAGGGGGTTGCCATTTTTGCCCTTTTGCTTACTTTCTATTTATTTGTCAAGGCGGTGAATACAGGCTCACTTGCTTGGGCTCTTGCCTCAGCTTTTGGGTACTTCTACATGGTCTCAGCTTGGGGTGGCTATGTCTTCATCATTAATTTAATCCCACTCTATGTGTTGGTTCTCTTGATTACTGGGAGATACTCAATGAGGCTATATGTAGCTTACAATTGCATGTATATTTTAGGAATGTTGCTTGCCATGCAGATTCGTTTTGTGGGTTTTCAGCACGTACAGTCTGGAGAACATATGGCTGCGATGGGAGTGTTTTTCTTAGTGCAGGTATCAATTCTTTCCCCTTTGTTTGGATAGTTTCTTAAGAACATCTTAGGCGTTGATCATGCACTTTCTGGATATATTCTTGGTATTTCTTTTCTATATGCTAATGAAACAGTAATTCTTGGCCTTTTTCTTCATCTACATAAATGTTAGGTTGAGTTAGTGTTAATGAGTATTACAAATGTCTGATCTTTGTGCAGGTATTTTACTTCTTGGATTGGGTGAAGCACCAATTGAATGATCAAAAGTTGTTTCAAGCTTTCCTGAGAATTACAGTGACTAGTGCAGTTGGTTTGGGTGCCATTGCACTTGGAGTTGGAACTGCTTCTGGATATATCTCTCCATGGACTGGTCGGTTTTACTCTCTCCTGGATCCAACTTATGCAAAAGACCACATCCCTATAATTGCATCTGTATCCGAACATCAGCCTACAGCGTGGTCATCTTTCATGTTTGATTTCCATATATTGCTTATACTCTTCCCTGCTGGACTCTATTTCTGCTTCAAACGACTATCAGATGCCACAATTTTTATAGTGATGTATGGTCTCACTAGCATGTACTTTGCTGGAGTCATGGTTCGTCTAATTCTTGTTGCTACACCTGCTGTATGCCTTATTAGTGCAATTGCAGTCTCTGCCACTGTAAAAAATTTGACTCAGCTGGTCAGGACAAAACCCAAAGTTGCCCATGGTGGTTCTGGAAAAGGATCAGCCAGTGGAAAGGCTTCATCTAAGGTGACATCCAGCACTAGTAACACTATAGTTTGATAATTTCTTGAATTAGTATTGCTGAATTTTCTCCATAGACTTCTCTCTCTAGCTAATGTCACTTTTATCAGCATTTCTGTGGTTTATGCTACAGTTTTATTTTCGCTTCTATTTGTATTATTGAAATTTCTTGTTCTCTATATACCTCCCTCAACCCCCTCAACCAGAGACTATCATTTAACCTTCAATGCTGATTAGTGATTAATAGTATCCCTAGGGTGGTTTGCTCTCTTCCATCTCTTTTCAAGTGAATTATGCATCTTGCTTTGAGTTTTCTTTGCTGGTATGCATATTCAGAAATATTAGTTCCCTTATCATATTGTTATTTTGTATAATCCTCTAACAGGCTTCACTTGATCTATCTCTGCCATACCAAAGAAATGGTGCAATTGCTTTGCTCCTTGGTGCTTTTTATTTGTTGAGTAGATATGCAATCCATTGTACCTGGGTGACATCAGAGGCATATTCATCTCCCTCAATTGTCTTAGCTGCAAGGGGTGCCCATGGAAATAGGATCATCTTTGATGACTATCGTGAAGCATACTTTTGGTTGAGACAAAACACTCCTCAAGATGCTAAGGTGATGTCTTGGTGGGATTATGGTTATCAGATCACTGCAATGGGAAACAGGACTGTAATTGTTGACAACAACACCTGGAACAACACACACATTGCAACTGTTGGACGAGCAATGTCATCTTATGAGGATGAAGCATATGACATAATGAGATCCTTGGATGTAGATTATGTTTTGGTTGTATTTGGAGGTGTCACTGGGTATTCATCTGACGATATAAACAAGTAAGTGATTCGTGTTTTCAACATGTCCAGATAGGGTGCTATCTAGTGTCAAATGTGTGTGTGTGTGTGTGTGTGTGTGTATACACGTTCTTCGAAGTGTCAAAATATATAGTGAGAATATTCCAAAAATACCCATATCAATTTGATGCATTGGTTTTGGCTGGCAAGTGGCTACAATATATTACCTGCCTGCTCTGGGACAACTGTTACTTTTTATTAGGTCATTAGGTGTACTGTGTACAGGATAGATCTATATACTGTGTGAATGTTATAAAAGGTCAGACCTAGTTTGCAAGGCTCTTACATTAGTTCTTTGTATGCTAAGGAAAAACAGTTAATCAGATTATGCTGATGAAGAATAGTTCATATTTTCATTTCATATCTATTTTACATAATTCTTATTTTCTCTCATTCCATTGCTTACCTTCAATTTCTTATGTTTACATGCCTACACATTAAATTGGATGAAATTTGTATTCAGGTTTCTTTGGATGGTAAGGATTGGGGGTGGAGTGTTTCCTGTAATTAAGGAACCAGATTATCTTGTCAATGGGGAGTATCGTGTTGACAAAGGTGCTGCTCCAAAGATGTTGAACTGTCTAATGTAAGTTGTCCCCTTGATTATATATAATACGAGTATTTCATTGCTTTGTATTAGGTTTGCTTTCTTCTATCCACATATAAATTTGGTTTCGTACAACAGATTGTTTTATACTCTTGTGATTGTGGTTAGGTACAAGCTCTGTTATTATCGCTTCGGTGAGCTGACAACAGAATATGGCAAACCTCCAGGGTAACTCCTAATGCATACTTCTCTAGTTCTCAGAAGTCATCTTTGCTTTCAGCTCCTCCTCATCAAATCAGTAGTATTGCTTTCTCGTCCACGTGACCTTTTAATGGAAGCACATGTGTAGACACTTGTGTTCCTCAAATTATGTTTCTAACTTTTGCATTGCATTACCTACCTTTTCTCGTGATAGATACAACCTGCAAATTAAGTTTCCAACTTTGTTCACTCTCTTCAAATTGCGTTTCTAACTTATTGCATTCTCCTTTTCTTCTAATAATAGATACGATCGAGCAAGAGGAGTTGAAATTGGAAACAAGGACATAAAGCTCGAGTACTTGGAAGAGGCATTCACGACATCAAATTGGATTGTCAGGATTTACAAAGTGAAGCCACCCAACAATAGATGGTAGTTAGCTCCTGCTCCTTAGAACAATAGATGGTTAAAAAAAAAAATCGAACTCCTTTGCCCACTCTTCCTGCGGGATGGACATGTCATATGAGTGCCTGAGTTTTTACATACATTAGAGATAGATACCATTTTCTTTCTTGCTTCTGTGACCCTCATAGACTCCTTTTTGCAGGTTAATAGTATGTTCTTAGTAGACTAATTAAATTAAGGTAGTACATCATGAAATGGGTTGTACTGATTTTGTAGTTTCCTTTGAGCATTCTGTGATTTACTTCAGTCCCATTTCCGAATCCTTATCTTCCTCGGAGATAATTATGTTAAATTGTGTCGTCCATACATTTTCACCAATGTCATGTCATCTAATGTTTTGGTAGGTCCAACATTTTGCTTTCATAGTGACCCTACTTGGTATAACCTAGGTGGTAAAGGATTATAAAGTGTGTATTATTGAGCAGTTCACAAGTTTTTACCTTAGTCAATAAAGGACTATAAGGTTGTCAATAGTCTCAATAAATACCTCTTATAAAAAGTCAATATAAATTTTGTAATTACCCGATCAATTAAGGTGAGGTTGCCTTAATGTATTGCTTCAATTCTTATCCAACGGCTACCCACATATGTGTTTATCCAATGTATTGCTTCAATTCTTATCCAACGGCGACCCACATATATATATATGACTATGTATCTAAAACAATGGAAAGGAAAATGAATTGGATATAGTTTAAGCCTAAATCTAATGAAAAATTGACCATAGTTTAAGCCTAATTGGATATAGTCTTCTAAATATTTGCTGGCCAGCATAGCATTCCTAAGACGCCATAAAAATAAAAAAATAAAAAAGTTTCTACTCTGCTGGGCCTCCTGACTTTGACCCGTCCCCCAACACTCCAATTATTATACCATGGATCAGGACTAGTAACTACAAACACATAATATTTTAACAACATATTGTGTGTCCGTACTTAACATATTATGCATTCTTTAAAAAATCGGGGCGCCTAGCATCTAGGGTGCCTAGGCGGGGATTAATCGGCACCTAGACACCTGTGTTTTTTTTTTTTAATTTGTTTAAATTTTTAAATTTTTTAAGACTTGATAATTATAAACTATTTAAAACTTTAATTGTTAATACTAAAATATTAAATATTAATCTAAAAACATCTAGAGTTTGAACAATTTAGGGTTATTTTGCTCAAAACGACAAATAACTCATTTTAAAAAGAAGGGAACAATAACTAATCGACTGACTAGGAGACCTAGTCGGTGCCTAGGCGGCGCTTAGGCGATCTAGTCGACCGCCTAGCCGACCAGCCACCTAGATCACTGATTATGGTGATACGCTAGGCGAACGGCCAACGCCTAGGCACCGATTAATCGGTGGCGGAATTTTTGCAACACTGATATTATGTGTTGGTAACTTCATGTTATGTGTTTTCAAGACAAACTATTAAGGTATAGCATATGACAACTAACATAATCTGATGTTATTTTGGACTAGGTCCACAATACAAAATAAATCCTGGTCCATGGTATAATATGCTCTAACACACGCAAGGTTTGTTCTAATAAAAGAATTATGGTTATACGTCATTACATCTCAAATATAACTTTATTATCCCAAAAAGTGTTTACTTCTAATTAATTGATTCTTTACTTTGTATTTTATGTAATTTGAGTGCACTAATCATTCACATTTTATGAATCAGACGTTAACATGTTTGTCGAAAATGTACGTAATGTGTTGTGTCCTTACCGTAACCGGATGACTTTCACAACTCAAATTCCATTAATTTTTTTTTTAGTACTACTGACTCTGTTAGAATATAGAAGCACAAAGAGTCAACAATCACATCCACTAAGGCTCAAACCCATTCCCTTCCATGTGGAATTGTAAACCGAGTGCCACTAGATCACAAGGTCTTTGGCCTCAAATTTCATTAATTAGTTGAAATAACAAGGTTAATTGACAATGAAACTAAACCCCACGCACGCACTTTGAGAAGTTCATCAAATCAGTTTGCAAAAAACCAAAGTTTTCACTGCACTAAGAAAACGTTTAGGATAAAAAACAATGGCATTAATTTAGTTACCTTATCAACTAATTTTAGTTTATTATTAGTTGTTTAACTTAATTAAACAGTCACTATGTTTGACTAATTAACTTTTTGTAAAAATTTATTGTTCTAAAATGCAAAAATTCAAAAAGCTGTTTAAAATAACTTTTTGAAAAAATTATTTTATATGTAATTAGCTATAAGTTAATAGCTAATTTACTAAATATATTTCTACAATCATTTAATGCTATCAACTAGTCAAACTCGCTAACTTAATTAACTACAAATTATTTACCAAACACTCCAATTTAATTTCTTGAATTAAGCGCATAGATAAAAACCTAGGAAATTAAAACAGCGAACCATAAACTATATCTACTAGGAATATTATTGGCACTTTGATTAGCCGGCAGCTGTTTCCAGCAACAGGTAACCTTTTTGCATATATATATATATATATATATATATATATATGAGCATTTGCTATACTCTTCAATTCATGAGCTGAGCTGAGAGCAAATAAGAAATATATTTTCTGATCGAGTGTCTTAGCTTTAATTCAATCGAATTCCTCAATGGAGGTTAGTAGCTATATTACATTGAAAGTGATATTGGTGTTGGCGGTGCTTGTTGTGGCCGTACAGCCTCCTCCTTGCGGCGCTGCAACTGACCGGCTAAGCACAATACTCCGGTCGGCGGTAGACAAGGACGGAGAAGATGAAAATTCCGGCGGCACAAAATGGGCGGTTCTTGTGGCCGGTTCAAATGAATACTGGAATTACCGTCATCAGGTGAATACATATATTATTATTATTATTATTATTAATTAACGTAACAGTGCGGGTTAATTAATTGAATTGGTTTGTGGATGTAGTCGGATGTTTGCCATGCATATCAACTTCTGAAAAAGGGAGGGTTGAAGGATGAAAATATAATAGTTTTCATGTACGATGACATTGCAAATAATGAAGAAAATCCAAGAAAAGGAGTGATAATTAATAGTCCAAATGGTAGCGACGTGTATGCTGGCGTGCCTAAGGACTACACGGGTGAAGAAGTGAACACGGACAATTTTTTTGCAGTGCTTCTGGGAAACAAGAGCGCCGTCGTGGGTGGAAGTGGCAAAGTACTTAACACCAAAAACAAAGATGTCATCTTCATTTATTATGCCGATCATGGAGCTCCTGGATATGTTGGTCAGTGCATATATATATATATATATACTACTCCATAGCTAGCTAGAAACATATCATATAATTATGTCTTTGATTTTGCAGCTATGCCATCCGGCTCAGATCTTTATGCCGATCAATTGATTGCTGTTTTGAAGAAGAAACATGAAGCTGGAACCTATAAAAAGATGGTAATTATGAACAGATACTGCATTGTAATAGAGTTATCAAGTAGTATTTAAAAAAAAAAAAAAAAAAGAAGAAAGAATATATATATATATATAATGATGATTGAGGCATTAATTGTATGGTAATGATATATAAATGCATGCATGCATGCAGGTTATCTATATAGAAGCATGCGAGAGTGGGAGTATGTTTGAAGGATTATTGCCTGATGATTGGAACATTTACGCAATGACAGCAGCCAATACAGAGGAGAGTAGTTGGGGTTGGTATGTATATAATGCATTCAGTGTTTATATATATACATAATCTTTTATTTATTTATAATATTATTGATGAAAGAGCATATATAATCTTTTAATTTAATTACCAGGTATTGTCCTGGTGAAGAACCTGCACCCCCACCAGAATACACCACGTGCTTGGGAGATTTGTTCAGTATTGCTTGGATGGAGGATAGGTATATATATTTAATTTATATATATATATATATATTGTAATTGGATGTGATCTATATATATATATATATATACATGCATATATGCAGAATTGAAGATTATTGTTTAATTTCTTCCATCTTTTTCTTCAACTTAATTAATTAGCTTGCTCATCATCACTCAGCTCGATCGCTAGCTAGCTAACATATATATATATATATATATATATATATATATATATATATATATATATATATATATATATATATATATATATATATATATATATATATATGTAATTCTAGGTTGTAATATATAAAATTGAATGTTTTGTATTTGCAGTGATTGTCACAACAGGAAGAAGGAGAGAATCGAAGAGCAATTCGAGAGGGTGAAGTACAGAACCTTTAACAATGGAACAGAAATGGGGTCTCACGTAAAGGAGTATGGAAACATGGATATAAGAAAGGACAAGCTTTCAAAGTACCAAGGATATGTTCCAGCTGATTCTGATTCTAAACACTGCTGGGTCCCTCCCACTAATAATGTTAATGTTGCCACCATGCCCATGCCTGGGGGTGTTCATCAAAGGGACGCTGAGCTTCTCTACCTCTGGGAGAAGGTATGTACGTAGTTGATTATATACATATGGGTTCAATTATTTCATCCGGTCCATTATCTCACCTGTAATTCTAATTATAATTAATAATTAAGCTAAATGTGGTTTAATAATATTATGTATGTGTAGTACAAGAGACTAGGAGACAAGTCGGAAATGAAGGAGAAGGTCTTAAAGGAGATAGGTGAGAAGATGCAACTCAGAGCACATATAGATGGGAGTGTTGCTGCAATTGGAGATTATCTATTTGGTACACAAAAAGCCCATTCCATTCTCAAATCTGTCAGGAAAACCGGCCCTCTGGTTGATGATTGGGAATGCCTCAGATCAATGGTACTATACTAACCAATTCAATGCCCTATTTTTATTCCATCTCCACGCCACTATATATAATATGTATGTGTTCAATTAATTGGCAGGTGAAGATATTTGAGGAACACTGTGGGGCATTGGGAGAATATGGAAGGAAGCACATGAGAGCATTTGCAAACATTTGCAACAATGCCATCTCCTTAGCTGCCATGGGGAAGGCCTCCATGGCTGCTTGTGATGGCCATAGCGCTCAGTAATCCCTTTTAAATATAATAATAATTACCCTTCATATGGAATGGAATAATGAAATGTATATGTAATAATATATTAAAATAAATCAAATTAATTATAGCCTCTGCTCTTCTTCTTTTTTTTTTTTTAATCCCAATTCCCAAAAATAGCAAATATGCCTGGCCGGAAGGTGGCGGTGACCGGCACCAATTGATGATAACATGTTTAAAAAAAAAAAAAAAAAAAAAAAAAAAAAAAAGTTTTCAGATCCCTTAGCAAGAACAGAACTTTTGCTTGCGCATAAAACCTTGCAGGATCTTTGTTGTTTCTACACAATGGAGATACATACGATGTGTATTCCCTCTTTTCTCCAAGAAATTTTCATCATTTTCCTTTTCCTAACCAAAAATCAAAACTCGCTTTTCCCATGCTATTGTACAGATGGGATTTCACTGCGGGGCCGCATTTATCTATTCAACAACTGAGTTGAATGTGTCACGTTTGGCGAGCCCAGGGCCTGCAAACTTTACAAACAAACAGTCCCTGTGATTCTGTGAAGGAGCATCAGCACGCAAAATTAGTTTACCTTCTTTTCTTGGTTCCACATTACTTCTGCATCCTGAAATCAACACAAGGTTTGGGCTTTTCTTGGCATGCTCCCTCAGAATGGCTTTCACCAACCAATTTTCTTGGCTCATCCCTGCCCCAGCATCATCTTCACCATCTCGGCTTGGCTTGTATCCACCCAATACTCCGAGCTTGTCAGAGAGAGAATCAATCAATCGATTTCACCTTCATTGCTTTTCTTTGAGCTTTCTATGCTGATGTCCGAATTCAAACTTGGTATTCCTTTTTTAGATCCTCCAGTATTGGGAACAGAATCTGTTCTACGTGCACGTTTTCTTGGTTTCCTGAGTGAGGAAGCCAAAGAACCCAAATTCAACTCTTCTAAAACAATGTTTGCAGCAGGCTTCTCCATTTTTGCACTATTCTCATCGAGAATAACATTCACTCCAGACCTTTTAGAACCAGCAGGCTTTTGCATTTTGCCAACAGAACCACTAGTAGTATCCTTGAGCTTTGATGGAGGTGAGGCAGGTGGAAATGAATTCAAATTCAAGCACAAGGAATTGGGCTGGCTGTATCTCTCTCTATCTCTCAATACCAACTGTGTCATATTGCCTTGAGAGGGGTTACAAGAATTCTCTTTTGAAATTCCACGCCTGACTGGTACATGATCGTCAGAGTCTTCATCACTAGCAATTCTGTCCGCCTCCTGATAAAATTTGGACCATTAAACCAAAAAAAAAAAAAAAAAAAAAAAAGCCATCAAGGAAATACGGAGTAACTATTACTGCAATAGGCTGCCATATAAATTGCCACAAGATAATATACTTGAAGGTATTTCTAAACAATATTACAGATAAAAAAAAATAAAAATAAGAATAAAAAAGGTACTTTGTCCAATATTGAGCTGTTCAAAATGCTGAAGAATAATGAAAAGGTACCTCAATTTGTCCACCAGTGATCTTCTCAGAATGAGATATCTCTCCCTCTGAATCTGCCATCTCCTCGCATTCAAACTCCACATTTTCTTCTTCTTCTTCTTCTTCCTCAGAGTCACTCAACTCTTCCTGCTCCATCACAATTCCTGGAAGAGACTGGCCTGATATGTCATCAACGTTGTTTACAATATCCTTTTCGTTAGATACGGCCAATGCTTGAGCACTTGAACCAAGATTACTGCTCATTCTGTTTAAAGTACTTGTATTTGGAGACCTCACTTCAGTCTCCGAAATACTTCTCGATGATCTTCCAACATCGTGATCAGTCACACATCTTTCTAGAGCTTTCTGTTTTCTTGATGTAAGACTCAAGTGCATTTCAAGATCGGGTTCACTATAATTTCCAATAGGACTAGTGGGTTTAAGATGTGCAGCAACTAAACTATTATTCATACATGACTCGGTTCGAGAGGCATCTAATGAGCTTGGAGGTTGGGCAAGTCTTTCCCTTGGTAGTTCTGAATAAGTAGAGGGTTGGGAAACAGAGTTTGCAGTTTCTGAGACACAATTTGCATCAGCAGCTCTTTGTAGAAGTGGATGAAAGCCAAGACCACATGATGTAGAAGCTTTTCCCTTGGGTTTCAAAGCCTTGTTAAAGAAGTTAAAACCACGGTTTGTTTGGCGATAGAGACTCAGATTTAGCTGGGGTGGACTGCCTGGAAAAAAGTTGAATGAACTATATGCATTAGGACCAGAATTCAATGGATAATATAGCAATTGACCATCTTCTGGAGCCCGAAAAAGTAGCGGATGCATCTGAAGATCTGGGCCATCCTTTTCTTCCACCACTTGTCTATCCCTGAGGACTTCAGACTCATCGTCTTGATGCCGTGTGCTAGTATTGCTTTCAGCAGTGATACTCCCGACTTCCACATCTCTTCTTGAACAATTGAGTCCTGTCTTTGCAGCACTTGCAACTTGCAGATCCCCATTATCTGTTGTGGCATTTACATCTTGACAAGCTTTAGCACCAGAAACCTTTGTACAGACTACACCTTGGTAGCTTTTAAATGCTGACTGTGACATAACACGAGCAGTTGGTGGAAGATTAACAGGAGGCAGCTGTGGGGCTAATTTCACTACACGTGCAGTGCTACTTTTTCTGGCTCGATATGGCCGCATAAACACCTCAGTATTGGATGACCTGAAATCAGATATGAAACATGGTTCAATGGAGAATGTAAAATGAGCAGCCTCATAAGAGAGGGATTATAGAAGTAACAGCAGTACTTTAAAGAAATAGGAAACTGGTTGATTTGGGGTAGAGGGTCTCTACAGCCACTTTCATTTATTCTTTCTCCAACTTGAGAACCACCCATTTCTGGTGGATAAGGACGACTTTCATCTGCTAGATTTGGAATAGGATTAGTTGCCGAGATGACTGAGACACCAGCCCTTGAATCTGCCAAAAATGCCTCATGAACATAAGCTTCATCATCTTTATCTGTACAATCGTCCGCACTATTCTTGTCTTCAACATTTTTACCAATGCCATTATCCTACAAAATAAAGTCCAACTCATTTTAAGATAAGATAGTACCATGAGCCCATTACTCATGAAAGGAATCCCTCTTCTCTCACCAAAAATTAGCCATACACACAATACTATATTTGTTTAGCCGATGTGGTACTTTGTTATACATTTACACTCTATTAAGTTCAAAATATGAGATTGAGACTTTATAAGTTTTTTGAAAGAATCAGAAACAATTATTGAATACATAAAAGCTAAAGACCATAAAAAATTATATATATTTCTGTGGACTATATGACTTCATATCTGATTTTACTAATTTTAATAATATAAAGCAGCCAATCAGGTGGGAAATGTTAGTTCAGCCATGCGAACTAATATAGAAGAAAAACTATACCATTTTTTCTGATGTGTGCAAACTTGCCAAAGCTGCAGCCTTGGACTTTCTTCTTTGTGATTCATATAAGCGCCGCCTTTCCTTTTTATTTGCATCTGATCTGTATGACTTCTGAGTTCCAATAGCAATACGCCATTGCCGAGGTAACAGAGAA
The DNA here is from genome assembly GCA_003576665.1 of Ipomoea trifida. Taxonomy (NCBI): domain Eukaryota; kingdom Viridiplantae; phylum Streptophyta; class Magnoliopsida; order Solanales; family Convolvulaceae; genus Ipomoea; species Ipomoea trifida. The sequence goes on along the minus strand of CP025645.1, from coordinate 6,117,064 downwards.
GGATCTCTATATGGAACAATGAACTTCCACACTGACATCCAGTCAAGTTTAAACACTCTCAAACCCTGAATGATTTATGCAATTAAGATTAGACAGCTTGGGCAAAATAGTGCAATTATGGATTTAAAAGTTACTTTACAAGCATACTTCCTCAATCCGTGCAATCTCTTCTGCAGTCAACGAGGAGTTCTTCATCCTTCGAACAGCCTACATAATCAAGGAGTAACTTCTGCAGGTAAGATTACTATGCATGATAACATTAAAACATATTTCGGGAAAAAATAAAAGAAGAAGAAGAAGAAGAAGAAGCAGGTCAATGCATGAAAATGGTCAGCTGTTGATGTTCAAGACAACTTTGATGTCATATACTGAAATTGCAGTTAATTACCTTTATTGGATTCTCAGGTGCTTTAGCTGATGAGCGGTTCTTCTGCCTGACAAAAATCTGCATAAAATATAGTATAGGAACTGCTTTTAGCGAAGAAAAAAAAAAAAAAAAAAAAAAAAAAAAAAAAAAAAAAAAAAAAAAAAAAAAGAGAAACAGGCAACAAAAAAGGCAATACCAGGTCAATATAAAAATCACCTGATGCTTAGATTTGCAAGGAAGAAACCGCTGTTGAATAGCTTTCCAGTCCGTATTGTATTCCATCAGTCCCAAAGCCAATAATCTACAAGACAGCAAGGTTGAACAAAATAAGATTTCAAGATTTCCATCATAATAAGTAAAAGCAGCACAGCATTATATGAGACTAAATGAAAATGAAGACCATTAAATAAACATACAAATATGCTGAACAACTTTCTTATGTACCCAAAAGTAGATTGAACAAGTTTCATAGCTTCAAAAGTTCAAATCCAAAAGTTATGAACCTAATGATGCTACTTTGTGAAGAACTGATATCATGCTTTGTATCTTCAATTAGATGAAGAGTTTTTAATTAACTTGCCATTTCCAACATCTTGCAAGCAGAAGTTGGGCAACCCTTGTTTGGAATTGATATCAATGTTTTTCATAAATAAGAAGAAGCAAGTAGCCAAGTAACCTTCTCTTTTTAAAGCTGACACAAATACACAACACAACTGATATTGTTACTGTATAAGTAGAAATGCGAATAACATGAAAAATCGACTAAAATATTCCTTCAGTGATATTATATTGTATCTACTGTTGGGAATCATTTACATTGTAGTTTAGTAATGTGTCTACTTAGCCTGCATTAATCACCTTATGTTTTTATTTTACTATTAATTCTCCTAATCACAGAAGAGCAGTGACTAGTATAAGAGCAAAAGTATAAGCATTGCTAAAAGTCAATATCATTTACAGTACTAATCAATATATGTATGTACATACACACACACAGAGCATCAACTTACTTATCTTCTGCATCAGTGAAGAGCACCCGGTTCACCACAGCCGCTGGAGGTGCCTTATGAGGATACAGGGTCGGATTAAATAATGGATAGAACTGCTGAGCCAGTTTAGCAATCTCCTTTGGAACAAGTGCAATTGATTCTTTTTTGGCCCTTTCAACTAGTGAAGCAGCCAATGTCTTTTTTGCTATTTGAACATTAGATGAGGAAGTAAGGTCCACAGATGAAGAAGATGGAGCATGACAATCTGTTTCAGCAGATTGCTGAATGTTACAAGCAGGAAAAAGGGGAATTTTTTCAGCGCGAACATCATTGGTAGCTCCTAGTGGCTGCCTCTGGTATTCTTGTGCAACTGTTAGCAATTGTCAATACATAGTGTAAAATAAGGATCAGGACCTAATTTGAGTTAATAAACAAAATGAAATTCATTTTTCCCACATGACATACCTGATAAAACATCATCCATGAATTTTCTAACCAATTTGAGTGGAGCCACATCAAGAACAGAAAGTGTTGGATCGCCTATGTAAGGCATCCAGGAGGAGCCTTCAGGAGTTCGCAAGCATCCCTCCTGCTCATTTGAGGCATATCCTACCTGTCCTGTTGAAGGAGAAGTTCGATTAGAAGGCTGCACAGAAGAACAGTCTTTCTGCATATCAGAGGCAGAAGAAAATCCATGGGTACTTTGTCCCGGCAAAACATCTGGAGCTTCACCAGCCACTGATGGATGAATATGTTGAGGGAAGAAGCAAAATTGGGGGTATGGTACCCTTCCCTGTGCTAATACTTCATCACGCTTGCACAGCATTTCGGAGATCAATTTATGAATATCAGAAGCAATGTCTCGTCTGACAGGGTCAAGAACACAAATAGAAAATATCTGAATAAGAAGTTGAACATGCTCATGTATCAGGCAGTGCAGTTGTCCTATCTGATATGGAGTAAATCCATTTATAAATCCATCATTGACAGGACGCAGACAAAGTGTTGCAGGCCTAGGAACCAAGCCTTTCCCTGCAAGTGCAGAGTATGAAGCAATTGGTGAATATGGCAACAGAGGGCGTAATGGCCTACTTGATTCTCCTGAAACCTTTTTCTTATGTTCAACAGATGTCTTTTGGCGCCTACTTAGCCTAGTCTTAGGTCGTTGATCAACAGCCTCATACTCCTCTACAATATCATCCTTCATGTTTTCATCAAGGTCACTCTCTAATGCCTCTTCAATTTCAAGCTCAAAATCAGCATCATTATCCTCATCTTCATCATCAACATTTTCATTCTCTTGTGCATTTGTTGAGCTTCCATCTACACCCTGTAACACAGCTGCTAGAAATTTTCTGTATTCTTCTTCATCATCAGCATTCTGAATATCATCCTCATCATCTGTTTCCTGAAGGAAAGTCTCTAGTTCATCAAGTGTAAAGCCAGCAAGTGAATACCGTGCTCTGGTTCGCCTGCATATAGCATCCTCATCATCCTTATCCATAATGGCCATCTTTGAATTTGCACCAATGGTAGACTCTTTGGGTGCAAGCTCCTGAATACAATCTGTCCCTCTGTTTGATACATTTTTCTTAATGTTTACTGTTTCATTTTCAGTTTGAGTTACTGAAACAGTTTCTTTTTCCATAAGCTTTCCAGAAGAGGCTTCAGTTTGCATCACAATCTCTTCACCATGTTCAGCATCACCAACCAAGCAGTCCTGTGGTAGACCTAGTGAATTTGCTCCATCATAACCTTTCAAAACTTCAGAAACATTGTCACCACTGTCAGCAACATCAGCATCCAAACCTTCAACTTCCGAGCTCAGGCTAGAAGAAGCTTCTGGACAAATAACTTCTCTTTGAAAGGGATTAAAATCTACATCCTCTTCTTCATCATCCTCCTCGTACTCAGTCCCATTATAATTTGCATTGGGAGCATCATCCTTGTGCTCATTTTCTCCTTCGTCCTCATTTTCTTGAGTGCCCTTGCCATTGTTGGAAGAGTTTCCAACAGCATGGTTAAGATTTTGTTGGTTGGAATCCTTAAATTCAATAGATGGTGCAGCTGAACATGATGACATCTTGAGAACAAAATATGAGAAAATGCTTATGCAAATGAATGCCGACAAGCATTTAAACTGGCCAGAACTAGACCATCCCTTCAAAGATAAGCAGAACCTTGGGCTTCTTCTTTCATGGGCGAGAAAGGTGCTCTATTAGCTTACCAAAAACGGTGATATGTTAGAAATGGTGCTTATGAATCTTTAAGCGGTTTCCAGATCACATGATTGCAGTATAGTTAGGTATGCATTTATAAAATTTGAGTGTCGATCAATATGTTCAGTAATTTTCCCTTCATTACACTAATGGTATTAGGGGTGGCAACGGGGCGGGGCGGGGAGTATACTCCCCGTCCCCGTCCCCGCTACCGAGACCCCATCCCCATCCCCGCGGGGGATTTGGCGGGGACGGGAATCCCCGACCCAGTGTCAACTGTCAAACATCTGCTTCATTGTTCAAATATTTCTTCAATATAATTATTTCAAAGAATCAGAAATGAAAACAAATATCAATACAGTAACCCATTTACATAAAGCATTTACTACATCAACAAATCAACATTCAACAATATATTCACAATCCACAGATTCACAGTGACTCAATATATTATTAAATTTTAAATTAACAGTTTTAAAATTAAAATTAAAACTCAGTATATGACTCACAATCCACGGCTTTATTGGACTGGTGATGGAGGAAACCGGCGAAGCCGCGGTGGTTTGGTGGAGGAAGTAGTGGCGACAGATGAAGGCGACCATAGAGGGATTGGAGGCGGCTGGAGGTTGGAGTGTGCGACCGGCGACGGAGGATGGTGGCAGTGGCGACCGGCGATGGAGGCAGCTCTGGACTCTCTGGAGACCGGAGCAGATGAAATATACAAGCAGGGGAGGCGTGAAATGATTTTAGATTTAGGGTTAGTGAAATAGTGGATTACAGGTTGGTAAAATATATATATATTTAAATTATTCGGGGACAGGGACGGGGGACATTGTCATCCCTCATATGCTCCACAATTTACTCCTACGATCCAGTTTCTTCAGAATATCCTCTCAATTCAGTCCAAATTTTAGTTTTTTCAATGCAGATCGTCAGAATAGATGAAAAGGAAGCAAAACAGTAAACCATTCAATTACCCAAACAAGAGAAGCAAAATGTGCTGCACGCCAGCAGAAACGAAGAAGCCCCAAGCTTTCCCGCCTTCTCCTAAAGCTTCGCTCAATGAGAGCTTGAGTGCATATGAATTCTTCGCCGGAAGATTGAATGATCGCGGGAGAAATTAGGGATTAGCAGAAGAAGCCTGATTAATCCCGGGTCCGAACAGCGAGAAGGATATTTATATTCTTAAGGAACGCCGTCGTTTCAAATGTTTTCCTTTTCCATTCAAAATTCTACTAATTTGAAACGACGGCGTTTCAAGGCCATTCAAATTTTTATCAATTCTACCAAGTATCAAATTGGAAAAATTAAGCAATTTTCCCTGGGTGGAAGTATGTTATATGTAGTAATGTAGTATGAAACGAATAAACCAAAAATGATAAATACTTATAATTAAATAAATTTAGTAGATTCATAGTCACTTTAAGAAAAATAATCTTATCTCTTTTAAGTGGGATTTACTTTCTTTGATATCATGAAATTAGAATTTCATGACCACAATTTTCTTACGTCAAAAATTGTATCAAACATTAAAATATCTTTTTCACATACATTTTAAATTTTCTGAAAAATTTAAGTGTCCTAACTACCAAACGCGCGCATTCTTAGTATTTACTACCACCATTATTATGTATTTATTTAGATCTTATATTCTTATTATTATTATTCTTATTATTAATTATTAATTAATTAATCATTGCCACGTAAATATGATACTCCCGTGAATAAAATTGAATAAATATAACATTGGTAAAAGTAATATTAGATTCCCCTAATAAGTCAATTATTTTTTTTTACTAATGTGTCATTATTTGCATTGAATTTGTTTCATATTTGGTTATTATTATATGTGAAATATTTGTTAACATGTAGTGGAGTAAATTAATTCTTGAATAATCAATAAAAATAAAAATGTTTCCTTTTTTAATTATTTAAATAATTATGTGTCACATAATAAGTATTATGCCGTAATTCTAGTATGAAAAAGTGGTACTATACATTCTAACCAATATTAAATAGCACTTTACAAAACTGGTACTATACATTCTAACCAATATTAAATAGCACTTTACAACATTATGTTAAATTTTAAACATTAATACTATACGTGCATGTACTATTTTGACATATATATGTGTCTTAGTGGTGATGGAGTGATGTGTGATAGGATATATATATTCACACAAGATATCATTTCAATGAGTGGACCATAAAGGAATTGAATAGTAGAGGTTTAAGCATAAAAGTGTATTGTGTTTGGAAGTTAGTTCAAATGAAGAGATGAGAATCATGTGAATAGAAAACACACTTGAGGAAATGAACAATCAAACAAACAATTGGAAATGGAGGGACTTTGATTATTTAACCTGGTATAGTGTTTTATATGATAAAGACCGCGTAATACCTCAACAAGGTGACTAGAGAGATGCTACTAGATGCCAACGCCAATCTTCTTTGCCTACAATCTAAAAAACTTCAATTAGGAGCGATTTTCATCTCAATCACCTTAAGATCATCCATGCAAATTGAGAAAACGAGGTGCACCACTAAGTCATCAATTTATGACTTATCATATTTAAAATAAAGTTTAGTTGATTTTATTACTTTTAGATCTTGCAAAACATACCGAGAAAATATGAGAAATAATGTCAAAGATAAGATGGAGAATGAGATGAATTTCTATCGATCTGCACATTTAGATCGATGGATTTACCCCTTATCATATTATAGTTATTCAACCGACAACATTAAATAATGTTATTAATTATGATATGACTTTCAAATATATATGCAAAACTTGTATATATATGCTACTGGAAATGATAAAGACTAATAGACAATAGATTGAGAGTATATATATATAATAATTACCCGTTTGAAATGTAGAAAATAACAAGTACAGAAATTGGACATTATTTTGGTGTGAAAAATGAAAAGCAAAAGGACTTACCAAGTAAAAGTACGTCATTGAATTGCCAGGCACTAATTAGTCAAACACGTGCAGGGAGTTATTAACAACTATATTTTTGCCTTATTATGAGCGAGATTGAGACTCTGTCTCCTAATTAATGTTGGACGGCAAGAATCTTATCTGGTTGAAAAATATGTTGTAGCAAATACGTACTATTTATTAACCAATCAAAAGTTAAACATGTTATGTATATATGGCAGCATGGGTTCAATTCAAGGACATGCAAGCTAAGAATGATAGTGAAGTGGTGGAAAGCTTGGCTTGGCAGTGAAGTGTACGTCCTCCGTCAATAATATAATATAATACTATATTGAAAAATACTTACCTAGCGAATTAAACTAATCTTCTAATTAAGGCATTAAGCCAACCAAATTAAAGCAGTATGCATGCTGTGATTTGTCTCCTTAGTTGGGAACATTTTGACCAAATGGCTCGTCGAATGATATGCTGGAAGCCTGCAGGAACTATGTAATATTTTGGAGTACGTATATATATCTAAGTTTTTTGTTCCTAATTAATATATACAATATATTTTATGGAGTGTAATTAATTGAATTTGATTGAATTAGTTCAATAAGTTGGTTTGATAAACCAATCATTTTGTTAAAACTATTCAAACTTAAAAGGTTAAGTCTGTTAAGCAGACAATAATATCATTAATATAAGAGGTCATGCTCAAAATCTCTTAGTTTATGATTACCTATATGTAAGGCTTAATTAATATTCCAAGTAGTATAAATTAAATATGAGTTTTTGCATAAAATTTATGTATGCTATATTGAAGTTCAACTTATATTGTTATTATATATATGTTATTTTGTAACTAATGAACATTTAAGAATAATATTATTAATAGACCAAGTATGGTTAAATAATAATATCATCATCATCCATGGCATCTTATTTACTAAAATAATATTTCAAAATTGATTAAATCCGTCAAGAGGGATATGTAAACTAGTAAAAGTCATGGACAATGACTAGATAGTTATATATCCCTCAAGTCTAGTAAATAATTAATGTCTAGTTTGGATGGGTGGGAAGTAAAGGAAACATGAATGAGAGAGGAAATAAAATTTATAGTTGGATAGTACAAAATCAATAAAAGTGAGAGGAAAGAAATTAAAGAGAGAATGTGTGTGTGTGTGTGTGTGTGTGTGTGTGTGTGTGTGTGTGTGTGTGTGTGTGTGTGTGTGTGTGTGTGTGTGTGTGTGTGTGTGTGTGTGTGTGTGTGTGTGTGTGTGTGTGTGTGTGTGTGTGTGTGTGTGTGTGTGTGTGTGTGTGTGTGTGTGTGTGTGTGTGTGTGTGTGTGTGTGTGTGTGTGTGTGTGTGTGTGTGTGTGTGTGTGTGTGTGTGTGTGTGTGTGTGTGTGTGTGTGTGTGTGTGTGTGTGTGTGTGTGTGTGTGTGTGTGTGTGTGTGTGTGTGTGTGTGTGTGTGTGTGTGTGTGTGCGCGTGTGCGCGCGCGCCACAAAAAAAAAAAATTAAGGTCATGGTGTATTTTTTTTTATCAATTGACAATTGGGAGGGGGACCCTAAGGGTTAGCGGTACTGATTGTTTTCCCTCACTTTACGAACACTAATGGCTCGCACCAAATTGATAAGAGAGCATCTTTACCACCTAAATAGTAAGTCTCGTGATCCTTCCAGTCAGATAGTTGGTAAGCTCTAAGATTGGTAAGAATGAACATCAGTCACTTTGTTTTGTACCCGATAAACCTCACAAATTGAGATATTCCAATCCATATCCATCCACCTAGCCACATCCATAATGTAATCCCAGATGGGTCCTCTCGATCAGATCAGTTTTCTCCCGGATCCACTTGATCACATTCCTAGCATCGGATTGGATCTCAATATCATGGATGCTTTTCTTCCACGCCCACTCAAAGGGTCATGATGTATTTATGTGTTAAGAACTAAATAATTGTTTTTATCTCAATAATTTTTGAATATTTTGTGATAAAAAATAAAATTATTGTGTAAATGAGAGATTATTATAATCTTCTCTTTCCACATGATAGCCATACCAAAATGACAATATATATCTAGTGATCAATCCCAACAAAATAGAAGCTTTTGCAGGTCCCAACATATATCTTGGTTGTTCATGCATGCATGAATCAAAAGATATGTGATGATAATAAGTGAATATTATTGGATTTCATCATTTGTCTTCAATAATCTTATGGAGTATTATTATTGATTCATGCATGCTCTACATACATATATGTAGGAATGTAGTAGATTACTTTTATATATATAAATTAAATATATATTTTGATTGAATATATATCCCCATACATGATTGCTTTTATTTGATTTATTTACTTACTGAACATTATGAGAGATGACAAATCATTTTCAGAAAACTATATAGTATGTTATAGTCAATGGTATGCATTTCGACATACTAATTGGATGAATATATAAAACAATTTCCCGTATTGTCACTACACATGTAGTACTCATCCATACACAGTGAAAGCTAAGTATGCTGACATTTATTTAAAAAAAAAAAAAATTGCGAAAAAGCTTTGGTCATCTTCCCATCATGCATGATGACTTTCACCCATCATGGAATTTTCCTAGCAATTTTCACTTTCTCAACACAATTTCTTTCAATTTTATGGGAAATTAATATTAGTTACCGTATATATGCGTGTACTTAATTATTACGGAGAAGTTTTTAATCACGTATGTGACAAGTATGTACTACATACAGTGATTTATATTCACAAGATTATGAAACTAATTGATGATACTAGGTCATAGGCCAGGTTGAAATATGATTGTGGGTTCATTGGGTAGTGAATAATGAGCTAACTCACTAATTAATTAATTATCAAATAAATTTCTTTATGACCATATTGTGGGGTTGTTTCATATTCAAGACCTTTAGCCGAAAGATGCAGTAGTTAATTTATTTCTACTTTGATAGCTAGATATGGCTACTGGGGAATGGACAGCTGGTTTCTATTTTTATTTTATTTTATCTTTTTGGATAATTTATCGCTACATACTTATTAGATTATAGTCAGCTGGTTTTTTTTTTAAATAAATTATTTGATATTATTATTACTTTATGCAACTTTAGTATGGATTCTTTTTATTTCTTTAAAATGCTAATAACATATTCTAGTATTGATGACGTCCATACGAATTTTCTAGGAAATTGCTAAGAAAATTATAACAAATTCATGTATTCTGGCCTGGTCTACTTTTGATGATTCTGTGCTTTTTTATTTTAGTATATTTAATTTTCAGGTTTTAATTTGACATTGAATAATATATCAGAGCGATCGGAAATCATGGTGAATTGTTAATTTTCTAGAGTAAAAATTTTCTAGAAAGTTCAGAAGATGATTTTGTAATATATGAAAAAATTTGGTCGCATTCTTAAAACTCAAATATTTGATTATGAGTTTACATCGCATTAAATATTATGTAAAATTATGAAAAGCAGAACGCAACACTTGTATAAATTATGGTCAAGAATAATAAAGTTTGGGTTACGTTACATAGTTACAAAAGCAATGAATTGATGCTGACGTTAGTCCTAATAATCAAAACTATTGATCAAACCTATGATTGATCTATTCTTATTTTCTTCCTTGTTTGGTTAACACCTAACCTATGATTGAACAATACTTCCTACTTCCTAGGCTAGGAATTATAGTACCATTCTTTCTTCATCGATATATATATATACCACAATTCATTTGATTCATGATTGATCTAGTTGTTCATGCAGAATAAATGAATTATCTAATTAACACTGGATTGAAGTTTAAACATGAATATATAATAGTATTTACTTTAAAAACAAAAAATTGAAAAATTATTGGAATAAATTGAGAAGGAAATTAAAGGTTGAGGATTCTCAAATCAGTGCTTCCTACTTGACAAGGTCAAAAATCGTGAAAAATGAAGAATGGATTGTACTGTGCCACTACAGGCCATATTGACTGATGACTTTGCTGAGTTAGTTGCATAATTGAGAAAATAAAGAATGACCAAGCAAGATTTTAATTTGTTTGACTGAAAATTAATTAAATAAATAAAATAAGTTGGCATAAAGTGCGCTCCAATTAAGTGCCCTTTTTCAAATTAATAAATTAAAAATTATTGATGTAACCCTTTTAGTTTTCTTAGATATTGCATTGATTTTTCAAACTTAAGGAAGATCAAGAAAGGTACTGAATGTTATGAAATTATACAATTAATTAAAGAGATGATGAAGGGAAGGTAAAATATTTCAAACTTGTATCTGATTAGGTATTTCTTCCTTATCTTCCCAATTGACAAGCACATAAATTAGTAAAAATTGACTCCCATCCAAACACTCATCCTCAACTTGTAGCTTCCTATATTCATCTAAAACTAAGGTCGTCTTAAAAAATCATAACAACTTGTCACCCTTTTGCAATTTTGAATACAACTTTATATATATGTGTATCTTAGCAAAGATTGATTAATGGTACAATAATATAGTTTAATTGACTTATTCTTCATTAAGGTTGTGTCTGGAAACTCGAAAAATGATTCCTTGAAATCATTTTCCATCAGGTTTCCCGTGTTTGGGTGCAATTGAAAAATCTAGTCAATGGAAAACATTTTTCCTGAGAAAAATCTAGTATTTTGGTGGAAGTCATTTTCTGCCACACTTAGAACAGTGTTTAATTTACTGGTTTTTGTGGGAAACCAATTTTAAAAAAATAAATAAATAAATAAAACTATATTTTATATTATTAAAAATATTTTTATATTCTAAATACAATAATTACAATATTTAATTATACAATTATATTCTAATCATTTTCCATAAAATGAACCAAATAAAGACCATTTTCTTTTGGATAGAAAGAAAAATGTTTTCTGAAAAATGACTCATTTTTCAAAAAACATTTCCAAAAGTCATTTTCATACTTTCCAAATGAACACTAAATTTTTTTTTTGAGAACAAATTAAAAATGAACACTAAAATTAATCATGATTATTCATTCTTACAGTGATATGATTAATTGGTCGAGTTTAACAATCCTTTGATGAGTAAGGATTCATGAATATTAAACACTTAAAAATGTTGGTAAAGTGCTAATTATCTAATTTATCCGGCATGCCTTATATAAAGGCTTTAATTAAGGAGGCTCATCAGCTCCTATGTGGGTCAACATACAACATAAGTGTTGATAGCTAGCATGCATTGTCCCTCAATCCCTCTTCAATTCCATGCATAAATATATGTATGTAGTGGCTAGCTAACTAGCTACCTGTAAAGAATCCCAAATCCATCATTGCATGTAATCACTAGCAGAAGTGTATACAGTATAGTATGTCTTTGCTTTTAGCCTCAAAACTAAAGGTGTTTTCTTTCACTTAGCGAAAAAGCAAAGCTAGCCATCCATATATCCAGCATTTTCATGGCTGCCCTTTTAGTACAAAGAGTCTGGAAAAAGAAAGGTATGGTCCAAACCACAATCCTCGCCATGGAGCTCCTCCTACTATCCACTGGCTTTTTCTCTGCTCTTTTCAAGTTGAAACAAGCCGCTATAAACCCCTCTTGTTGCTTACTTGAATTTTCTCTCTCCGTTCTCCGGCAACTTGGGATGTCTTACAGGGTTGTTTTCTCGTCTCCTCTTATTATCCTCTTCATCATCAACTCTATCATTGTCGTCCTCATCTTAGTTTCCTCGAGGCTCCATCTCCCGAAACTAGCCCTCGAATTCGAGTACTACGATGTTTTTGTTGGGAATTTAATGGAGGAGCTCGAGGATTCATTCAACGTAAGTACAGAAAGATGGGAAGGGGAAATAGTAGCAGAGGATGATGCTCCTCGGAGTGAGAAAGAATCAAAGGAAACGGCAGCATCAAATATTGCTACTAATAATTTCTTGGAAAATATTAATGTTGGTTTTGATCAAGCTGAAGTGGTGGTCTTAGAAAGTGATGTTATTGAAGATGATGATGGGGAGGTATCTTTGAAAGATGTCCATGTTGATTGCTTTCGGACACTTTCAGGTACATGGAGAGTGGCGGTTAGTACGGTTGATGAGACGCCGCCGCCGCCTCCGCATTTGCAGAAGAAGGAAAATGAAAGACCCGAAGAGGACAACTTTATGATGTTTTCCGACCAAAACCAAAGAGCCGAGGATGAGGAGGAGGAGGATACAATGGAGGCTACCTGGATTGCAATTAGCCAAGGACGAGACTGCAGGGAGAAAAACATTAATAATAATAATATGAAACTAAAGAAGAGCGAAACGTGGTTGGGGGTGGGGAGGCGACCGGAGCCTCAGTCAGCTGCAGCGATGAACATGAATGGCAGGTCGGACGAAGAGTCGTCGCTTGAAGCGACATGGAAGGAGCTGAGGAAAAGCGTGACGTTCAACGACGCGGTGTCGGCGTGCCGGCGAGGTGGGCTGGCTAGGGACCTCATCACAACGTCCGACGAGATGAAGAAGCGGTTTGATGATTTCATTAACAACTTCAACAACGAATTGAGGTTGCAGAGACAAGAATCCGAGCAGCGTCTCTTGGCGGCAATCAATCGTGCTGGCCTCTAATTAAATTAAATTACTCTCATCTCCGCAGTGTAAATTAGTTTCAGAAGCTCTGTATAGTAAAAAGGTTGAATTCTATATATTCCACGCTGTAGTTTATTTTGTTTTGTTTCTTTCTTGAATTTCACTACAACACTTACCGTAGACCATCTGAAACTATTACATATGCTCTCTCTATATATGCATGTAGTAATACTCAAAAAGTTTTACGGCCTCGAGTTATACGTTCTTTAATAATATGTTGGGTGCCGTAGAAATATAATAGACAAGATTATTAGATTAAACTAATTAAGGTGTATTGGATCGATATTCCGGCAGGCCGGAATTTTATTAAATCAGTACGTACGACAAACAAAGAGGTCCGGCCAGCAACATATATTAGCTGTGTATAGTATTGATTGTAATTATGATGCCGGATAAACCAACCAAAGTTGAGCTGTCTCCCTCAATAATTTTAATTAAACTAAATAAATTCATCTGCCCAAATCATTATATTAAACAGTCTAGAAATATATGGACTTATAAATTGAACACCTTTCTTACTTTCTATAATTCTATCATATCCCTTTCTTCTTTATTTTATTTTATATATGCACTTTTTATTCGGAATAACTCCACTAGCTTGGACCCCTGAAATTTATGATAGATGTTTCAAATATTATATTACAGCCAATTGGGCATTGCATGATTCTTTTACCTCAAAATGACGAAATTAATTTTGTAAATATTTTCTTAGTTGAGTTTGTTAATGATTTTGATATCAACATGTATTTTCCTAGGAATCCTTGCACAGTCCTTTATTTAGCTTTGTGTCGATTCCTCAAAAAAAAAAAAAAAGCTTTGTGTTGGGGAAAAGGCATGCCATGTTGTGATAATGAAGGGTCACTTTCTACCCTACAAACACAAACACAACATCATGGTCCATAACACATGTTTTCTCAGTAAAAGGTATGAGCTTTTGCTGCTCATCTCACTTTTTAGATCTTGACCTACTCCTTGTATAGACACTGTACTGTCCCTTGAACAAATTAAACTAATTAATTAACTGCATAATTGGCTTTTACAGCATCATTTACATTCGCTTTAGGATGCACCAAATTCCTATATGGGCATGGTTGGGGTGATACTAGTGATCGAGCAGTCGGCTTAGAAGTGGTAGTCGGTCCACAGTCAAAGAACTGATCGGACTATTGCCCCTCGACTACGATAGTTTATGGAAAATATTATTAGAGACTTCAAGAGACTATAAATGAAGAATAGGGGTGGCGAGATCGATATGGAGATTTTATTAAAGGAATTTTGAAAACTTGTTACTTAGTCTAGATTGCTTTCCTATTCATATTTTAGGAAGTTTCTAGTTATTTTTAATTTGGTAGGCTTGGCTTTTAAGGATTCATTTTCCTTTTTGTACAAGTAATCCTCATGTGTATATAAATATTCTAGCTTCCTGCTGGTGTAAAACAGATCCAATTTATCTTGAAATTAAACTTAGGACAATTTATGTTGTACTATTGTTTAAGTCTCTCTTTGGATTCTCTTAATTAACCTCTAGGCGCTTTACTTCAATTCATTTCTTATGGGTTATGTGGCCGTGGAGTACCCGATAAAACCAACATTATTTTACTTATTTAGTATAGATTATATTCCCATGTGCTCCATCAATCTGCATTTTATGTCACTATCTTACAATGGGCAACCATTTTTGTTTAACATGGTGGTCCATGCACCATTGAACGTGAACTCATCAAATACATCAAGAATCTTAAAATTTTCAAATAAATGTAAAAATGAGTAATTAATTGACTTTGATTGAATTTAAATTACATTGAGTTTGACAGGCTAGCATGACATATATGGAGAAAAAGATGGAATGTGAATATCATGGTTCATCAAGTATATCACATACTTCTATTAGTTTGAACAGGTAGGATGTTGATCTACCATTGCTACACTTTAACAATTTCTATATAAGCGTGCGGATAGATTTGATTGTGAGTAAAATATATGCAATTGGACCAATATTTTAGATTTAGATCTAATAATATATATGTAAAGGCCAGGCCAAGGTAAAGTAGGCATACATCCAGCACATTGATCAACCTAACTAGTCGATCATCGATAGATACGATAGGATGTTGGATGCAGCGTTTAAAATGAAATTAAACATAATGTACGTATATATATATATATATAATAATGAGGTGAGGTAGGTTTAAGAAAGAAGGTGATGAGTAATGGGACGAGGACAGCACTTAACCCTTAGAGGATGAGTCATTGCAGAGATTGTGAATCCGCCGGTGCCTTCACTCTCAGCCGTGGTGGTCTTGTCTCCACCCGGCCTTTCCCAGTCAAAACACTGCAGCAAAGACGCCACGGCCAACTCCAGCACGCGGATAGCCAAGTTCTCGCCGGGACACTGGCGTCTCCCGGATCCAAAGGGCATAAATCTGCACCCATTCATTTTTTTCCCACCGTCGAAGCCTTGAAACCTCTCGGGGTTAAACATTTCCGGGTCCTCCCAGACCGTGGGGTCGTGATGTATTCCCCAAGCGTTGACCACCAAAATGGTCCCCCGCGGAATGCGAAACCCGGCGACGGTGCAGTCCTGGGAGGAGAAATGCGGGACGAGCAGCGGGGCGGCGGGGTGCATCCTTAAAGTCTCGTTGACGATGCAGCGGATGTAGGGCAGTCCCGGCAAGTCAGATTCGTCGACAAGACGGTTGTGGGCGACGTGTTTGTCTATGTCGGCCTGCGCTTTCTTCCACACGTGGGGATTGTCGAGCATATACGAGAATGCCCACTCCAGTGTTACTGCTGAAGTATCAGATCCTGCTTGGAGTAACACCTGCATGCCGCAGATTAGATTAGATTAGATAGATACAGAATGAGATGAGAGCAAATACATACAGAATGAAATTAAGAAAGACCAGCCTGCCGGCCATATTATTCGATCTCTTTAATTTAATTATTCAGTAGGTACGTGTTGGTATGTAACGTTTTAATTTTCTCAGTAATGTTAGTTGGATCCAATTAAAAGTCAGAAGTCAGTTCCCTTAGCTTAGCTTAGCTGTAAATAAATGGATGGATGAGATGAGAACACGAAAATCCGGGACGGCCGGCCAAAGACTTTTTTTGTATATATTGATCTGAATGAAGCATGAGATGATACATCCTAAACTCCCTCATGATCGATCGATCGATCGAGGTCGCAAAGCTGAAGGAGGTACGGATAGCCGCCGAGTGCAGCTTAATTAGCTTGTCGCAATCAGTAGGCCAGCTGGCCATCGCTCTCCAAATCCTCGCTCAACTCAAAATCTCGTCGCAATCGACATCGACATCGCCATCGCCTGGTCCTAGCTAGCTAGCTACAACGTAACGTAACAGACCTCACCGCTAGGATTAGCTTCAAAACCTAATCTTTTACCCAACTTCTGTGGACAACGTTAATAAGGGATTTTGCTTGCTAGTATATAAACACAGCACAGCACCCAACAATCTGGACGCCGTCCGCCGCGGACCACTATCAAATTAAACTAACGTCGCCATCACCCCCCGGCCCCCTAGCTTAGCTTGCTCCATGAACCACCGTGCCAAGAGATAATCCGTCGGCCGTAAAACTATGTGAACAACATGAGCAATTGGGAAAAAGCTAAGAAAAGAAAATTATTAATAAAACTAGACTTAAAGAAATCTTTCTAAACTAATTTAGATTTATTTTTAGTTTATTTCCTAATCAAGTTGTAGGATCCCTTCCTTAAAATAGAAAAAGGAAATTCCGCCCAAGATTTGACAAGAATCTTATGGTATCCTTCCTCATAATGTATCAGCGTTGTGGCTTGCCCCTGTTTTGTTGAGTATCGATAGACCGACGGGTGAGCCTGATTGGGTGCCCTACTCGAGTATCCACTACATTATGTTTTTAACTACTTAGGTTAATCCAGTAATGAATTTAAAAATTAAAAAAGATAAAAAGAAAAAGACGTTATACCTTATATTATCATGTGAAGTGATGTAAGGTTTTGTTTAAAAATTGAGGTTAATTAAAAAGGCATTATTTCAGTTAGTTTTAAAAGTATAGTATAAAGATGGGCGGGTCGGAGGCGATTGAATATAATAATGTTACCAGCAAAAGATCTCTGATGGTCTGATCAGTGTAGAATTGGGGTTCCTCGGCCTGCAATTCCAGTAGAACATCCAAAACGGTCTTGGTGGCGGTCAGCTTTGGTGGAGCACCGCCGGAACACGCGTTCGTCATCTCTCGCTGCTCATCTATGACATTTTGCATGAACTTATCTCTCTTCTCAAATATCCTCATCAGTGCTTCCTCAATATGTCCGAACCCAAACCATCGCATGAAAGGCAGGAAGTCTAACACGTTAGCTTTGGGAATCACCCTTATCTGATCCTTGGATATTTCTTGGAACAACTTTGCTGCTTCCGAGTTTTCCACGTTCTCTCCGTAATACTTTCTTCCAAATATCATTCTTGACATCACGTTGAAGGTGAAGTCATGCAACAACGGCTTTAGCTCCACCTCCTGCTGCTGCTCCAATTCAATTCAATTCAATTCCATCGTTAATTAGTTCAAAATCTGATTAATTAAATTAATTAATAACCTAACTAGCTAGTAGCTACCTTGTGATCATGACGAAAGATACTGCAAATCAACGCCTTCACCTCCTCCGCGCGGATTTCGGCTAACTGGTGGATACGGTGGGAGGACAGCAGTTCCAGGGTGGAGATTCGACGCAGATTCCTCCACCGTTCTCCGTACGAGGAGTTAGGAAGGCTGGTATAGTTATACCCCAAATACTTCCCCACCAGAAGTCTAGGCCGGTTGGCGAACACGACGTCGTTCTTGGTGAAGCATTCTTCTGCTGCGGACGGGGACGATACCAAGAGGACGGGGCGCGACCCGAACCGGAGAAACAGCACCCGCCCGTACTTCTTGCCCACGTCATACAGCGACTTGTGGAAGGGCTGCTGTTTTCGGAGCAGAAGGTAGAGGTGCCCCACCACGGGAAGCGGAAGCGCCGGAAAAGGGGTAGGGGGGAGATTTCTCAGCCTTTCAACTAAAAACCGCCCGATAACATGGACCATTACCAATATTATAGGAACACTGAGGTATCCAAGGTTGTCCATGGATGCGCTGCGCTGCGCTGGAGGAGATCAGATCACAACGTTACGACGTTGAATATAATGTTATGTTGCTGTCTTTCTCAATTACCATTTACCTACTTGTTCCTCACCTCCGTCCTCAGTCCTCACCTCCTCTCGCTTATTTAATTCATTAAAAAACAATGAAATATTATACTACACATTTAATTAATTAAGGAAGGCGATTATACTTTACTTGATTACGTGTAATTCTACGTGTCCTCTCATTCTCCTACTCCCCATGTCCATTTCTTTTCTTCTTTTTTTTCTTTTCTTTTCATCTAATAAAATATGAACACTTACGGGGTCTTTGGTTGGAGGGAGGGATGAATAATGTGGGAATAGAGTGGAATTTAAATTCTATTGTTTGGTTTACCCGTATTTAATTACTAGGAATTTTCAATTCCAATATTTGATGTATATGGTAATTGAAAGGGAATAAGTAGTATAAAGTCCAAAATATACGTTATTATTATTGTTGTTGTTGTTATCTATACACCATTCGCTACTGCATAGAAAGAATGAAATGTTTGCCGTAGAAAGTTTGCAAATATGTTATACCTATAAAGAATTCAAATTTTGATATTGAAATCACACGGACAAAATTTAAATTTTGCTTTTGAAAATTTACGTAACACGGTATAACTAAACCTAGAATTACATAATGAAAGCAATACAATAGATAATGGAGATTTGAGAAAACATATTTTATTGAGGTTGACATACTGATTGACGTTTTGTGTTGAGAGTAGAAGAAGAAGACACGATATAATCGAAAGAGAGAGATCAAACATCAATTTTAGGTTTAAAAGAATGTAATTTTGTCTCATAGTTATTCTTTTTTTCTTTCTAAAATTCATAAAATTGAAATACCAAGGGGACATGAGATTCTAATTCCATAGGGAATTTCAACTATGCGAAATTGCAACGCCCAGTTAGGGGAGTAAAAGTTGGGAGTATATTTTCTTTAGTATTTTTAATTGATTAAGCCGGCCTATCACGATATTAATTTATTTAATTTCAGTTCATTATTCAATAATTTTGACTATTTTTCCTCAAAATTGCTTTGTTTTGTCTTTTCAAAGTTTTCCATGTGAGGTGAGCGTAGTAGGTGCGTGGAATCAATAAATAAAGGAGCATTATTTAATCCAATTATTAATAATGAAAATTAAATAACGGAACGATGTAAATATGCTTACGTCGAAGAAAAACATAAAGATAACATTTAGTATACGTACTTTTAAAGAGTATTACTTTTTGTGATGTCTTAATTTTATCGAATGAAAAATAAATAATCAGTGCAGGCTGCAGCGGAGCAGTTGAGGACCGAACTGCTGTATTGGTACTTAGTCAAAGGAAAGCTATACACTTATTTTTTAAGTCTTTTTTTTTTTGGAAGTTGAATGAAATCTTATTTAGAGCGCATTAAACTCTTGTTTACAACTGTACCAATAGGTTCAATATTTCAAATTTTGGTACCAAGTAATAAATTACTGAGTTTAAAAGTTTGACCGTAACCATACTTGATTATGTTTCCTGTAGATATCATCCTTAAGAAAAACTTTACAACATAAATATTATACTTGATAAGTTGGTATGTTAGGCAATTCCACCTTAAACAAGGCTTTGTTTTTGAAGATAGGGCAATAGGTTAAGTTTTACCTAATGCATTCTATTACCCTCTAGCATAGTAAATGAAATAAAATTTGTGCAACTTGTTACTAACTCAGCGGCCAATCATTAATAATTTCGCTAACGAGTTCAATTCTTGTTAACACTCATTAGTGAAATCTATCACAGAAGATATTTCTAATACTAGTACAATTTGTCTCACTTGTGGAGTTCAAGCAACCATATTTGCAACTAAGTTGGGAGATGAGAATAAAAGTCAACGACGACCAAATGAGATGAGAACAAGTTTATTAAATTAAGCATAAAATTACATGTGCACTGCACTAGGCAGTAGGCACTTATTGGTTTAAAAAAACATATATTTAAATAGATAATTTAATGACATATACCATGTTTTCAGGCCAATTATATATAAACTCAATAATTCAACTTAACTTAGTTTAAATCCTCTTCATAGTTCATACAATAACTGGCAAGGCTAGCTAACTATAAACAGATGATTTGTATCAAAATTAAATTAGCCCAAATAGTGCATTCAATTTCTGCACTAACATAGTGTTGTACCTAACCCTAACTTTTAAACCAAAGTTCATGTACTAAAACTCACCAACCAATAGACTTTATATTCCAATAGAATGGGGGATTTTAATAGCATCTCTCACCATATTTGATGGCAAAATGGTATGACTTGCTCTTGATGTGTTTTCTACCGAATCGAGTGATCGAGAAACTTGCAATGCCATCTCAGAATGGAGTTGAACACAGGTCATTGCCAGCTGCAATGTATTTAAGACCAATGTTAGTGACAGATTATCTCACACTAACTAAACAATAATTTATGCCACATTAAGTGGTAAGATTATGTTTCAAAAAAAAAAAAAATCTAGTACTAAAAGTAGAATAAGATATAGAAGTACTCAGCAATTTCCTTGAAAATACAAGTGCAGAAAGGGATGTTAGATTTATTTGGAAATGCCCCTCTATATTTGGGCATCAGCCAATGAGGAGCTCTGCTGGTCTCCCTGCCCTGCATGCCTAGGCTGTCATCAACTTGGGGGATAGGTGGGCGCCCTTGCATTAATTGACCCCCCTCCAAAAATTGACAACTCAAATATCCCCCTCCAAAACCTCCTACTCTACTACTATTTGATTAATTGATTTATTTACTCAAAAATGAAAAGTGCACTTTCAAGAAATAAAACTTCATCCCCATGTCTCAATCTTATTGGAGAAAGAAAGAAAATAAATGAATTAAAACTATGACCCTTTTTTTACATACTAATCTTATTTATTTAATCCACTAGTTCGAAAGCAATGAAGAGAAATTTAACTTGGTCTCTTCTCCTTAACATAGTAGTAGCAAGCTATTGGTTTACACATCCTAGCTTTCTGCGGGATTCGAAGTCATGCTTCAGGAATAATCTAGGCATTTTAAAGTATATAATGTATGTACATATGCCCACCTACTCGAATTAAATTTTTCTTTAGATAAGATTTTATTCAAAGGCACCATAGGTACAACATTAAATACAAGCAAAACAACAAAGTCAATCATAAAAATAGCAAGTACAAAACGTGAGAGTTGAGCACAGAAGAAAAGTCTACATATTGCCAATCTTTGAAATTTCTATTTGACAATGACAACTGATGACCATCAGAACAGTGTCTATTCAACTCATTATAAATGTGTCAAAGTAAACATAATGGAAACATATCCCATTCCTAAATAAATTCTCTCTTATCCATTTCAGACACTAACCTATGCATGGCTCTAAACCTGCTTTGTCTACAGGTCCCCATTCTTCAAAGTGAAACTGCAAGCTCTAATTAGTACAAAGGAGAGGATTGATACTTTTCTCTTTTAGGTTGGGATGGGCTGGAGAGTTTTACAAGGCTAATATCTAGTTTAAGACATTTATATAATAAGTTGGACAATTTTTAATCATCAGGAGAAGAACAAATTTAAAAGATATCTGCAATTCAAATTCGTAAGTGCATCACCTTGATGAGCCTCAGATTATAACATAATGGAGCATAGGAAACAGAAATACAAATGGAGACTTCAACCTTCAGTATAAAGCTTAGTTCTGACTTACCGTATAGCACTCCCTATCTGTATCTGATTCAGCTACGCTTAGGGCCCATGTGCGAACCCATTCAAGCCCTTTTAAAATGTCAGCATTTCCTTCAGTTAGGGCAGATGTGATGAAAGAGGGGTGAAGAGAAATCAATATGCATGATGCTGCAAAAAGCACAGATCTCCTAACGTATGCTTCCTTATGATAAGATACCTCCCTGTACAGTAATAGGTAACCACACTTGAGAATCACAAGATCATAAAAGAGATGAAGGGAATGTAGCACTCTGATTCACAAAAGTGATACCACATTAACATTTTTTCAGGTACCACACATGTTGTACTTTTATTAGTAAATCACAAACCAGGTTTATTAGGTTCTTGGGAGATGTATGGATAACCAAATGCCTAAACTCCACCGGTTTGAAGAATGATCTATATGAATAATTGATAGTACCTTGATCTCAGCAAATCCAACAGAGGAGATGCCAAAACAGATGCTTCTGGATGCATAGCTGCACACTTCATACAGACACCAAGCATGTAGATAAGTTTTCCCAAGACAATGAAATCTCTATCAAGCAAATCAACACCATGTCTTTTCTTATCAAATCCCTGCATAGCTGGAAGCATAAATGCAGCTGCATATTGCGGAAACTTATTCAAGGACCACTCAACCTGGTTTTCTTGTTTTGGAGATTGAAGGCTCCAACGACGCATCTTCCCTTTCTTAACCTGACTTGGTTTAGAGGGAAGCTCTCTCTCATAAGAGTAAGACCAATTCAAAGGAGTTCCTGGAGTTGAAATCTCCTTCCAGGAACCAGCTCCAGGTGGCCCAATATCCCTTGGCACAAACCATGGCTGGTCTGACATGGAAGATATGAGGAATCTAGAGTGTTGTTTGGGTTTTGAAGTTCGAGTATTTTCAAGTTCCTGAGCAGCATCTGTCATGACATCAAGAATCAATATCCGCTGGCTTACATCTAGATTTGGAGAATATAGCAATTTGTTTAGCTCATTGAGCGATTCATTTGGACACATGGCAATCAAAGCAACTAAGGCTTTTCCCCTCTTATCTTCAGCCGATTCTTCTTCTCCCTCAACGGTTGAATCAGAACAGCGGACCTGTACAAGTGTTCTGGCGAGATCACCAGCTACAAACTTAAGCTCATCAGGAGTTGCTCGGACAAGTTTCTCAGCAACATCAAGAGCCTTTTCAACCTGTGAAAGAGCAACATGAACAGTGAATTTTTTTTTTCAACTACTCTCAAGTAGAAATGTAATATCAGATTAAATTATAAAATAACTTCAAGCTATACAATAGGGGGCCTTTACATTTTATATTGATGAAGAAATGAACTGACTAACAAGGACTAATTAGAAAGTTCTGTGTCTTAAGATAGCAAAAATCGAAATCAATTTTTTTAGCACTGTAAAGAATATTTAAAGATATCAATGATCTGCTGGTTGAACTTACACCCTTGCCATCATCAGGTTTTCTTAGTGCTCCAATCACATCAACCAACTGTGAAAATTTTATTTCCAAATCTGCATCGTCATCTGATAAATCATATGGCTGCAAAGATGAATCACTAGAGAAGTCAGAATCTTCATTTCCAATATCATTATCATCTTCATAAGGGGCCAGCTCAGTAATCAAAGATGCAGGATCAACAATCTCATCGGGATCAACCAATTTGCATTCGGACAATCTCTTACAATTATCCATTACATTATTGGACGAACCTTTGTCATCAAACTTCTTTCTTGCTATTGTGGATGAACAGTTCTTTACTCTGCTCATATCTTCATTTGTGCAGTTCCGCATAGGCAGAGAACCCTTACCAAGGTTTACTAGACCAAACTCCCAGTCAATTGCCTCATCGTGGCAACTATCATCTAGATACAGAGGATTTTTTGGATCAATTATAAGAGAAAATGCTAAAGCAACGTTGCTAGCCATCTTTCGAACCAAATGATCAGGACTCTGCAACCTACCTGACAGCAATTTAAAAAAAAAAAATATATATTGTCAAAAGAACCAAATAAACTTTTCCAATAATATAGCTTGCAATCATAATAATAATAATAATAACAATAACAACAACAACAACAATAAACAAAAATTTGATAAGGCTTGGATTCTACAGCTAACTCCTTGAAGTATTGACTGCAGTGCATCCTTGGTTGCATCTAAATCTTCCTTTGACATCTTCTCCAGGCAAAGGCCTAAAGCAGCAGTTATGTCTAATATTCAGTTAAGTGCCAAAAAGATAGAAGGGAAAGAGACACAAGGAGAGAAGAAGATGCAAGGATCAGATCTAGTGCATTGTGAAGGTTGAAACTTTTTCCTGGTGCCAAAAAGGATACACGCTTGCTGCTCAATTGGGGCTGATTGAACAAATTCTCTTTTGGACCACACTCTGGTGAGGTTTTGCACAGTATCCATAAGAGCACGGACACTACAGGCTTTTGGAGCCAAAGAAGTACTAGGTGCACATTCAAAAACAGCAAAGTGGAGAATCCATCTTGAGCAACATATAGGGAATACTTTCCAGAGTAAAAATTTCTCACGAAACATGGACCTGAAATGGAGAAAGTATAGAAAAAGTCCGTTGATTAAAAAAAAAAAAAAAAGCATCATTGTATTTCCCATAAAGCAACTATATTTTACAGAGGATGAGAATTCATAAATTGATATCTTAATATAACAAGATTGGTTCATGAATTCTGTTATGGAATGTACAAGTATTATGGAACCTATATATATATTAGGCAACTTGGAGATTTATAGGGATTTGAGTAGGTGGTCATAAGGAAAATAGTTTCCTTATTGGAAGTCCCTGCTTCCACCTAACTGGCGGGTGGTTGTTATTCTCCACCCGCCAGGCCTTTGGATCTTTCAAATTCAATTCACAAGTATTCAAAATTTCAGTGCCAAGAATTCAAAATAGGTGTTGCCTTACCTAATTGATGTTTTCTGCTTACAAATTTGATTGAACAAGACCCATAAAATCCAATATGCTTCAGCATCTCTTACACTTTGAGCTGCTAGTTGATTCAGAAGTTGCTCAGACAACCTTTCTACAGAGTGAGGGTCTTGAACTCCCTCCATTATCTTCAACAAAAAACGAAGACCAGGTTTTGACTCAAATGTTTCGCTAACAGTCATATCAGCAGACGGCTGTAGCATGCTCTGAACACCTCTAAGGATTCTAGGAATCAATTCACTTAACAGCACATCTGAGAAAATATAAAGGATTGATTTTTTATACACCTATCTATTTTTCTCCATGTAAATGCAAGAAGATGCCTGGCTCACAGTAATAAGAATCACCTGCAAACCCTCGACGACAAATGCGAGCAAAAGCTTCCCCAACAAATAGAATAGTACTATCAGCTTTATTCTTATCAAAATAAGCAGTTTCGTCCAAATTCTTGTCCCATTCTTCTGCTCCGGCAAGTATTTGAGTGGTAATATGCTTGAAAAATAAGCTGATATTCAATGGTTAAGAAGACAACCCAGGGTGTATATATGTAAGCTAAATAACAGTGCCTCCTCAAAGCTAAAGATACTTGTACGGAAGAAAGCAACAGCCTTGGTGGTGATCTAAATCCACCAATTGCAATCATATTGATGAAAGACATTTCTCATAACAACCTTCCTAACACTACAAAAAAAAACAAATAATAACAACACACAACCCCTATAAAACAACGTAAAAACAATAAAAATAGGTTGGAAAAAAGGAGAAGAAAAAGAAATTGAAAGGGTATTCTTTAGTGGAAGACATTATTTAATAGGAGAGGTTAACAAAGGGTATTCGTTGAAAATAAACTGATTGGCTACGCCTGTTACAAAAGTGCACACACAATAGGATAAAAAAAATTTATTCCAATAAAAGAGAAAATAAAAGGATACGGTGATGAGAGTGAAGTAGGCGCGCCTGCTCGTGCTTTGTCAGGAATAGATGTAATAAGTTGTGCCACCCTGAAAATAATCTGCCGGACAGATTCATTGGCAGAACCTTCAGATTGACAGTCTCTGGCAAATTCTATAACCATTTGGTGTATACCATCATTCTCAAACAAGCAAAGTAGAAGTAATCTGCCATGGATGTTGTGAAGGAATGACACAGGATATACTATAATTAATGTCAAGCTGATATACATTTAAAGAAGGCAAGGGAGCTCTATACACACCACATATAGCATATTAGCATTAATTGTGCTTGAATGAAACAACAGATAGAAAATTGGCTAACCAACAATCATTTGGAGCTCATAATCCTATCTTACATCTCATATTAAGTTTACCACTAAATAAAAATTGTTTCTTGAAACTCAGCCCTTTCCCATTATCAAAAATACTTAATACATGCAGAAAATAAGGATAAAAACACTTAGTCGAAGCATTATTGTGGCATATACATCTTTCTAAAGCATATGATGTAACTCTTCAAGCACCAGCTAGAACTGTATGGCCAAACAATTAGAAATGCAGACAGACAAACATAAAAATTCTCATTTTCAGTCTGTCACAACAGAGGCTGCTAAAACCATCAATTCAATAAAATCATACCTGTTCTCCCATATTGTGTCTGGAATTCAAATTGCAAAGAGGCAAGAAATGTTAAATGTAGCATTCAGAGAATAAGAATGCTGTATATTCATGTCAATACCTTTCAGCATTTGAACACACTGCATTGAGATCATGAGTGCCAAGACCTCTTCCTTGTAAGCAAGGAACTAATGCCTGTATAACCTCAGTGAATTGACCATTTGTAAAAAACACATCATATACATGTACTCTTGCAGAAGTGGGGAAACATGCTAGCCAATCCAAAGCCACATCTACATTATTACCATCACAATTAGAAGACACCCCACTCTAAAAGATGATCAAACGTAAAAACAATGGAAAAGGACAATCCATGTTTTAACACAAATGATTATACACTTGAAGTAAAAAATATTCAATCTAATAATGCAACAAAGTAAACTTTGGACTTATATAGTTAAACAAAATTACCATGTAACAAAACTCGTGCCAGCATTGGAAATGCAGCACCTTTATAGAAAATCTGTTGCCATTGACTTCTCTTATCAGAATCTGGCACCAGTGTGCTTTGTACCTTGTGGATAATATCCAAATTTCCAAAAACAATTAAGGACGATTATCAAAATGTTTCCGTTATTTGAACAGATTAAAATTAAATAAATGAATAAATAATGCAAAATATACCTGTTCAATGAACTGCTCATCAATACTACCTGAAATTCACAAAATGGAAATAGCTAAATAAACCAGCTTTAACCTGAAAAAGATGCTGTGAATTAGATATTTGAATAAAACATAAGAGGACCTAAGAAGGAGCGAGAATTGACAGGGAATAGCAGAACAGCGAGAGAGTGAAGAGCGACGATGACTTGGTCGACATGGCCTGCGTCCTTGATGGAGCAGACGACCCGGCCCACTTTCTCTGTAATTGCCTCCTCCACTTGTCTCCTGCAATTCTCTGGTCCTGCATGGAAGTCTTCCATGGCTGCCCAGGTAAGGTATAGTGATGTTTACAGAGTACTAGTACCACTTCTGCTTGGTAGCTTGCCTAGGAGTGCAATAAAGAATTATCAATTACATATACATATTCTTCTTCGAGATTATAAGGGATGTGTTATACATAACCAATCAAAAATAAACAAAAAACCGATCAGAATTTTTAACCTCCGTAACCAACCGAAACCAACAGAAAGAAACAAAAACACATTATTCAAAAAGTAATACGGGGTAGTTAATAACATAGTAACAAACTGTCTAGAATTGATTTTTCAAAATCCTTTGGTTATTTCACAAAATTTTACATAAAATAATAATAATTAATTAGTTAATAAGAATAAAAAAAAAATTAAACACAGTAACGCATTTCCAGACTCAAATTCATTTTCATACTGTTATACGAAATTCATTTTCATAGCAGATTCACAAAATCACAGCCTTGAGTGTCTACTGCCTGAGCTGAGGTTCGGCACCCTCACCGAGTTGGGGGATTATGCGAGTGTGCGACTGTGTCTGCAGACTAGGGCTTAAGAGGTGATGAGTTGATGGCTCGAGGCTTGAGAAGTGAGGACTGAGAGATGAGACGTCGGCACCGCGAGAGCCGAGTGGTGAACTCATGAAAGTTGCGTCGTCAGCGTCATCAACTCATCGCGATGCTACTGTGCAGTCGACCTGTCGTGAGGTCTGAGACACAGAGAGTGTCGAATGTCGATGGAGGAGAAAGGAATAAAAGGATTAGTGTTATTATTAATTGGATTGGGCTAGAAAAAATTGGATTGGGCTAAAAGATCATATATAAAATCTCAGCCTCTAGGCCCCTTATAAAACAAATATCTACCCATCAAAATCACTTGCATTATTCACGTTTCATTTATACTAATTCTAAACTTAATATTTTAAAAAATTAAATAGTAAATAATTTCAGTTAAGTCTCGTTAACCAAATCCAACACATAAAATGGGACGAATAGTGTAATATACTTTCAGTACTCAAAAATGCACTTTCAAATAATGTACTTTATGTATACAAATAATATACTTTTTATTTATGGTATACAAATAATAATACTATTTATTTATGGTATACAAATAATATACTTTTTATTGGTGGTTTACAGAACTGTGTGGATCATGCTTCATAGAATAACGATCCTTGAAAGGCTGAGCCGGTCACAAGTCCGAAAAATACTTATGCAATTGTTATACCATGGACCAGGGTTCATATTGCATTGTTAACACATTATGTACATACAGTTAACAATTTATGTACATGTAAACAAATAACTTGATAATTGCTGACACATAATATGATAGCTACAAGTACATAAACTGCCAACTGCAGATACAGAATGTGTTAACTACATATATAAAATCTGAATGTTATTTTTGGACCACGGTATCATTTGCCATACTTCTAATATTGGACTTTAGGCCCAACCATACTTGGCCCAATAAATGCCATTAAAATTACCTGGTCCATTTATGCAAGAATAGGAGATATTAGTGCAGAGATTTGGTTATTGTACTTTAACCCCAGAAGTTTCAAATAATTTAAAATAAACCCTGAAGAGTCCTGACATCCCTATGGGGTTGTTTAGTAAAGTGGAAAAATAGAGAATTTTTCAGAAAAATAGAAAATTGGAGAGATAGAAAAATGAAAAATGGAAGATGTGTTTACTAAATTTGTTCTTCCAAAATCTATTTCCATCTCCTTTCTCCTTTCTTAAGTAACTTTCTCTCGCCTTTCTCCTTTCACTCGCTCGAATCTCAAATTGAACCGGATAAGTAACTTTTCTTCTGATCTTCGCTTCTCAGGACCGTCGCGGTGTTCATACTTTGTCGTTTAGAAGCCTAATCCAGTTCCGAAGTCGGGTAAGTCCCCTGTTCTTCTGCTCTAGCGGTCAATTTCCCAATATCTCGTTGTTATTAGCTTTCGTTAAACTTTTTTGCTTTTGCATATTTTGATGTCTTTTGCTATTTCCTTAATATTTTGGGAATGTATTGTGTATCATATAGCTGTATACTTGGAAATTTCGGGATATGTAATTAATCCTTTTAGTTAAGAGAAGAAAACTTGTAGGATTTGAGATTCCCAATTGTGTTTCAGTAAGTGGTGTGTGTTGGAGGATATACCGTATACGTACATAATAATAGTGAAGAGTATTAATGACTTTGCATATAGTTGTTATAGATCCCTTTGTATAAAAGGCCATACGCCTCCACTGTAATGAACAGAGTTCTGCATTTCATTCTGTAAATTTCTTCTTCATCAATACAATACACCATTTCACTTTTCCTCTTGCTATACAAATCCGACATGGTATCAGAGCAAGAGGAAAAGTGAAATGGTGTATTGTATTGATGAAGAAGAAATTTACAGAATGAAATGCAGAACTCTGTTCATTACAGTGGAGGCGTATGGCCTTTTATACAAAGGGATCTATAACAACTATATGCAAAGTCATTAATACCCTTCACTATTATTATGTACGTATACGGTATATCCTCCAACACCCCCCGGTAAGCTGGAGCATGCAAGTCGTTGTATGCCCAGCTTAGAAACAATCTCCACACGACCCATAGGGACAGTAGCAATGCCAACAGTTATACACATTTGACTGGCCAAAACAAAATCTTGGAACCAGAGGTGTGCCCATCTCCATAGCAATTTGTACAAACCCTTTTCTTGATTTCAGGAACATAGTCTCACAACCATGCTCCATATAATATGCTTGCTGAACTCTACCTAACACTAGAATGAAGCTGCTATACCAAGATGACAGCAGGGACTTAAAGTTTTTGTCCCCCTGTAGATGATATTCCTAACCAAGTCCATATATGCCTCACCACTGGAGTATAAAACACAGCAGTACTGCTGGGACCATCGTGCAAACTCCTCTCAGCTTCATCATCAACAACCCTTGTTAATTTTGCAATTCCTTCATTAAGCTTTTCCTTCTCATAGCCTTGCTCTGCAACCTCAATAAGGCTTTTAATCTGTGTCACACGCTTACTGACTTCTTGAGTACTGCCATCATCAACGATTGTTGTTGACTCCTTGGCCAGCACCACTTCAGTAGCATGACCCAAGACCTCACTTCCAGCCTTGTCCAGCGATAAACCAACCTCCTCTCGAATTAGTGACCCTCTCAATTTGTTGACAACATCATTTTTCTCTTCACTTGTGTTCAAATCAGTGCTAATTCCAAATAAATCATCAATTAGAGACTTCACCACCACTGTTGTTGAGGAGATAGAGAGAAAGCAACCTACAAACACACTCTCTGATAAATTTGCTCCATATAACATTGCAGTTCCACAAAAGAACATGGAGATAACTATTTGAAGTAGTCCTCCAACCACTGTAACAAGGCCCACAACTTTTAGCTTTGTCAAAGAGAACTTCAGACCTAAAGCAAACAGAAGTAACACAATGCCAAACTGCACAAAGGTTTCAACCTGTACTATTTCCTTAACGAATTTCAAACCCCCAGGTCCAATTATAGAACCTGCTAAAAGACAACCAAAAACATCTGGTTGTCCCATACAAGAAAATATAATTCCACCTATGGCAGCAGAGGCAATAACAACCACCAAATCAGAAATAAGCCTCATATCAACTTGAAGCACTAGATATTTTGATTTCTTATTTGACATGACACACATATTGTCCTTTTTGTCCATCAATGCTGTTATTTCTTCAGAAATTTCATTATCCAGAAAAAAAACATCTTGAAATTGAAAAGGTTTAGTACCATTTTCTGAGGCCGTCGTATTGACTAAACTAATGACGCATGGAGGATTCACGAGCACTACGCTCAGACTTTCACTGGATCTACTCCAGGAACTGCGATCGATGGTCACTAACGGAGAATTGATGAGCTCTGCGCTCATGTTTTCCATGGATCTTCTCCAGGAACTGAAGGCTACAGACAACGAATTAACGAGCACTCTGCTCGAATTCCTCACAGATCTACTCCGTGAGCTTGATTTGGAGAGCACTGTGCTCACACTTGACTGATTTGATTTGAGCACTGCGCTCAGATTGCTAAAAACTTCGCCGCATGCATCGGAAACCTTGTTGCCGACATCGACGAAGAAATCAAACTTGGAGTCCAAAAATTGAAGGTCAGAGTTCCTAGCCATTACCTTCACTGAAGAAAATTTGAGCGCTGAATGTGAATAGGAGAACGGCGTCACTGGATCGAAGTACTCCCGGCGTACTAATGATCCTCTGCGGATCGGTTGCCGGAGACGAACTTCTCCAGTAGATGGACGTAAGTAGTGCGAGACGGAGTAAGGATCCTCCTTCAACTTTGTTACTCCTCTGCGGAGTAACGATCCACTGCGGATCTGTTGCGTGAGATGAACGAGCGGCTCAGCGATCTCCAGGCTTCGATTCGCCGGTGCCGGAAGCTGCGGCGGCATTGCTTCCTCACCGGCGCTCTGATACCATGTCGGATTTGTATAGCAAGAGGAAAAGTGAAATGGTGTATTGTATTGATGAAGAAGAAATTTACAGAATGAAATGCAGAACTCTGTTCATTACAGTGGAGGCGTATGGCCTTTTATACAAAGGGATCTATAACAACTATATGCAAAGTCATTAATACCCTTCACTATTATTATGTACGTATACGGTATATCCTCCAACAGTGTGCTCTCTAGTCTCAGCATAGGTATACTTTACTCTAAAATACTCGACCACTCGAATCTCATTCAACACTATCAACGGGATCCTTAAAGCTGATTCATGAAATTTGACTTGACTTGCTTCAGAATTTATATGAGAATTTCTATGTTCCATGTGCATAAGGTGTTGTGATATCAGTGTGGTGTTTGATGTGTTTCCTAGTCTTTGATAAAGCGGTGTATGTTATTGTTCCTTTATGTTTGGCTAGTCAAACTTGCTTTCTTCGTGTTTATTTTGATGTCTACCTGCTGCTTTGGTTTCTTTTCTGACTTTATCTGTTCGTGCATACTAACTTTGGACACAATATAATAACATAAAGCTAGATGTTTGGCAGTTAATCTAATGATTTTTTTTTTTAAAATCTATCTGTAGATGTGAAAACATGGAAATGTTTTGGGCAGAATTCTGCTTAAAATGTGATAGAGATGATGACAAGTTGTTGGTTTGTAGTGATCCTAAGTGCACTGTAGTTGTTCATGAGGAGTGCATGGGATGCCCAACTAAATTTGATGACAGTGGAAACTTTTACTGCCCATCCTGTATATATAGGCAAGCTAAGGATATATATAGGCAAGCTAAGGTAGAATCACGTAAAGCAAGGGAAGATGCGGCCTGCTTTAGCGGGAAATCACCATCAAAAAGTGCTGACAAATCATCACCTGAAAAACCTGAAGAACAACTACTAGATAGAGTTGTTGAAGATTGCGGAGATGGTCACCTGAGAGAAATACCTGAAAGAGAAGAGAACATCATGAAGAAAGCTGCACAAATGCAAGCTGGCGGGAAGGAAAATGAAGATGGTGGTGGTGCAAAAGCTGACCAGGTGCAGGAAAATGAAGATGGTGGTGGTGCAAAAGCTGACCAGGTGCAGGGAAAAGGACGTGAATCTGCAGCATCCTTCATGAATGAAGAACATGAATCCCAGTTGCGTATGAAAGCAAAGAGAAGGGATGAGACGGGAAGAGAATTTGAGGCTGTTTTTGAAGGCTGTTTTGGCAGTACAGAAACAAATGAAATTGAGCCTCAACCTTTAAATTTGGATTCCAGGACAGCTTTCTCACCAAAGAAAGTTCCAAGGCTAACTGGGGAGACTAGTTCCCAACAAGATGCACCTAAGTAAGTTGCCACACCGGATCAAACGACATCCTAATGGATCTTCATTTTTTACACTTAGCCACCTAAGTAGACGATGAATACCAAACTGTCACTTATAAGTAGACAACGTGTTATGCTGACAACGTTTGAAGATTTGTATGTACAGAGACTTGGCAAACAATTAGAAAGCAATTATAATTGTTTATATTCAAAATTTATGAGAGAAAATATAATTTTAGATACAAGTGTGTGTGTATATATATATATATACACCGATTATTATACTTATATATATACGCATATACATTAGGTATCAGTCACCGAATCAAACTGATAACAAATAATTGTAAAATAATCGAAAAATTAAAAAATTAAAAAATTAAAAAATTTTAACATCAATAACTGAAATGGATCAATAATTGACTTTTCGATCGATTTAGCTATTGGACGGTTAATCAATATTTTGCTCATTCTTACGCGGTCAACACAATTGTGTGGTACACAAAATAATTTGCTTGCAAGATACTTTACCCAATAGCAAAAACCAGTTTTTCACTTAACTTCAAATAAAAATAGATAATAAATAACAAGAAGCGCCTGTAGCTCAGTGGATAGAGCGTCTGTTTCCTAAGCAGAAAGTCGTAGGTTCGACCCCTACCTGGCGCGTTTTTAGTTTTTACAACTTTTACCAGCCTGTTTTACTCCCCCACCCGGCGGACATGCTATATACTAACTGGGCCATAAGAAAAGAAGCCCAGTTGCCGGGAACAGGACAGCCCTGTATCACAGGGAGAGTGGGATCTGAAGAGCGAAAGGAGAGCCACAAGTGAGGCGTGCAATGAGAGAGATAATATCTGTGGCTGAGACAGATATTAATAAACAAATCAGCAGCAAATACATATATCCCAACTGTCGATAGTGGTTGATTGGCTGGCTGGCTCAATCTCTTCCACAAAAATGCCCCCCAGCCCAACCAAACACATGAACAACGCCAGTTGCAAATAAAAGGTAGGGAGCATTAATAACGGAATGAAAAATAAGAATAACATTATGGGTTATCACAATAACTAAAAAGTTAATTATTTAAAGATTTAATTTTTGCACCCAAAAAAAAAAAAAAGACTTTTAAACATAAAATTAAGTGTAAGCACTAAGCAACACTCTCGATCTTTATTTTCTTATTTTTATTTTTTGATATAGTAAGATATGATAAGTTATTTTTATTTTTGGATCTCAAAAAATGTCAATATCTAAATTTTAAGTAAGAGAGAAAAATTAAGAAATACAATTTAAAGAGTTTGAGTGTTTATTTTATAGGAATAAGTGAGATATAACATTAATTATAGTAAGCCAACATCATAATAACACATTCATAAACGCTTGATAACCAAACACATGTACATATTTATGATCACAATTCGTTTGTGAATAATAAATAATACATGTTCACAAACAATAACAAACAAGCAACATAAGTACAAAACTAATACAAGTATTTGAATAAGTAGTCATGGCATCTAATATCAAAATGAAAATATAAGTGTTCTCAATTTTATTTTTTTATTTAAAAAAAAAAAACACACACACACACATTGTTTGTTCATAATACAAGTCAAACACATAAAACTTAAAACATAAGATATTTTTGATTATGCATCCACCATCCAAAAAAGCTTAATACCTTCGGCAGTTCAGGCTATGTTCATTTACCAATTGAGCTCTAAAATTTATTCATTTATATTCGTTTACCTTAATAAACGAACATAAACGAACGTTTACCAAACACGAACACAAGTAGTTTACTGAAATCTCTGTTCGCTAATACCCCTACTCGTGACCGTAAAACTAACAATCATCATCAGAAATGTGCAAACATTTTAATATTATTATTATTCCATATTATTATTATTATTATATTAAACACAAACTATTTCCCCCCCAAAGCAAAGTGTGATATTTGTTTTTAAAAATGTATGTTTATTACTTATATTCACAACATTTATACATGTTATTATTGCATATTTTGTTTCGTAATAAGTTATAATTTATTTAGTATAAGATTTTTATTGGTGTATCAATTTTTTTTATTTAAAAATTAAATTTATAAAATGAAACAAAATATAGAGAAATGAAAAATTGAAAAAATGGATAATAAAAATTTAAATATTGAAAAAAAATGAAAAATTAAAAAAGAAAAAACAGATAATTGAAATAAACGACCATAGATTTTAGGATCTGTGGGACCGGCCCCAAGGAGGGCAGCGGCCAAGTGCTTTCTCGCGGGGTCTGAAAAAGATTGGGAGGCAGAGTGCCAGCAAGCTAGTAGACACGTGTCTTCCATTTTTAGCCACAAGATTGAACATCTCCTACCTTCTGGAAATTTCCACTCCCAATATTTTTTTATTCTCCTTGTAAAAATGAAAAAAATCCTCCAAACGCCATCCTACGTGGCGCCTCTACTGTGTTTTCTTGCCTTAAGTGTTCATTCTTGAATCTCATTCTCACCTCTACTGTTTTTCCCATTTTTGGGATCCGCTCTTTCCTTCTTTGGCTTTTCACACTTCCGAAATGGTTTTTTGATTGGCAGAAGTGAAAAGCTCTTTCTTTTTCCTTCTTCCTCTTCTTCTCAGAACTCTTTTTTTTTGTAGAGATTTCTGCAAATATGGTGGCCGAGGCTATGGTATGTGCATCTCACAATCTTTCACTTGTTTGTTCTAGAGATTCAATTTGGGGACCTGGGTATTTTTTAAATTGACTTTTTTTCTGGATACTTTTGTGTATGATTGCTATTATGGCCATGGGTATCTCACAAATTTTCAGTTGTTTGCTCTGAAGATTTCAAGATTCAATTTTGAGGCATTGGTATTTATTAAATTTAACTATTTTTGGTATACTTTAATGCATGCTATTATTACTGTACTTGTAAAAGAAGCATTTTTCGAATGATTTATGTGTATGCATTTTGTGTGTGTGTGGCCGGGTGGGGTGGGGGGATTTATTTTTGATAGTTTGCTTAATATAGAAAGAGAGGAGAAACCTATTAAGGACCAAATTTGGAGCAGGGAACACTGAATTGTGTACTTGGTTAGCATATTGATATTTTATACTAGTTATTTTTGTCTTTGGAAATTACGGCAGAGCTTAAAGCTAATATTAATTTAAAAGGATAAAAGTCAATTCTTTATTTCAATCAATGAAGATCAGAATTAGTAATCTAATGATAATGTATGGAGGGAAACTACTGCTACATGTACCAATTCAGTGCTCAACCATTCAAAGCTGTAGTAGGATTTACATGTATATTTGGAAGCAAAATTGTACTGTTCTTGATCTGAACTAGATTGGATATAAGGTTTAGTTAAATTGTGTGTGTGTGTGTGTAGAACTGCTTAGAGTTTCTTCAAAGACCTTGTAGTTTAAGTTAGCCCAGTCTCAGATTTGTTGCTAATTCATTCTATTTTGTTTCTAATTGTATAGGATCAATCTGATGGAAATAGCGGGGCTGTATCTTCTGCAGTTAAGGCTGGAGTCTCAAGTTCTTTAGGAAGTGAATACTTGCCAAAGGTTGGTTGGTTTACTTTTACACGATGTGTCACAATTTTTGGTTGTTCTGGAACGTATGTGATTGGAACCCTTGAAATCTTCAACAATAGGTGAGGAAACCTTATACCATAACAAAACAGCGAGAGAGATGGACAGAGGAAGAACACCAAAGGTTTGTTGAAGCCTTGAAGTTGTATGGCCGTGCATGGCGGAAGATAGAAGGTGAGTTTGGTATAAGGTTCTTCCTCGCTGACAGAAGGTCCTCCAATCTGTCCTTAACTTTTTGTGTGTAGTTCGATCTTATTAATGTTCCTTCCTTGTTCTAATTTGTTTGCAGAACATGTTGGTACAAAAACTGTGATTCAGATTCGAAGCCATGCTCAGAAGTTTTTCACCAAGGTTGGTGCTGTATTTTAAGTGATTACTTGAGAAAATTCAGTGCTTGAGTTACCATTATGTTCAAACATATGAGGCAAAGAAGCTCTACTATTCCATGGCCATTGAAATTTCCTTGTCCATTTAGGTTGTTCGTGATTTGGGGAATGATGGTGATGGACCCATAGAGATCCCTCCTCCTCGGCCTAAGAAGAAACCTTTGCATCCTTACCCTCGTAAAATGGTTGATTCATCTAAACATGAGATGGAAGTTTTAGGTCAATCTGAAAGGTCTCCTTCAAAAATATATAACGGAGAGAGAGATAATCAGTCTCCAGATTCAGTTTTGTCAGCGATTGGTTCAGATGATATGGAATCTCCAGTTGCTGAGTTGCAGCACACCCAACGTTCTCCTGCTTCATGTACTAGCGATGCAGATTCACCTAACTTAGCACCTATAGAGAATGATAACGAATGCCTCACATCTAACTCCAGTGTCGAGAAGAAAGGATCTGTTGCATCAGTTGGAGTGACTGCCAAGTCCTCCCTCCCTACAGACAATTCTTCTGCGGTATTTTCACTTAACATAATCTTATCAGTAAAATTCGATCATTTTCTGTATAAATTTGAGGATTAACAAGTCTTGGTGTTTATCGGTTTGTGCAGAAACTTGACCTGCTTTCTAGGGATACCTTATCTTCTGTGAAAGAGTCAACCAGGGATGATACACCAGCAAGTTTCAGGTTATTTGGACAGACAGTTTCAGTTTCTATAGCAGTAGCAGATTCTTCTAAACAAGAACCGGATAACTTTAAGTCAGAGCCTTTGGATGCTGCTAGAGAGGAAAATGAAGTCAATGATAACACAACAGTTGAAGGTCTACCTAACCACGTAAATTCGCAGTTTGTTTACACAATGGTTCCACACAGTATGATTCCCCCAGCCAGCTGGTTTCCACAGTTTTTACCAAATAAGGACTCCAACAGTACTGTGGGAGCCAAACCGACTACCATGCCGCCTTGGTGGTCTTGGTACCAAGATCTCATGCATCGGTATTTTTCTCCGTGCAGCCATGTAGCTGCACAAACAACATATCCCGAAGAGGACTTCAAACACTCTCGACCTCAGAGGGAAAGGTCATCAACTGATTCAAGCAGTGGATCAGCAAGCGAAGTAAACAGCGTGCTTAGAAATTCTGATGCAATCGAATCTAAAGGCGGCACAGTGAAGCTCGAGGATACCCAAAACAGGAAAGGGTTTGTACCATACAAAAAATGCTTAGTTGAGAGAAATGAAGAGTCATCAGCAGCTGACATAGAAGAACCAGAGAGGAAAAAGCTGTGTGTTGGCTTATAGAACATTTTCATTTTAGTATGGTTCTCTAGTTTACTTCCACAGGATCATTCTTTATGAGTATGGAGTATGGATGTAACCTTCCTCTGTTGTAAAGATTTATAAGCCTAGAGAACCATTTCTCCCCCACTTTTTCTTTAATTTTTACATAGATATAATTTTTTGCACCATGTATCCATTCAGGAAGAACACTATCCTTGAATTTTCCTTTCAACTTATTATTTCCCTACACTGTACTCTATTTAACTGTGACATTCATCATCTTTTCAAGTAGTTAAGGAAGTTCATTTTGGAATATAATGTTCTAGTAAAAGTTTGTTCATCTTACATACATAATCAAATTTGTGTGTTCTATACTATACTTACAAAAATAAGTCTTAACAAAAAAAAATCTGTTTTGATGTGGGCGACAGAAAACTACAAAACATACCAACCAGGAAAGATCCTAATTCTCAAAAAGATAATATGATGTCTTGGGTAAAGCATGTCATGTCGTCCACAAGGGACCATTTTGATAATCACAATCAGATAATTATCTAACACAAAGTTGGTGGATGGCAAAAGTGGTTGACCAAAGAGAAAAGATCTTCGGTGCAGAATAATAAACACAAATTTGAGGTCCATATCTACTTAGCCACACAGTTTGATTGTCATTCCATCTTTTATTGTGAAATGAAATAACACCCAAAAAAGATCATATATAAAATCTCAGCCTCTAGGCCCCTTATAAAACAAATATCTACCCATCAAAATCACTTGCATTATTCACGTTTCATTTATACTAATTCTAAACTTAATATTTTAAAAAAATAAAATGGTAAATAATTTCAGTCAAGTCTTGTTAACCAAATCCAACACATAAAATGGGACGAATAGAGTAATATACTTTCAGTACTCAAAAATGCACTTTCAAATAATGTACTTTATGTATACAAATAATATACTTTTTATTTATGGTATACAAATAATATACTATTTATTTATGACATACAAATAATATACTTTTTATTGGTGGTTTACAGAGCTGTGTGGATCATGGTTCATAGAATAACGATCCTTGAAAGGCTGAGCCGGTCACAAGTCCGAAAATACTTCTACAATTGTTATACTGGATTAGGGTTCATATTGCATTGTTAACACATTATGTAGATACAGTTAACAATTTCTGTACATGTAAACAAATAACTTGATAATTACTGACACATAATACGATAGCTACAAGTACATAAACTGCCAACTACAGATACAGAATGTGTCAACTACATATACAAAATCTGAATGTTATTTTTGGACCATCGTATCATTTGCCATACTTCTAATATTGGACTTTAGGCCCAAACATACTTGGCCCAATAAATGCCATTAAAATTACCATCTGGTCCATTTATGCAAGAATAGGAGATAAATTAGTACAAAGATTTGGTTATTGTACTTTAACCCCAGAAGTTTCCAATAATTTAAAATAAACCCTAAAGAGTCCTGACATCCCTATGTCTCTCCTTTCTCTCGCTCGAATCTCAAATTGAACCGGATAATAACTTTTCTTCTGATCTTCGCTTCTCAGACCGTCGCGGTGTTCATACTTTGTCGTTTAGAAGCCTAATCCAGTTCTGAAGTCGGGTAAGTCCCCTGTTCTTCTGCTCTAGCGGTCAATTTTCCAATATCTCGTTGTTATTAGCTTTCGTTAAACTTTTTTGCTTTTGCATATTTTGATGTCTTTTGCTATTTCCTTAATATTTTGGGAATGTATTGTGTATCATATAGCTGTATACTTGGAAATTTCGGGATATGTAATTAATCCTTTTATTTAAGAGAAGAAAACTTGTAGGATTTGAGATTCCCAATTGTGTTTCAGTAAGTGGTGTGCTCTCTAGTCTCAGCATAGGTATACTTTACTCTAAAGTACTCGACCACTCGAATCTCATTCAACACTATCAATGGGATCCTTAAAGCTGATTCATGAAATTTGACTTACTTGCTTCAAAATTTATATGAGAATTTCTATGTTCCATGTGCATAAGGTGTTGTGATATCAGTGTGGTGTTTGATGTGTTTCCTAGTCTTTGATAAAGCGGTGTATGTTATTGTTCCTTTATGTTTGGCTAGTCAAACTTGCTTTCTTCGTGTTTATTTTGGTGTCTACCTGCTGCTTTGGTTTCTTTTCTGACTTTATCTGTTTGTGCATACTAACTTTGGACACAATATAATAACATAAAGCTAAGTGTACAGCCATGATGATTGGATTGGCAATGGCATCCTGGTCTTGATGAAATAGATAAATAAAAGAGTTGCTCAAAAGCATCAGATCAGTAATAATATTGACCGCCTTGCCTAATAGAATTTATTTACTTCTTTGACGTTGTCTTAGCAGGGGCTGGAGTTTACCTGTCTTAGAATTTTCAGGACGAAGAGGGAATTAAGGAAAAGTTTATGGGATTTTCCTTCTCCAAACCTGTTGTTTAATTTTTATTTATTTAGTTGTATTTGTTGGGATATTGGATCTAATGCCATTTGGTTGTCTAGATTGAACTTTTGAGCTTGGATCCATCTTGGATTGAATACTGTTCAATGCTATTCTCTAATTGGATTGTTTGTGGCATTTCACTGTATTTTATATCCTTTTAAGCAATTAAGCATCAAAGGTTCCTTTGTACAAATTTGAGTGGATGTCCTGCATGTCCTATTATAAGATCTTAGGTTGGTTCCATATGTTTGTGTGTATGCGCTCATGCACATGCATATGTCTATAAATTTGACATTTATGTATGCTAAAAGTTTTGTCATCTTTCTGTAGATATAGAATATGGGTAAGGGGTTCTTTTGGGTGTAACTTTCAGTACATTACTTGTATAGTGGAGTAGTTATGCTTTCTAAGAAACATCTGTTCTCCAATTTAATT
This sequence comes from Ipomoea trifida, assembly GCA_003576665.1. NCBI lineage: Eukaryota > Viridiplantae > Streptophyta > Magnoliopsida > Solanales > Convolvulaceae > Ipomoea > Ipomoea trifida. The sequence goes on along the minus strand of CP025645.1, from coordinate 6,075,577 downwards.
ATTATATTCTTATTTCGTCCAATGCCACCTTAACACCTTTGCTGGCCTCTAGTTTCATTAGTTTGGTGTAGACAGCAGCTCTGACAAAGGTGTTACTGTTCTTTTCAGTGAGTCTAACATTCTCTTGACACTGCAGGACTTAAATTGAAAAGCTTTGACCATGTCTCATCTCCCGGCAACAACAAATTCACTCAGTGAAGCTTCTGAGGCCAAAACTTCATATGAGGCTATTGCCATTCTTTACCGCATCCTTAATGACCCTTCATCTTCTTCTGAGGCTTTAAGGATCAAAGAGCAAGCAATCTCTAATCTCTCTGACCTGCTGAGACAAGAGAATCGGGCAGAGGAACTTAAAAACCTTCTCACCCAATTGCGGCCTTTCTTTTCTTTGATCCCTAAGGCAAAAACAGCTAAAATCGTTCGAGTAATTGTTGATGCAGTGGCAAAAATACCAGGTACGTCTGACCTTCAGATTTCCCTTTGCAAAGATATAGTGCAGTGGACCCGTGCTGAGAAGCGAACTTTTCTTCGCCAACGAATTGAGGCAAGACTTGCTGCTCTTTTGATGGAAAACAAGGAGTATTCTGAGGCGTTGACACTCCTTACTGGCCTCATCAAGGAGGTGAGAAGATTGGATGACAAGCTGCTTCTTGTGGAGATTGACTTACTAGAGAGCAAGCTTCATTTTTCACTGAGAAACCTTCCTAAAGCCAAGGCTGCACTGACAGCTGCCCGAACAGCAGCCAATGCTATATATGTGCCTCCGGGTCAGCAGGGCTCTATTGATCTGCAGAGTGGTATCCTTCATGCAGAAGAGAAGGATTACAAAACTGCTTACAGCTATTTCTATGAAGCATTTGAAGCATTCAATGCCCTCGAAGATCCCCAGGCCATATACAGCCTCAAGTACATGTTGCTTTGCAAGATCATGGTGAGCCAGGCTGATGATGTTGCAAGCATTATATCATCACCCAAGGTGGGATTACAATATCAAGGCCCAGAACTTGATGCTATGAAGGCTGTTGCCGATGCTCACTCAAAACGCTCTTTGAAGCTCTTTGAGGTTGCTCTTCGAAATTTCAAGGCCCAGCTAGATGAGGATCAGATTGTCCACCGGCATCTTTCTTCCCTCTATGACACTTTGATGGAGCAAAATCTTTGCAGGTTGATTGAGCCTTTCTCCAGGGTTGAAATTGCTCACATTGCTGAGTTGATCGAGTTGCCTGCTGACCACGTTGAAAAGAAGCTATCTCAGATGATTTTGGATAAGAAGTTTGCTGGAACTCTCGACCAAGGTGCCGGGTGCCTCGTAATCTTTGACGATCCAAAGACAGATGCCATATATCCTGCGACATTGGAAACCATTTCAAATATGGGGAAGGTTGTTGACAGTCTGTTTGTAAGATCTGCCAAAATAATGGCTTGAGTTCTAGATTGACCCCAACTAGAACACAGCTATATTTCAAATTACTGGTTGTTTTGAAGGGGTTTCCTTACCCTTAGGACAAGGATTTGGGGCATTGAAGTCATGAAGATGTTCTTAGTTCAACCTTGAAAGTTTTAAAGTAGAATGTGGCTTGTTAATCATTTTTAGTCACATTTAGTTCCTAGTTTGACTATTATTGAATTCTAAATGGTTCAAGCTCAATCTCTTAAACATCTACTAATGCCCAACTACATCCACTTTGAAATGCATTCTATGTATACGGTATACTTCATAGTTTAATAGTCATTTCAATTGTTTATCCCAAATGGTTAACAAAGTGACGATTTCGATCAATTTATTAACGATGTCACTTTTTTTTATCGTAACTTCAAGATTTAGTGGCTATAAAATGGGAAAATATTTTCACCACATCGGATGAAACCACATTCTCACATTGTGGCTGCCAGACTCCCGTAACTGAAGTCTCATAAATCGACCGACTCGATCTCATGTCATCTTAGCACAAAGTGCTCGGCCAGACCCATGCAATTTAGTTTTCCCGTTTGATGGGTTCGGGAATGGTGTGAGTTTTTAAAACCCGACCCGCACAATTCACACATATATGTCTTCTCTCACTTTTCACCTTCAGATCTCAGACTTCAGACCTTCTCTCTCGCACTCTCGCCTCTCGGCTTCTCCTCTCAGTCCTCTGTTCTCTGTCTCTAAAGTATGATGTCTGAATCTCTTGAATCTTGATTCTCTTCTAGTCTTCTTCTTCCCCCGGAGTTCGGAGTTCTCTGTTCTCTGAAGAGTGAAGTCCGAATCTCTTCTTCTTCGAGTTCTAGAGAGTAGAGAGTAGAGACCTCTCTTCTCTGTTCTCTCCGGACTCCGGTGACGCTGTGACGGTGGAGTGCTGGAACCATGGAGCTTAGTTCTCTGTTCTCTCCGGACGCCTGGTGACGCCGTGACAGACTGAACTGTTTTTTGCAGTTCTATTGTAAGGTTTGTAAGTTAGATAAGAATTCTTTTATTTATTTATTTATTTTATATATAGAACAAATGTGAATTTGATTAGACATTTCATTAAGGCTTAATTAATTAATACACAGAATGAATTACACTTTTCAGCAAACAATGAATTTTGATACTTGGAGTTGGGACATTCATTGGTTTGGCTTTGAAATATGAAATCACTTAGCTTATCTTCTTTTTCTGTGATTTTATCAATTACCTTTTTATTCTTATATCATTTTGAGCTTAGTTTAGTGCAGTATTTCTTGAATATTTGGGCTGTATCAGGAATTTTCCATGGATAACACTGTTCTTAGAGCCAACTGTTTATGGACACGTTCATGTTTTCTGCTATTTCACAATGATAATGAACCATTTACTTATACTAGTGTGTTTTCTAGAGCAAGGGGGCGATGCTTTGATTCACTTTCAGTGCTCTATCTGTTAAATTGTCCTCGGCACTCTTTAAAGTCTTTTGGTACGGTGCCACTTGTTTCAAAATGGGGCGATTAAGACTACAATCTAACATCAACGCAATTGAAGAGGAACCAGAAGATTGTGAGGCTGCCTCCTCCAGTAAAAATGCTTTAGCATGCATGATAAATTCAGAGGTAAGTGCTGTGTTGGCAGTGATGAGAAGGAATATGAGGTGGGGTGGTCGATTTGTGTCAGGGGATGACCAGCTAGAACACTCCTTAATCCAGTCCCTGAAGACACTGCGAAAGCAGATATTTTCCTGGCAACATCAATGGCAAACTATTAACCCAGCATTGTATCTTCAACCATTTCTAGAAGTTATTCGATCGGATGAAACTGGGGCACCGATCACTGGTGTTGCCTTGTCATCTGTCTACAACATTTTGACTCTTGATGTAATTGATCTGAACACCACCAATGTTGAAGATGCTATGCACTTGGTTGTCGATGCTGTGACTAGCTGCAGATTTGAGGTTACTGATCCTGCATCAGAAGAAGTTGTACTCATGAAAATACTTCAAGTCCTTTTGGCTTGCATGAGAAGCAAAGTCTCGGTTGTCTTGAGTAATCAACATGTTTGCACCATTGTCAATACCTGCTTTCGAGTAGTTCATCAAGCTGGAACGAAGGGTGAGCTCTTGCAACGGATAGCACGGCACACCATGCATGAACTTGTGAGGTGTATCTTCTCTCACCTTCCAGAAGTTGACAACACACAATGCTCATTAGTTAAACGGGGCAGTTCTACAAAACATGAGGTACAGAGAATTTCTGTTTCTTGTTCTCTATTTGAAGTTTTCATTTCCTGGAATTTCCTTCACTTTTGGTATTTTTGGTGTGTGTGTGGAGGAAATAACAGGTGCTAAGTAAAAATTGCCAAATTGACCCTCTATCCTTGTGGCAAGGCAATGAGTGGTAAACAAAGAGTTTAAGAAGGAAATAACTCAATGGCTTTTGAATAGTTTCTAGGATTACCTTGATACACTGAACAAAATGATTAGAGAGGAAGCATTACTTGTACAAATATTGTGAAGTTCCTTTTAAAATGACCTAATTTGCTGTGCAGCAACTCTTGCTCTTTTTACTTTTTTTGAGGGGTGATGGGATCTGAAATTGAAGTTAGTGCTAGTATGAAGTGCTAGCAAGACATTCAAATTTGATGCAAGAATGTCAAAGCATGTGAGTCCACAGTAGCAAACTGCAAACCTATGTGGTTGATAGGCTGACACACTTTTAATGATGTGGATGGAGATTTGAGTGCATAATCTGTGAATTGATCTTCCTTTACTTGCTACTGAGTATTTCTTTTGTTTTTATGTTTTTTGTTCTTCTACTGTAGGTTTCTGGCCTAGATGGTGATTACGGTTTCAGTAGTAAGTCAGAGAATGGTACAGGTTCTTCTGAATATGATAGCCAACCACCTTCAGGAGGTTTTGCTTCTTCTGGATCCACAGGTTTGCAGAGTGCTGCAATGGACGACAGCATGGTCATGAGTGATTATGGGAAGGATACCGTTCCTTATGATTTACATCTAATGACTGAGCCATATGGGGTCCCTTGTATGGTTGAGATATTTCATTTCCTGTGCTCATTGCTGAATGTTGTTGAACATAAGGGAATGGGCCCTAGAGCAAACACTATAGCATTTGATGAAGACGTCCCTCTATTTGCTCTAGGTTTGATCAACTCAGCAATTGAACTAGGCGGTATGGCTATTCGAAATCATCCTAGATTATTGAGTTTGGTACAGGATGAACTATTCCGTAATCTCATGCAATTTGGCTTGTCAATGAGTCCGTTGATTCTTTCAATGGTCTGTAGCATTGTTCTAAATCTCTATCAGCATTTGCGTACTGAACTGAAACTGCAGCTTGAGGCTTTCTTTTCTTGTGTGGTATTGAGGCTTGCACAAAGTCGTTATGGGGCTTCATACCAGCAGCAGGAGGTTGCAATGGAGGCTCTTGTTGACTTTTGTAGACAGAAAACATTTATGGTAGAGATGTATGCAAATTTGGATTGTGATATAACTTGTGGAAATGTTTTTGAAGAACTTGCTAATCTATTGTCGAAAAGTGCGTTTCCTGTGAATTCTCCTTTGTCTGCCATGCACATTCTTGCTTTAGATGGATTGATTGCTGTAATTCAGGGAATGGCTGAGAGGATAAGCAATGGATCATATAATTCAGAACCACATCTAATAAATCTTGATGAGTATACTCCGTTCTGGATGGTAAAATGCGAGAACTATAGTGATCCTGATCATTGGGTACCATTTGTACGGAGGAGGAAGTATATCAAAAGGAGATTAATGATTGGAGCTGATCACTTTAATCGAGATCCAAAGAAAGGGTTAGAATTTCTCCAAGGAACACACCTTTTGCCTGAAAAACTTGATCCACAAAGTGTGGCTTGCTTTTTTAGGTTTACTGCAGGGCTAGACAAGAACCTTGTTGGAGATTTTCTTGGAAACCACGATGAGTTTTGTGTTCAGGTTCTTCAGGAGTTTGCTGGAACATTTGATTTTCAAGACATGAACTTAGATACTGCTTTACGTTTGTTTTTGGAGACTTTCCGATTGCCCGGAGAATCCCAAAAGATACAGAGAGTGCTTGAGGCTTTTTCAGAAAGATACTATGAGCAATCACCACAGATTTTAGCTAATAAAGATGCTGCTCTATTATTGTCATATTCCCTGATAATGCTTAACACTGACCAGCATAATGTACAGGTGAAGAAGAAGATGACAGAAGAGGATTTCATTCGAAATAATAGACACATAAATGGAGGCAATGACCTCCCTCGTGAGTTTTTGACGGAACTCTATCATTCAATCTGCAGCAATGAGATCCGCACAACACCAGAACAAGGTGCTGGTTTTGCAGAAATGACACCCAGCCGTTGGATTGATTTGATGAGTAAATCTAAGAAAACTTCTCCATATATAGTGTGTGATTCCAGAGCATACCTCGACCATGATATGTTTGCCATAATGTCTGGTCCAACTATTGCTGCCATCTCAGTGGTGTTTGATCATGCTGAACATGAAGATGTTTACCAGACATGTATTGATGGATTCTTAGCTGTTGCAAAGATATCTGCTTGCCATCATCTTGAAGATGTTTTGGATGATTTGGTGGTATCACTCTGTAAGTTCACAACGCTTTTGAATCCTTCAGCTGTTGAAGAGCCTGTTTTAGCTTTTGGTGATGATGCAAAAGCAAGGATGGCAACTGTTACAGTTTTCACTATTGCAAACAAATATGGTGACTTTATCCGCACTGGCTGGAGAAACATTTTGGATTGCATCTTGAGATTGCACAAGCTTGGCCTTCTACCTGCTCGTGTGGCAAGTGATGCAGCTGATGACTCTGAGATATCTTCTGAACCTGGACATGGGAAGCCTCTCACGAATTCATTATCTTCTGCCCATATACAATCTATAGGCACGCCTAAAAGATCTTCTGGGCTAATGGGCCGATTTAGTCAACTCCTATCTTTAGATACAGAAGAGCCAAGGTCCCAACCTACTGAGCAACAACTTGCAGCTCATCAACGCACACTTCAGACAATTCAAAAGTGTCACATAGACAGTATCTTTACTGAAAGCAAATTTCTGTTAGCTGATTCTTTATTACAGCTTGCACGGGCACTTATATGGGCTGCAGGGAGACCTCAAAAGGGCAGTAGTTCTCCTGAAGATGAAGACACTGCGGTATTCTGCTTGGAATTGCTGATTGCGATTACCTTGAACAATCGGGATAGAATTGGTCTTCTTTGGCAAGGAGTTTATGATCATATTGCTAATATTGTTCATTCAACAGTAATGCCTTGTGCTCTAGTTGAAAAGGCTGTTTTTGGGCTCCTTCGTATCTGCCAGAGGTTGCTCCCCTACAAAGAGAACTTGGCTGATGAACTTTTGAGATCACTTCAACTGGTTCTCAAGCTTGATGCCCGTGTTGCTGATGCATATTGTGAACAAATTACTCAAGAAGTCAGTCGTTTGGTTAAAGCGAATGCCACTCACATTCGTTCTCAGACTGGCTGGCGCACAATAGCATCTTTACTTTCTATCACAGCTAGACATCTAGAAGCGTCTGAAGTGGGATTTAATGCCCTACTATTCATCATGTCTGATGGAGCACATTTGTCACCAGCTAATTATGTCCTTTGCATTGATGCAGCAAGACAATTTGCAGAATCTCGTGTTGGCCAAGCTGATAGATCTGTTAGTGCTGTGGATCTTATGGCAAGTTCCGTTTCTTGTTTGACATCATGGTCGAAAGATACTAGAGAAGCTATGGCAGAGACAGAAGCTCTAAAATTGTCTCAAGATATCGGGGAGATGTGGCTGAGGCTTGTACAGGGGCTGAGGAAAGTTTGTCTGGACCAAAGGGAAGAAGTAAGAAATCATGCTCTTCTGTCACTTCAGAAGTGCTTGACGGGAGTTGATGATATGTACCTCCCACACGGTTTGTGGTTGCAATGCTTCGATATGGTTGTCTTCACAGTTTTGGATGACTTGATCGAAATTTCACAGGGACACTCCCAGAAAGACTATAGAAACATGGAAGGTACACTCGTCCTCGCACTGAAGCTCCTGAATAAGGTGTTTCTACAGTTACTCCCCAAGCTGTCTCAATTAACTACCTTCTGCAAACTGTGGCGAGGTGTCCTCAACCGGATGGAGAAATACATGAAGGTGAAAGTCAGAAACAAGAAAAGCGACAAGCTTCAAGAATTAGTACCTGAGCTCCTGAAGAACACTTTACTCGTAATGAAGACAAGTGGAGTACTCGTTCAGAGGAGTGCTCTAGGTGGAGATAGCCTGTGGGATTTGACATGGTTGCACGTGAACAACGTTCTTCCATCTCTGCAGTCTGAAGTTTTCCCCGATCAAGATCCAGAGCAAGCACAGCGTATTCAAGGTGAACCAGCTCGAAGCCCTGTCTCTACTGAAACCGACTCTACTGTAAACGAATAGCATTATTTGATGACAAACCGGATTTATCTCGTTAATATTCTTTTACCTTGATTGGGGTTGTGACACAGTTTCTGGACCATTTTGGTCCTGGAAGAAGAGTGTAGAGATGAATGCTTGCTTGCATGATGATTTCTTTTTGAGGATTTTCAATCCTGCTGCAATAGGCATATATCGTATCAGACTGCCATTTTGTACATAACTATGTAACCTTTGTTTCTGTAGTTCTACCAAGTTACCACTTCTAGTGTGTCATTAATATCTTTTATATATATATATATAGAACAATGAACTTCTGAAGATGTGTCCAATTAATGATGAAAAAATACCCATTAAATCGAATGACAAAGGGTTCTCAGATTCGATTTTTTTTTTTTTTTTTTTTTTGATTGTCCAATGAGGCTATGACTATGCGATCATTTTTACATTTTGAATTAGAGTCAAATAGGCCCTTGTATTTTATACAATAGAGTAATTAGACTCTTGAACTTTTGAAAGGTTCAATTAAACCTTTCAAACCCACCAACTTGTTATGGACTTGTCATAGCCGGTCACTACCATTTTGTCAAAAATTTGACAAACTCTGACGACTCTCCAGCAGTCGTCGGTTTATCTTTGAAGAAGGCGACCATACGCCTTTTTCTGGCGGAAATTTTATTATGGATGGTGGTCAACGGCATAATATTTACCGGTAACCAAACAAGTTACCGGTAAATTTGACTTATTTGATCGATTCTAATGAGTTGGAATGTTTAATTGCACATTTTAAAAATTCAAGTGTCTATCCCTAATTGCTTTATCATGTAAAGTTCAAGGGCTTATTTGATCTTTTTTCAATAATTTTTTTTTTTTTCATATTGGCTCAATGAGTATTAAATTCTTGCCACATTTGGTCATTCCAATTGAAAAAATTTCAAACAAGTGGCTTATCTTGTTGGGTAAAATTGTCATTTTCTGCGCATTGAATGCCGTAGGGTATGCTTCAAGGCGCATTGAGTTAAACATTGCACCCATGAGGGATCCCAGGCCACTACTATATCAAATGTGTAAAGCATGCATTTTATGCAATGGTGTCGGTGCTTCCGGTTTTGCCTTTGGGCTTGGCCGACTTCTGATCTGATCTAGGCTTTGCAACTTCAACAAATATCACCCTGCCATCCAAGAACTACAAAAGTGCATTATATTATTATTGTCAGTCATTACGCAAAACAGGATCGAGCTGCGATTTCATGAAACTATAACAACAACAGAAAACAGTAACAGTTTCAAATATATTCTTGAACATAATATATAGCACACATGCATATATTTGTTGTAAAGTAAATTTTCTGGTATTTTTTTGCCACAGTTGAGGCACTACGGTACTAATATTTGGGGTTTTGACTGAAATGGGCAGATTTCATGAGGAATAGACACAAATAAGCAACTTTTAAATTAAAATTTGAACAAGAAAAGAAAAATTCTTTTCATCCTTAAACAAAGATCTATCTAAGGGTTCTAGAGTTCCATCATTGGCTTTGGGTATGGATTAAGTTTTATGAAGGTAGAAATGGTGGACCACAAAAAAATCAAGAAGCACACATGCTATGGTTCTCAAAATCTCTCATTGGATTTCCTCCTGGGATGTTTGTCGACAAAAAATTTATTCCTCACGTGTTTCTCAACAAATTAAAAATGATAGGAACAGGTATCTCCAACTAAACCGGCCATCACCTCTCAGTTGTAGCACTGTATGTATGGTATAAAAACTGCTCTGCAGATGCTTACCAATGGCAGCTCTGAGAATTGAAGAGATCCGATCCTCAGCTTCGATCGATCGGCTACTATACTAATATCGCCATCGCTACTGGCTACTGGCTACTGCAGAACACCGACCTACGCACATCACACACACACACATATATATATATATATATATATGGCTCATCACTCCATGACTCTGGCGGCTACTCTTGGCCTCACTAAGCCCAATCAGATCCAACATCTCCAGGTTCTTTCTTTCTCTTTGCTTTTATGCTATGCGTTCTTCACTTCTTTGATGTCGGTATATTTTTCTTTCAAATAATATTTGCTTTTATTTTTACAAAGCAGTAGGACAAACGCAAGTTGCCTGTATACAACAATACATACGTACTTGCCTTCTTGTATTTTTTTTTATTTTTTTTTATTACTAAAAACTCAAATCAAAAAGAGTTTGCTCAAATTTTAAAAATTACTTATTTGTCCATTTCAATTAAAAAAAAACCCAAATATTTTGGGCAATAAGGATTGCCATGCCTTGCCCAGATTTGGCCTTTTGCAATCATGTATATATTTTACTATCTGATGTACGTAGATGTATAGAAAGCTAAGGTAGGGTAGGGGGAGTAGGGCATACCTTCCCATGCATTCCCTGAATTGCCTTGTTGGATTCCTCTTCCGTAGCATAACGAAGAAAAGCAAAGCCTCTGGGTCTATTCGCAACTCGGTCCATCACTACATTAACTACACAGTACAGTACAACAAACACCTACTACTTACTTACAACTAACAATTAATTCACAACCTACCTACCTACCTACAACTTAAAACTTTAAAATTATTAAAGATAGATCAGATATGATGATGAATATAATAAGTAATTAAGGTAGAATGTTATGTACCGAATTGAACTCTCAAAATACTAGTTTGAATGCACAATATATAATATAATCTTGGCTCACATGAATTGAAGTATATATATATATACCTTCTATAAGATTGCCAAAGTTTTTGAAGGCATTTCTCAAGCTGTCTTCAGTGGTCCGAAAAGAAAGCCCTGAATTGAAAAAGGAAGGATAACCAAATAAAATTTACAAATTTACCATCATCGTTATCTCATAATTAGCACAAGAGTATAGAGGTAGCATGCAGACCACTGACAAAGAGCTTGGTGGAGGGATTGAAGGGAGGAGGGTTGTGGCCCTGGGGAGTAGTAGTAGTAGTAGGAAGGCATGATAGGATTTGGAAATTACGTATTTGGATACGAGTTGCCAAACTACGGGGGCGAATTGAGGGCTCACAATAAGAAGGAGGAGGACAAAATTGTCTTATGGGTATGAGTATGTATTGTTTTCTGATTGTGGAAACTAGTGGTGAAGAAGACGACGGTATAGCATTAGCATTAGCATTAGCATTAGCTGCGGCCATTTCTGATCTATTTTCTCCCCCTTCACACTTCAGAGCAGACTCTATGAGAGAGAGAGAGAGAGAGAGGATAATGCTAACTCTAAGGCCCAAGTACTAACTGTCGGCCCATATTCATGGGCTTTTCTGTAAGATACTTGGGCTTGCCTTACGTATCATTTATATATGATATGTTTTTGTATGGCGTTATACTTTTTGAACTTGTATAAATTAACGCATATTATCCCAGGGGAGGAGGCTTTCCCTTACAAAAATGGCGTATATTTAATTTTGAAAATTAAATAAAAATGCGGATAATATATAGTGAGTTTCTTAAATTCTAAGCCGCTTTGGAGCTACATATAACCAAAATGCATATATCACTTTATTTTTAATTTGAAAATATTTTCTCATTTGCAAATTGCAACGGTTGATAATACACATAAATACATAATATATACAAAACATTTTTTTAAATACTCATGATTCTTTATAATGTAATATGTTATATACTTTTTCAATCAGAGATTCTCAACCCAAAGAATCTAAGCTCCCACAATCGGAATTCGAACTTATGATCACCTATTTGAAATGGTAATCGAGACACTATCACATTGCATGGTAATTGGCTAATATACATCACAATTGCTTTATGCATTTGTGCTATAATTCTTTTTTTAATTTACGGTGTATTTTTAAATTTTGTTGGGAAAATATTTTTAATTTAGTACTACTAGTATATATTGTGAGAGTATGAGGTAAAATGATTGTATGTTTTATTCATGAGACTGTGTGTGTGTGTGTGAATTGATTATGAAAAACAACTGAACACAGTATTATTTTTTTGTTTCTTATTTATTTGTTTATTTATTATTATTATTATTATTATTATTATTATTTACTTTCCTCCTAACTTTAATAAAAAATCTGAACATATTGATAAGATTTTAGTCTAATACTTTAATTATTTTTTGTACCCAATTATGTTGAAGGCGCAATTCACGTGAAAACATTCGTACATATTTGTCATGTCATGTCTGGTTAATTTCTTTGGGTAATAATGTTAGAAATAACTGTGATGGGATAGCCCATGCCCCGTACCTTTATGAATATATAAAGCCCCGTACCAATATGATAATACAAAGCCCAGGCCAGCATGTTAGCCCATGCCCCGTACGACAAATTTTACTGCCAACTAGGAACTACATAACAGTGTGGATTATAAAGTTTATATCATTCTAATTACATTTCAGTTTATTTGTTAATATTATTATGTTTTTCAGTTTCATTTTTTCTCACACTAATTTAATTATAGCAATATTAAAGTATTATTTTAATTCTACTATAATTTCATTTGATAATATAATAATTACTTGAGCTTTATTTTTTCATTTTCCATACACACTAGTTTAATTATAGTAATATTGAAGTATTGTTTTAATTGCATTTCAAGTCATTTGACAATATATGTTATTTTATTACTCTAGATCTAAGTTTCATTTTTCACGCACACTAGTTTCATTATAGCAATACTAAAATATCATTTTAATTATATTACAGTTTCATTTGACAATAATGTGCTACATTTTTTAGTTTTATTTTTCACACATACTAGTTTCATTACAATAACATACCCTAAATTATCATTTTAGTTCTACTACATTTTAATTCGACAATCATGATCTAGATGTTTGAACCATGGTCCACTGTATAACAATTGTGCCCGTACCTATAGTCCTATACCTTAGTGTGCAAGGTAATAAAAAGGATGAATCTTGTACCTAAGCATGTAATTATATTTCTGGTAAATCCGAAAAAAAAAAAAACACTTCAGTAGTTCTAAGATTATAGTTCAACAAAATTATTTGCTGATTCATACCTTTTTTAAATATACATAAACTATATTGTATACTTCAATTTCACACACACATATATATATATATATATACTCCAGTTGGTAAGACTATTACTTGGATTGGATGAAAGTTTTCTCCTTGGATCAATTATCACTGTAATAACTATGTTTACCAAATTCTTAACAAACTTGTTAAATATCAATTCAAATAATATCATCAAATTAAAATAGCTATATTTACCAAATTCCTAACAAGATTGTTAAATATATATGGAGCACTTTGAAATCATAAATTTTGAATGCCTTTTATATAATTAGTAATGCTACTCACCCTCAAAAACAAAAAAAACAAATGAGTACAAGATTCAGCAAATATAATCGATCAATAGACAACATCTATATATCTGCGCGCTATATAATATAATATATAGATGACAGTAATATAGCATCAAAAAGAGCATGACTGGCATGAATAAAATATATTATTATTGTACATGAGAAAGACAGGTCCTCAAATTTACTGTTGGATGTAAGTAGTGTGCATCAGAATTCATATCACATCATATATGCAGTATGCATGCATGCTCTTTAAATGCATTTATCAGAATTATTATTATAATATATTGTTGGTTCGTACTGGGTAGTGCAGTGTATGCATGTTTGCAACATTATATAAAGAACATAAGAAAAACACCTTTTTTTCACAAACTAATTAAGCTAAGGCGGCACAACTCGCTGCATGCATATATCTTATATTATATATATATATATATATATATTCTTCACATAAATAAATATATAATAAAAGTTAGTTGTGTTGGATCGATTATCTGATCGATCAAGAATGGTTGGTGCAAATTTGCAGATAGATGCAAGAAATGTTGACAAGATTCCCAGAGATGGGATGATGGAGCTGATAAAATCGATTGCTGCGGCTGCAGGGAATGAAGAAAATGGAGGACAGCCTTTCTACGTCATGGACTTGGGGGCTCTTGAAAGGGTGATGGATAAATGGAAGCATTGTCTTCCACAGGTGAAGCCCTTTTATGCAGTGAAATGTAACAGCGAACCTGCTTTTCTTGCTGCCTTAGCTAGGATGGGTGCCAATTTCGACTGTGCTAGCCAAGGTGAGATTCAAACTGTCTTGGCTCTCGGCGTTCGCCCTGACCGCATCGTCTATGCCAATCCATGCAAGGCCGCCGCGCATATCAGATATGCCGCCACGGTGGGCGTCAACCTTACCACCTTTGACTCCATGGTGGAGCTTGAGAAAATAAAGAAATGGCATCCGAAATGCAAGCTGTTGCTGCGGATCAAGGCGCCCAATGACGGCGGCGGCTCTCTGCGCCCACTTGGGAAGAAGTTCGGAGTGTTGCCGGAGGAAGTGGAAGAGCTGCTTCGATATGCGGCCCTAGCTGGGCTCCACGTGGCCGGAGTGTCGTTCCACGTGGGGTCCATAGCCCAAGACCCCACCATCTACCGCTCGGCAATCGCGGCAGCTAGGACGGTGTTCAATAAGGCTGCTGAGCTGGAGATGCCCCCCATGCACGTGCTCAACATCGGCGGCGGATTCAGGGCCACGCAGCCGCTATTCCAACGTATCTCAGACACCATCAAAGAAGCCATCGAAGATTACTTCCCCAAAGAAATGGCGGTGACGGTGATAGCGGAGCCGGGAAGGTACTTCGCGGAGACGCCGTTCACGCTTGCGGCGCACGTGATCGGGATCCGCGCCCGGGGGGAGAAGAGGGAGTACTGGATAGACGATGGAATCTACGGGTCGTTTAGGCCAACGTTGTACAACTCATCGTTCGTCACAATAAAACCCGCATTCTGCACTTCGGAGGAGCCGTCAGTGATATGGCCGTCCGTGATTTACGGGCCGTCCTGTGATTCTCTGGACCAAGTGACGGCGGAGATTAAGTTGCCAGAGCTACAACTCCATGATTTGATTGTGTTCAGCAACATGGGAGCGTATTCAAGTTCTGCAGGGACAAAGTTCAATGGGTTTGATATGATCTCCATCCCTACCTATATCGCATACACATATTAATACCGGCGCGGTCCATATCCTACCTTTTAATTATTGGCTTGCTACCCTACCCTACCCTGATAATTTTATAATAATAAGTATACTTTCTTTTGGGAAGAAAGTATAATGTATCCACGACTAGGCCGGTTTTGCAACTTCTGCCTGGATGGACGGGTTCATATATGTTTGTTTGCATGTAATGCGGGCTTTAATTTGGTTATTTGTTGATTTTATTCAATGTTCAATTCTACATATATATGTATAGATATATGTCGTTAGTACAGTCATTAAGGTTATGTTTATGTACTAACGGCTGGGTGTTAATATTAATTAAGGAGTATTAATTATTACTCCTTATATTTAATTTTTACCTGGCTGGTTTCAAGGCTGGATGAAGCTCAATAATGTAATGGTTGGGTTTGAATAATTGATCTATATAAAAATATAAACCATTTTTATTATTGCGCGGCCAGGCCAGGGTACATGAATGATTATGTGTCATTAATTCATCATATATATGAATTTGAATATAAACTAGGATCGGATCGGATCGGAAGTGGTGGGTCACTCTAATTTGGTGTGGTTATGGATCAATTTCTTCATTCCACCAAACGATATATTTTGACCAACGCATATAGAATGACAGAAGCAGAGATGCATAAACACAGCCAGCTGCATGCACATGATGTTGTAAAAGTACTACTTGTCGTCGGGGGCAATGGTGCACCAGCTGGGTTATCATTCGGTTCATCAGGTAAGTTGGGCTGTGGTTTTGGCTCCGGAACTTTGGGTTTTGGTTCATCTGTCGGCGGCGGCAGTTTCCCCGGCGGAATTATTGTTTCAGTTGGTGCAGCTGCCGGTAGCACCCGCCCCTCCTCTACTCCTACATTCTTGGCCTGACAGTAACAAAATTAACAATATATATATATATATATATATAGTACGTATCATGTATGTATGTATGTACATGAAAATTAATTAATTAATTAATTACCAATTTCCTCATGTGCAAATTGTAGAATAGCTCAAGGTATCGGCGCTTTGCAAGTTTTTGCCCTGAGTGCATCTCCCTCCAGCATCCATACATGGCTCCCATGTTCAACACTTTGTTGGCATAAATCTTCCATGTAAAACTGCAAATTAAAGGAAAATTATATTGTTGGTTAGCTAGCTAGCTAGCTACTACATATATATATATATATACACGTACCATTCGTTTATGCGCTTGAGAGCTCCCAGGGAAATCTTGTTCCAATATCTGCCATCTGACTTGCACTTTTCAAAGAAGTCAGCAATCTTATTGCTGGATTCTTCAGCATTGTAAGGATCAATGTGAAAGCCTGAGACGCCATCAACAATTATCTCGGCAGGCCCTCCTTGATTGGTGGCGAAGGTGGGCAGTCCACAGTTCATTGCTTCAATGACTGTGAGCCCGAAAGCTTCATACAAAGCAGGCTGTATGAAAGCCCCCTTGGTGTCTGCAACCATTCTGTATAGTTCACTGTTTCTTTTTCTGTCTGTTTGAGCTGCTATCCATCTCATTTGTCCCTTTAGCTGGTACTTTTCTATTAAATCGTGCATCTTCCTGATTTCTGCAGCTTCTTCTCTGTCCTTGGATTTTGAAGGGTCAAAAAATGCCCCCACAATCACAAGGTTTACTAACTCTCTCAGCCTCTTGTTCTTCCCAAACCATTCAGTCAATCCTGTAAGATTCTTCACTGTGTCTAGCCGCGCCATTGAGAAGATGATTGGTTTCTTCTTGTCTGATAGGAATCCACTGTCGTCGTCCAATTGGAAATAATTAAAGAATTAGTATTTATTTATATATATAATTAGCTAGATGGATATATAAGTGGATCATCACATACGTACATGTGTTCATCATTATTGCTGTAAAGTAATTGCTGAATGGCAGGAACAAATGAGGTGAATCTGTTGTCTTTATCTGCGAATGGAAAGTACACAGACTGGTCTGCGCCTGGTGCCACAATGTTGAACTTTGGGTCAAACACATTGATGCCAGAAACAACTCTGCACAGCCCTGGCATTGTGAAGGCCGCATGGCTCTCATATTGTCCAGCCCTACTTTTGCTGCAACAACCAATTAAGAGATTAGTTCAGTTAATTTTGCATTGCATTGCATTCGCTCATCATCAATTAATTAAGGACATATATATATATATATATATATATATATACATACCTTCCCGCGATTTCTTGATAGGTGCTGGCAATAACAAAATCAGCTGCATTCATAGCTATTAAGTCTGCTGTGAATTGGCAAGAAAAGTGGTACTTTGGATCAAGGGCTTTCCACTGGGCATCAGAGTCTTCATATTTAGTTTTCTCCAGTGCATGAGCAATTGTTGCCTACCAAATGATATGATAATGGATCATCACATGCACCCTGGAATCTGGATGCCCAATTAAAAATGACTGACTCGATCACTAAACCAACCTGTGTTACTCCAAGCTTGCTAGACATGAGAGATGCAACCAAGTTTCCATCAGTGTAGTTCCCAATGATGAGATCTGGTTTGCCTTCCATCACCTCAACAATCTTGGCAGTAGCATCCTGCGTGCAGTGCACCCCGCCCAGATTGATTCAGAATTATATAAGACCCTATCGAGCTAGCCACACAACTAACTAACTAACTCAGCTAAGCACGTACGTCTGACTGTACTGACCTGAGAAAACCTCTCTAAGTATGGATAAATATCAAATCTAGAAACCCATTGCTGCAGAATCCCTCCGTCGTCTGTTCTGAATGGAACCCGAAGAATATGAGAATGTGTTGTGTTGAGAATAGGCTCCATCTCCTTATCACAATTTGTCCCTCGCGCATCTGGTATAAGCCGAGTTACCTGCACAACATTATAATGTTAATTCGATCCATCTCTTAGCTTGTTTCTTATTCAGAAGCTAAGCTGTGAGTCATATATACTGAATAGATAGATACTTACCACCACAATCTGGGGCTTCACATTCAAGCCTTGCTGCTTAATTCTTAGCAGCATTTCTTCCTCCAAGGCTCTTACTTGATCCAGAATATAAACCACCTGGCCTCCGGTATCAGGCAATCCAAGAACATCAGCTTGCCCAAAGTAGCCATGAATTGATAAGATAACAATGTTGAATACGGCTGGCACCCTGCTGAAGAAGGATTCTGTATTGATGGGATCTGGGGCTTGGAGTATCTCAGAGAGTAGCCTCATTGTCTCCCTCGCTCTCTCTGCATTCTCCCCCCATCCTTTCTCGAAACCCCATTCTCTCACCCTGCACCACATACATTTCAATTCCAGCCCACAAATTATTGCATTCTTTATTTATTTATTTATTTAGCCTAGCCGTTTGAAAAAGTAAGTATATAAATTACTTGTGCTCAAAGTCTTTGTAAGGCGTGTCTTTTGGTAGAGCAGATACATATACTTCAGTCACAATCAATGCCTTTTGAAGCTTTGCAACCGTATCAAGAGTCTCACTGATCATAAGCTTCTGCAAAACCAAAACCAAACATGCATCTTTCTTAATTCTGAATTCTGATCGATCATATATATCATCAGCCTTATCTTTAATATATTATATTCCAACGTATAGTAACTAACCTCTCCGTGATAATTAAGAGCTAGAAGATAGTCCAGCAAAGGCTTTGCGTCCTCAAGATTTCCACCAAACTTGGAAGTCATGAATTTTGAGATGAAGTTGAGACCTTTTCCAATAGAAGCAGAAAGGGCTAAACGAGGATTAGAGTAGTCAAATGCCCCAAAATCAACTTCCACCGAATTTTCATCCTTTGCCCTGGAATGAATTGAAGGAAGGAGCCTCAAAGT
Organism: Ipomoea trifida; assembly: GCA_003576665.1. NCBI lineage: Eukaryota > Viridiplantae > Streptophyta > Magnoliopsida > Solanales > Convolvulaceae > Ipomoea > Ipomoea trifida. The sequence continues at coordinate 6,056,823 of CP025645.1, read as the reverse complement.
CATCAACATTATATTCAATTCTTTGCATTGCGAGGGACCCACTAGACTACACACATGAAGTAATATAAGTATATTAGAATCTAGGAAAACTAAACATACATACAAACATACCAGTTTTCATCAAATACCAATTCCTTGAAAATCAGATATTCTTTCGCACTGATTCCTTCCACGCCCAAGTTCCCTGCATTAACTTTAAAGTAGTCCCAACATCCAGGGTTGTGTCTCACTGCAAAAGCAACATAAGGGGGCACAACGGCTGCCTCCTGCATATTTCAAACCAAAAATATATATACATATATAAAGTGTTCATTTCACAGCATTTAATTAATTAATTTGTTGATCACCTGTGTGGAACTCATAATCTGCCCCAGTGTGCCCTCAAAAACTTTGCTTCTTTCTGCTTTATCCTCTATTGTTTGCTCAATCTCTTCTGTTAGATGTTTCAACTTCATCAGCCGCTTTCCTGCTCCGGTGAACCTTCATTCATTTTCATGTGAGATCAGAGTTTCACCACTCTAAATAAATAAATAAATACTACTGTGATTTAAAAAAAAAAAGCTCCCATCCTGTCCATTTTGCATGCATGATAAAACCCACCCTAGCTAGCTACTTATTCAAAATGATTAAGAAAAGGTAAGGCACCTGGCAAAGCATCTCTTCATATGATATCGGCTCTGTTTCAAGGCATCAGGCATGCCACTTACCACAGTTGAAGAAGAAGCCATTTTCAAACTGTAATGATATGATAAAACCTGTCTAGTATTAACAAAAAATGCAGGCTTTTTTACTTTCTTCAAGAATTCTGCATTTTGACCAATGAAGGTAGGATGGTTTATATAGGGAGGGAGGAGGGAGTTGATAGCACTTGAAGCAACTACTTTCATGGCAGCCAGCCAATGAGAGACCGCACAAGGAAGATAAAGAACATTCCTTGGTGCTTAGTGTGGGGAAACAGACAACAAATTGACACAAATTAAAGAAAAGAATTCCTCTACTCTGATGGAACCCAATTAATCTTATGCTGTGTGATTTGCCTTTTCCCATTCTTCAAAAAAGTATTTTGTTTCTATGGATGGACAAGGATTTATTCTTTTCTTTCACCCTACAATTTTACCCCACCCCTTCTCGCACTCAATCCTCTTATTTACATTCATTCCACTGTCTGCATTTTCTTGTTGCACTACATTCACTGAATTGGAATAACATATTAGTGCATAATAATTACTTCCTCTCATAATCTCATCGTTCTTCACTTGTTATCATCCAACATTATTTAATATATAAAGCGGTATAGCGGAGGCCAGAGGGAACAAAAGCAAATTTTATATTTAATTATTTAGTTTGGAAAAAAAAATACAATCAAAATTTTAATTTCTCGTATTTTAAGAATTGGAACTCTAGAATAAAATTTCTCACCACCGGAACATGAAAATTTTACAATTTTAGGGAACTAAGAAAAGAGTTCGTTTTCAAATAATAATAATAATACAGAAAAGAGTTCAATTCCACTAATCAAATGGGCTTTTTAAAATATTTCGTATGCCAAAACCAGCAATATAGTAAGAAAAGAATGGATCTCTCCATACCAACAAATAGAAAATTCACAAATTTAGACATTAGGCCGTAAAACAGTAAATGAACTAGCATAATACAGAGTAATTAATAAAGATAGAATCACTTGAACAAAGCACACCAATCTTATAAATCACACAGAGCATCATCTTAGAGTCGAATCAGAGTCATTGAAAACAAATTAAAAGACAACAAACAAGGAGTGGCATGCCAACCACATCCAACCAACAAGTACAACTGAAATAAAGATAGTTCATAGCCTAGCTCCAGACATGACATCTAACAATAAAACATCACTTTTTTCACATTGTCCTTGAGAGCAGGCAACGGCCTCACAACAGCATTAGCTGCCCCCGGTGCCCGGGTGTTCCTCCCAGCAGTAGCACCACCTCCACCACGGCCAGCAGCAGCACCACTTGTCATTGAACCACTGTCAGAAGTTTCCGGCTCCATATAGAACCTAGCTCGGAAGGCTGCCAAATGTGCGTAGTATGCAGGGGGAACTGCAAAATATCTCTAATTGTTATGTCCAATCTTTATGAGTTGTATAAAGTTATCTAAAATAACACAAGAAATTGAGAAAGAAAGGCATACCAATTGACACAGAACGGGTGCACCTTGCATATCTGAAAATGTAAAAACCAAAATAGTAGGATTAGAACAAATACATGATATTCTAGTCACTGAGAGCACATTGCCCTAATGACGAAGGGAAATTCACTTACGTGTAACAGAGATTATTGGTTAGTGACTGAAGTCCATCAGCAGTAAAATTATTTTCATCCCACAAGACATGATAATGTGCTGGACGACTTGTACCCTGTGTGGCAAAGACCAAGCAGTTAGGATATTAGATGTATTTTTTGTTTTCTCATGTGATCCTAATTTTAATGAATAAGATCCTACTTGCCCACAAGTTACATGCATTGTTTACCTGTATACCAGCATGGCTACACAGGTAAAAGTCAAACTCAGTAGGATGGCAGATTTTTGAATCAACAACGGTACCTGTGAAATATGCAGCAAAAAATACTAATAAGAAACACAACATATAACTAGAAAAGAAATTCAAATGTCCTTAGATTTGGGTAGGATACTAACCAGGCAAGATGTTACCACTCCTATCAACTGCATTTCGGTCATTGTGGTTGTTAGCAAACAACCTAGTATGGTGCCGTTTCTGAACGACAACAAAGGTAACTGGGGGCTGATAGTTGGGTTCCAGTGATGCACATGCCTGAAATAAGGTCAGTGATTAGTTCCATGATGAATGAAATAGGGAAATTCCCACTCTGTTATCTTCTAAGAGAGAGAAATGTAAAGAGAACACAGGCACACCAAGCACAACAGAGGTATACCTTGCGAATCGCATCAAGTTCAAAGAGAAGTACTTGATAGAACTGTCCCTCGCTGACCCCATCCCTAAAAGCAGAAGGAAAATTTAGGGAGAAAAAGAGTGGGAGAGGCAATAAAAAATTATTACTTTTTTTACATTAGCCAACTAGCTGAAAATACCTATAGAAAATGATTCTCTGTGGCTTCTGTCCAGTTGCTCTGCGGAAGGATATAAGCAATTCTCTGAATGACAAAAAAAAATAAATAAATAAAATAAAGATCAGCAATGAGAAAAAAGGCAGCTGCCTAGAACTTAAAATACAAAACAAATTCATGAAGCAGAGCACCATACTTGATCATGCCACCAGTAACATTCCCCCTAACAGGGTCTTGCCAAGATTTGAACAGATCTTCAATGAGCTCTTGCCTGTGTGCTTGTGCAGAAACTAGGCCGGCATACTTTGTAATCTCAGGCCAATCCTGAGAAGCAACAACCTGGAAAGACATAAAAATAACAGTAAATAATTAAGTAACAGATTATTCCTTTCGTATCATATAAATCATCAGCAACTTACAGCGGCAATAGATGGGCTTGAATCTTCCCCGGGATGAGGATGTGTAACATCAGCACCAAAAATAATAGTTGGCCGATCACTGACTAGGGGAATGCGCCTAGATAGTGCATCCACAAGCACAGTATTCCTCCCTCCAACTTTGACGTTGATTTTCAATGAAACATTGGCAAGGTATTGTTTGCTCATTTTGAACACATGCTTGGTCAAACAGCATTGTGACACAATTCCAAGGTCTGTCTCACAAATCCTCTTCAAATCACCTTAAAAAAAAAAAAAAAAAAAAAAAAAAAAAAAAAAAAAACTCAGCAAGAACACACCCAAGGAGAACGACAATAACTTGATCACAGAAACAATGCTTATACCATAGAGAGACCCATTATTGTCAGGAAGGATAACAATCAGAAGATCAAGCTCCCTCCCCTGTAGCTTTGTCATGGCATCATGATATCGAGCTTTCAGTGCTCTCTCAACCTGGTCTGGGCGTGCAGTAATTGGTGGTAGAACAGGATTTGGATTGAAGTTCTTCAAAAACAGAAAAGCAGTACTTTAAAGTGATCAGTAGGAAATTAGAAGAGAACTAATCCCCCAGAAAGCACGGCAGAAATCAAAATTACCATGCCAGATATTTGACACATTTGGGCAAGCTCAGAACAAAACCCTCTAGCAACACTATCTTGCACATTGCGGGAAAAGTTTATGCAAATCCAGTTGTTAACTGTTCCTCCATTAACCATTTTCTGCGAGAAGAAATAAATAAATAACATATATTATAGCCACCAAATGATATTTCAAAGTATTGCCACACAGGTTCAAAAGTCAGGAACTGTAAACAATAGAAGTAGATCTTGTCACTGTTAAGTTAAAAACCACTCATCTAAGTCATGGAAGCAAATATAATATGATTCATATTAAGTAATTATTTCAATAACAGATAGCGCAGAAGTCATAAACTTGATCATAAAAATAGCATCAAATGAGCAGGGCATAAAGAAATGGAAAATGCTATTTACCCCTGCAAAATTTTCCCTAACATTTTCACCCCTATGATGTGGCTTATATCCATTGGGTGCCATGAAGTGGCTGGCCCACACACTTTTAATTAAATACTAAATAATCAGATTAGATGATGCCACATCAGAAGGGTATATTGGGAGGGAATTTTAGGAGGGATACCTAACATTACTATAAAGAAATATTTGAACACTGCTAAATGTAGATATTACCTTGTTCATCATATTCCACTGTCCAACTTGAGGGAGGCAATCTTTCTCACGACCAGTATCATGGTATTTTAGCTGTAAAACAGACAAACAGGTCATGCCAAGTATCAAACAAACAAACAAGCAAGCAATGATTCAAAAGCTCCACTTACCCAAGGAGCAGGTAAAATGCGAGCCTCGACCTGAGCAAGCCTTTCACTAATTTTAATTCCAAACTCTTGGGCATAAGGGTCTTGAGCATATGCATTATGTTCCACAGTCTGGCAATGAGAGATACGTCAACTTCTAGGATACATAGACTATCTAAAGAGGCATCAGCCATTAATGGGAACTCCACCCAAAAAAAAAACAAAAAAAAACCTAACACAACTAATAAATAACACAGTACATAGCATTTAGTGGACAGTCGTCAAAAACAAAGTACATACATGAATACAATAGATACAGCAAAAGCATTTCACACAAAATAGTGACTTGTGATGGCAAAGGGCATGTATCAAATCCATCAATGCATTGGCCATCCATGAACAGTAGATCAAACATTTCTCATCACAAGAATGGAATCGCAGTAACAACATTAAGTAAATAGATTAATAAAGGCTAACCCGAAGAATGTCAAGCTCCCTATCTCGTGGCCGTTGGCATGTTACTTTAAGGAGTGCAGTGATCTGCCTTTCATTTAACCTCTTAGAGTACCTTTGCCCTTCAACAATCTTGCACACCTGGATTTCATATGACATATTACACCCCTGAACCCATATGCCAAATTAAAAGCACTAGTCAGTATTACAAAGAGCCACTAACCTCCATTGGCAAGTAATTTGCCCTCTGCTGATTCCCAACTTGTAGACATGGCCATTGAGTATGCTGAATGACAAAACCATATGTCTCACGGAAGTATTCAACAACAGATTTAGTTGTACCCATCTCATCAACAGGAAACCTGCAAAAAGAGAAATGCATAGTACAGCCAATAAGAAAAACTAAAGTACCTAGATAATTTACAAATACATAGGTCAAACAAACATACGTCAGCTCTCTTGTTGCTTGTGAAGTCAGACCAGAGATTCGATACTTCCTCCGCATGTTACCACGATGAGTAACCTCTACCTTCACACCTCTTAAAGCTTTCTTGATCTGCAGGTCCAAAGTAAATGTTACGATAAAAACTAGATGAAAAGATGCATAAATGAAAACAAGTGGGAAATACAGGGATGTATTAAAATGCACCCTCTAAAAAATTATAAAATTGAACTTCACTTCAAAAAACAACAAAATCACAAGAAAAATTTAAAAGAAAAAATCAATAACAACAGCAGAGGGGCTATGGTATGGGATTATATAGTGGAAAGAAACAAATACTAACAGAAAAACATTACTTAATCAAGAATGGGTACAGTGCAAAATCCATAATAATAATTCCAGATTGGTGTGAATAAGAGGGCCTTATAAATCAAACCTTCACTCTGTCAGAATCAGACAAAGGTCTAGATGACACATCCCTATTCAGAAGCTGGGTTACAAAATCAATGACAGGTAGGGGCTCAATAAAAGCTGTGGATGACATATCTGCAAAATGAATTCACAGGATGAAAACCACAAAAAGGAAAGAAAATTTCTGAAGCTAAAAAATTAGGAAGTACAGTGTAAAATAACAATCTGAAAAATGAAACTTCAGGTTTTTCTCACCTATATTCAAAGACAAACCCATCTGAGTAGGGCGAATGCTTTGGTAAAAACCACGCCAGCTTTCTAGACCTTCACCCAATGGCTGCCTACGCCCTAGATTTGGGGAATAGAAGGACCGACCCACTGGGCAATACCTAAAAACCAAGGTTCAAACAAGAGAAAATGATGATTTAAAAAAACTTTACAGCATTGCCTTGTTAAAAACAAAGGGTAATAGCAATGAGAAAAAACAACAAAAGACCTCACACTTTAACCATACCTAGTTGTGGGGAGTTCTCGCAAAACAATATCTAAAACCTGAAGTGCTTCCTGAGGTGCATCTGCCTGCCTGCCTTGTAGAAACATTCCCAAATGATGAAGATCAGCCCGTGATGCCAACTTTATCACAACTTTAAATTCTTTCTCTCGCCTGCTTAATGAGAAAACCAGAGGACAAGGCATATTAAAAGTAGAGCAAGCTAAGAACAAGCACATTTGAAGTACTGTATAAAGTTCATACCTGGCACCACCTGACCTATCCTCTTCATCAATTAGAGTAATTTTGAACTCTTTAGAAACAAAAGGGAGAGGACCTGCAGTGTACAAGCTCTTTCTTCCATCATATGCTGGAAGCCTCCTTCCCAGATGAGATTCTCTGTACAGTCTAACCAGTTGATCCATGACTGCACGATTAACACCTCGAGAAGCAACTTCAGGGGTGATTGAAACCTGTCATCCACATGAAATTATATCAAAATCAAAGGCATATAAAACTAAATTGTACAGACGGTCTACAAAATCTTACATCATACTGGTGCAAGTCCTTATCAGGCAGCTCAGCAAAGAAGTGGTTAGCCTTCACAATGCACCTGGTACCACTCCTTCCAGGTCCTGGGCGAAGAGGAAATCTCATTGACTTGCTGGATGCAGGTTGGATAGCTTGGGTGGGAGCAGCTTCAGGTTGCAGAGTAAGTTTCTGCAATTGCTGGGTCATTTGTGCTTGCTCAGGTTGTCTAGATGAAGAACCAGCCTCCACAGGAGATTCCACTGGCCTAGGATAAGACATGGGCTGAGTTGCAATGGCTTGATATGGAAGCTGGGTTGCTTGGTGCAGCTCGGGAACCAATGGCCTCGGAGGCCCACCACCAGAAGGTGCCCCACGCCCACCTATGCCACCACGGCGCTGCAATGGAGCCCCTCCACGCTGATATTGCTGGGCACCCCTACCTTGCTGATACTCAGGGTGTCCATAGGACTGCTGAGGAGCCATTCCCCCTCGTGGAGCTCCACCACCTTGGCCACCATGTCCTCCACGCTGAGGTCCCCAGCCACCTCTCCCTCCTTGGTAGCTACCCTCCTGTTGATGTTGCTGTGGTGGGCGTTGAGCACCTCGTCCTGCTCCAGTCTCCTGAGGATCTGATGACTCACCCCCACCAGGATGTTCAGTTCTTCTCTTTCTCACCATGGTACCTACAAGAATAGAAAGTAATTATCAATAACTATTATAACTACTCTCACACAAAATAAATGATCACACAACATTTCAAGTATCTTCAAACACAAATCATCTCAGCTCAGTTAACATAATGTCCATACAAAGATAGGTTATCACTCAGATTACTTAAATTGTATCAATGAGTGATACATATAGAAAATATGTATAATAAAATATTAGTACATAACAACTCCGTTGAGGCAGATATTATCTAGCAAGTATTGAACACAACTTGATATCCCAAAACAAAATTCAAAAGGTCAACAAAAAAGGCTCAAGTCAGAGTGAAAATCAAACATTAGCATTTAACAAAAGCTCAGTATTAGAACACTTGAAAGGAAATTAGAGATCTAAAAAACTACAGCTGATTAGCATGTATTTTAATACGCAGAGAATATAACTAAAAGGCATGAGACACTAGCATACGATTATGATTTACGTTTTTATCGAGAAATCATAAGAGAGACCAGTTACTTAAACAGAAGATACAGCAAATTCAAACAAATTGCAAAGCAAAATCAAAAAACCATTAGAAAGTCAGAAACACCTATTTAGATCCAGCAGAAAACAACAGATCTAACCCTAGGCATCAGAATACAGGCAAAAACCAGTACCGTAAAGTGATAATGACAAAACCTAAGTCGATGAAGCAAACTCGAACGAATCATGTAACGAACTCAGAAAATCAACGAAAACTCAGTAAAACCATGTAGATCCATCAAAATAGAACAGATTAATGCATAGATTTCAGCAAAAAAAAAACACACAAAAAGCTTGAACCGCAAACCCTAGCCAAAAACAAAGTCATTCACTTACCTTAAGAGCCGCCGCTCTCTACAAACACTTCGTTGGTGGGTGGAGAGAGAGAGGACGACAGAGAAGTGCGCTTTTTTAGAGAGAGAAATTGAGAGGAGATAACAAAGAAAACTGAGAGAGTCCACTCCGGAGTCCGAACCAGCAGTCAATTTTATAGCGTTGTTGAGACTGTATCTTCCCCTTTCCCACCTTGCCCCTGCATCCTCTTCTCCGTTGAAAATGTTTTTTGTTTTGGACGCTGACGTGGAAACTCCTTGGACGTTGACTGGCCAATGAGTGTGGCGTTGGATGACCTGGCATCACGTACTAATACAGTAACTTTCTTAAAGCCTCGGTAACTTTTTTATTTATGGCATACAAATTTTGTGAATTAACAAAAATAAAAAATAGCGTTTACATTGTAGCGAAGGAAAGACATATTTTTTTCTTTTTGCAATGATATGGGGAGTATCTATTAATCAACTTATATTTTAAACAAATTTTCATGTGAAATTGTAGTCATAAAAATAATAAAATTGTTGTGTAATGAAAATGTATAGAGAATTTGTATGCAAAAATTTTGCGAAATTAATTTAATATATTTATTTATGACAATATTTAAATTAAAAATTTGTATATTATAATGTTTTTTAAAGTGCATGCAAATTTAAACAAAAAATAACTATCCATTTTCATTTATCATCAAATTTGGATGTAAATTTTTAAAATAAAATTAACTTTTCATATTTAAGTGATGGTGGTCGAAAAGATTGTCCAGAATTTGAATTTATATGTTGAATGTAGTCAAAATATTTTGATTGCTAATTTTAATTTTAGACAATTTTATAATATTCATATGACGGACAAGTTAGACTCGCCGATTTAATATAATGCAAATAATGGGAAAAATGAATAAGAATATGAGGAGGAAACGAGAATAAGAAAATAGAATTATAAGCAAATGATGGGGGGAAGTAAAATACTTTTTTTCATATTAATTAATTTGTGTCACAATCCGACAAATAATTACTCCGTAATTATTTATGCCATAATATAAATTTCATTTTTTATGTCTACAAAACCACCTTGGTTTTTTCACCTACAGAACTATCGATTACTTCGTTCACAAAACCACTAATTACTCCGCCCACGAAAATATCAATTATTCTGCTTACAAAAATACCAATTATTCTACCCACATAAAAAATAATTACTCCATATACATAAATATCTTATACGTTGCCCCACATAATTCTCGATTTCTCTGTCAATATAAATCTCAACGGAATTATAGGTTATGAGCTCGCAAAATCCTCAAATTGTTTGTGTAGAAATAATTACACACGAGATGTTTACGGACCCACAAATCCCTGATTTTCCACATACAGACTATTGCACACGAGACAGTTGTGGGACCACAACATCCCCCAATTTCTCCCTGTAAAAAGTATTGCACGCAAGACTATTACGAGCTCACCAAATTGCTGATTTCTACGCTAGAAAGTATTGCACACTATATAATTACGGGGCCACAAAATCATCGATTTCTCCACATAAAAAGTATTGCACATGAGATGGTTACGGACCCACCAAAATCCCAACTTCTCAATGTAAAAAGAGTTGCACACAATACGGTTGCAAGCCCACAAAATCCTCGATTTCTCCATGTAAAAAGTATTGCACACAAGATGCACGAGGAATGAGTTGACTAATAATCCTAACAATTCAATAACCTATGAGTAGGTTTTGTGTGAACCGGTCTCAATGTGAGACACGTAATACGTTTTAATTAAAACTTGTGTTTTACCAAACAAATCACATAAAAAAAATTATGTTAACATGCATTCAAATAAAACAATAACAATCAAAGACCTTGTGGTCTAGTAGCATCCAGTTACACCCCGAAGGGGGTGGGTTCGAGTCTCAGTGGATACGATATTGACTCCTTGTGCTCTGTTCATATAACAAAGTATTACACACAAAGCCCACTAACAAATGGTTGATTAATAATCCTAGTGGTCTATGATTATGTTTTGCTGTAGATACTATCTAATATGAGACCTATAATACTTTTAAAATTTTTTAAAAAACTATTACACGTATTGCATGATATGTCTCACATAATACCAATTTCTCCAAACATAAATATCATATACTGTTGATAAATTATTTGATTTCTCTGCGTAGAAGGTAGTACACACAAGAAATGTAAAATTTCTTCAATGACCAATAACTGTTAGTAAGTAAAAATATTTCAAGTGATAATGGAATGTAGTATTTGCACATGTGAGTTTTAGACCAGGCCAATGATATATAAATGTTATTTATGATATATACATATTTTGAGTAATATTTTTGAAACATGGTTTTTTTTTTTTTTTTTTTGGATAGGTTCAGTTGAAATATAAGTATTTATTGATTATATAATTTAGTAACCATATATACATTTATTTATTTATAAATTATAATTGTAGGATATGTATACTATGTAAAGTTTTAACACCAATGTTCATATTAAATTTATACTTAGAGTATTATAATTAAAAATTTTGATCAATACCTAATTAAGTTTATCCAAAATAAAAAATTTGATTCAAATTTTAAATTATAATTTTAAATATCGCCCATTCCTAATAAGGGGAATATATTAGTTAATGTAGCTTGCATTGGCAGTTCAAGTGTTCAACTGGTCACAGTCTCACATGAGTGAAGGTCTAATATGTGTGTTTAGTTGAGTTACTATGATTTACATCATCCCATATGTTATGTCGGGTCGGGCGTGGATGACCCTTGTGGTTGGGGATTCAACTTTTTGGAAGGAAAATAGATTAGTTAATGTAGGGTACATAGGTAGGAAATAAGTAAAGCCAACAAAATAAATGAATCAACAATTACAATTTTATAATTAAAGTTTCTATCATAGACCTTTTTCCTAAACAAAAAAACAATAATAATCTATCTATATATAAAACCATTATCCTCCTTCTAAAGTTTCCCGCCCAAAGTTAGTGGCATTTTGATAAATTAAGTTATTTTATTTATTTATAATTAATTAATTATTAAATTATTATGGTTAAATGTTGGTGATTGAATAATTAGATTTATTAATTAATCAAAATGTTAAAAAGGTAATATAATATGGTAATATTAATTGGTGATTGAATAATTGATGATATAATTGGTGTGATATAATTGGTGTGATATATTTGGTGATATATTTGTAATA
>CP025645.1:5916552-6044462 GCA_003576665.1 Ipomoea trifida | reverse complement strand
AAACATAATCGATCCAACAAATTTCATCAATTACGCTATATAATATTCGATGTTATAATTTATATAATTGTATATTGATTCAAATATTCTTAAAATATTATAACGAATTCATTCCGTGCAACGCACGGGCGAAAATACTAGTAAATAATAAAGCAAATATTCTACAACATTATTAAAGGCCGGAATACAGAAATTATTGTATATTGGTGCAATCAGATCAGCCGTTACACTTGTGCCCCATCTTTATGCATGTACCTTACACATGCATATGTTGGGAAATGAAAATGAACAAAGCATTGTGTGTTTTAAAAATGGATGTAAATAAAATTTGTAACAGATCACGTAATAACACCAATGTTCTTACTTCTTACACTATTTATTGCAATCAGTTATGGTTGCCGATTACCGTAAAAGCACAACGAAGACTTTATATATTCCTTTTAAATAATCAAGAGCAGTTATAATTAATTATTGAAAACTTTTTGAGTCTTTTGCAAATAGTCTTCTTAGGGCAAGTAACATGAATGTGGTTTACTAGTATTTCTATCGTCATTAAAAAAGTACGGAGTAATTGTAATTGATGAGAAATTTATACAATCTTCATTGACAATCAATATATATACAATTTACAAACAACTATTGCTAACTAGATTAATATATATTTTTTGGATAAAAACCAACTAAATTAATATAGTGTCATTATATTTACTTTAATCGCCATAGTACAATTTGTTATTCTATTCTTAGTTTTAAATTTTTTTAAAGAATAACTATTAACCATCTTTAAATTAACCGATGGCAATTTTCACCTATGAAAAACCAAATGAGATAGCATTGCATGTCATAAAGATTTGTTAGATTTATGGGCTAATTTGATGTTTTTCAAAAAAAATTATCATATATATAAAAGAGTCATTCCCATTTTTTGTCCTACTGTTATTGGGGCATTGCCAATTTTAGTCCAATTCATTAATTTTTGCCACATTGCGGCCAGTCTTATTTAGTTCTTGTCACTTTTAGTCCACCGTTAAAATTTTTGTCAAATAACCGTCCAAAACAATGGTATTTTGGTATTTTCATGCTTTAATAATATCCTTTACCATTTGTAGTGGCTTTCTTTACACATTTTCATCAAATAAAGAGGTTCGACGAAAGCCCTAGCTTTGTAATGTGGCTCACATAGCTTTCATCGGACCTCTTCATTGGATGAAAATGTGTAAGGAAAACCACTACAAAAGAGTCAAGGAGATGACCAAAGCATGTAAAGACCAAAAATACCCCTGTTTTGAATGGTCATTTGACGAAAATTTTAACGGTGGACTAAAAGTGGCAAGGACTAAATAAGACTGGCAGCAATGTGGCAAAAATTAATGAAGTGAACTAAAATTGGCAATGCCCCAATAACAGTAGGACCAAAAATGGGAATGACTCTATATAAAATATAGAACTCTTTTCAAATAACGAGACAAATCATAATTATTACTTAAAGCGGTAAACTTAATTCGTTATTATGTAATAGTATACAAACCACATAAGGATGAACTTGATCAATAAAATATTAATAAGAAGCAAACTCATTACTTTTAGAATTACTTATTTTTAACTATACAATATGACATGCCATAGTATCAGTGTAGCATATATAAACAATTTAATGGATGATTATATATTATTTAAATTTAATATAATAAAGTTGTTGGGGAAATGGCACAAATTTGCTCTCCAGCATCTCTTCATTTATGGTTGGGAGGAGTTAATACAAGATGGATAATGCAAAGTCGGAGCTTAATTGTCCATTAGCAAAGAATCTTGGGACATCCCTTCACTCCAAAAAATGTACAGAACATTACATATAAAATAGTAATAAATAAATAAAAAACAGTACTCTTGCAAATTGGGTTTAATTAATATACTCATTTGGATATAATCGTCACGAGTGATTCCATTTTGGAAATTTTTAATACTAAATTCTTGAAACGGGATTGGATGAGTAGGCTTATAATATATGTCTAGAAGTTTCATGGATTGTTTGAATAGGGTTAGATAGAAACAAATTAGCTTTTGGCGTTAATGGAAACATAATTGTACCATATGTATATGTGCATGGCGGGTAAAGTGACGGACCGGTCATGGCCGTCCCGTCACGTGGCATCATTGATGCATTGCTACTATTGCCATTGATGGACAGTCATGGGTCATCCTGCTCTTCCCCATAACTATTTTTAGAATGCACAGGTTTACAAGTCTAAGATGAGGAATAGATGTCTGCCCCAAAATGAAATCTCCGGCATTTAATATCCTCGCGATAAACTGGGATTTCTTTTACTACTCCATAATTTTTTTATGGCAACAAAAACAGCAATAATTATATAAGCGTGTATTAGATAAATTATCTATACAATATTGCAAAAATCTAGATCCAAACTCATAGAAATAACGTATGACATGCACATTGTGTTGGTAATGGATGACAAATGCCTGTGGGATATACATACTAAAAGTTGACAACAAAATTTTACAAGTTGTAATGTTATGTACACAACAAAAACATTTACATATTACGTGTAGTTGATGAACAAATATTCGTTTCTAAGAAGAGAACGGTTATGATTGGTGTCATTTACACGACTTTGGCACTTCTTCCTATATCTCCATGCAACTTGAATGCACCTTGTTGCATGACCTCTCCAATAAAGAGATGCATACATGCATATATAGTATATAAGATAAGATAACACATTTTAGCCTGTATGAGTAGTTTGATCAGTTAATTACAAGAGTAAAATTTGGGAAGAAAGATCAATTTTAAAGGATCTATATAATTTTTACACCATCTATAAATTTGTTCTAATGTTGTGATAAGATAGTAGTGTAGTAAATTATACAAAAGCAAAAAACAAAACAAAAGTTTATGTTCATTCATTGATTGTAATGTATAGAAGTTAAGGATTCCAACTTTGTACTATATCTGAACTATTTATTAATGGAGAGATCTCTACATGGAGTACTACTGTCTTTACATTCCGGAGTATACACCTAGAGGCTAGAGGTGAACTTATGATAAATGCTTTGCTATCGTTTTGATTGTGACTTGAATCCAATCACAAGATGCAGGTCATTAGTACAGAAGAACCATAAACTCCAGGGTACGACTACTGCTATGTTCCAGAACCATTAACTTCAAGGACTACAAATGATGGAATATGAAAATCCATTTCTAATGGCACAAAGATTTTAGACTCTTACATAGGAATGTTGAGTGGTTGCAAGTCACACTTCGGTGAAAACGAACGCTACCTAGTACCTACTATACTGAACTCTAACCTCAGGGAGGCCGATTCTTTGCAAGTATTGAACAGCCAACCAGCTTGAAAACGACACATATGCTACAAAGAAACAAACTCTTTTTAAACGGACTGCAGTGCAATGCAGAGCGAGCCATCTTGTCACGGAGAGTTGGTGATGATATGACCAGAATTTCCGTAAAAGGCCAACCAAGAATATGAGCAAAAAGGAGGAACAGAACCCGGTGATGAGTCCAGCAACCACACCCCATCCCCAGGACTGTAATAAATTTGCACTGGCAAGTGTGGATTTTGATATCCTCATGAACCTGTCGAAAATAACACCACTTTTAGTTACATATATACCGGGCAGGAAATAGAAAAGTAACTCATCACCCATCAAATCTAGTTTTTTTTTCATCTATTTCTAAATTCTAAATATCAGGAGGCGTATACAGAAGACAGGAAATAGCCTCGTATCAACATAAAAGCACAGATGTTCATGAAATATTTACTGGGAACAATAAAATGTTTTCTAATTTTTAAACAATCCTCTTTATGGTGTAAAGCAGACACAAAAATTCTTTCTTTGATACTCACAGGATCAAATATCGAACAGACATCTCGATAGTAGATGGATCTTTAGCTTGGCAATTGAAAAAGCCATCTTCATATATGTTAATATTAGATATTCCCAATGAATACCAGCACTTGTAAGTTTCATTCACCTGAACAAAAGAGCAGGCACTAACGTGAGAATTTGCAAATAAACAAAGAAATAGCTTCAATGAGTGAAAATACACAAACACATGCATACATGTGTATTAACTCAGAACAAAATTTAGTAATCTAGTTCAAAAACTTGGAAATCTTCTTTTTGTGAACTCGCAAAACTTTTCATTTCAACATACTTCCTTTGATGCCTCAATCCAGAAAATATCACTTCAAGAGATAATTCTCTGATATAAAGGTGCACAGTGGTCTTTTAAGTAATACTGTAAACAATTTTTGTCAAGATATAGCTTTTATACTAATTAGTGTTTTCCCACATTACACTAAAAATTCAATGCCCAAATTCTACCTTGAATCTATCTTTTGTCAACCAAGCAGCAATGAAATTGGGCCGACAGTCAGAGGGAAGTGCTTCGTTTGGAGCTTCTGCCAAAGCTAGCCGTGACTGACCTGAATGATCTGTATATTCAACCTGTACTTAGAAAAGGGAATTACAAAAGCAAAAAGTGAGCAGTTTATTATTTTATGCTCAGAAGATTTGCAAATTTCTCTGTCAAAAAGTAAAAAGGAAAGAAGAAACTGCTGAACTGGTGAGCCTCAAGTTCAAGGTCCAGATAATGGCAGGTAGTATGAATGTTATTCAGTATACATCAAATGAAAAATGACAATCCATATTGAATTGGTATGACCTTCATGTCCTTAATGTATTTTGTACTATATACAGATGATGTAGCATCTTGAATTAATTTCCTTTTCTTTTTGAGAGGGGGTGGATCTGTGCATTTAACCAAGATCCCAAAATATGATCCAAGGGACTGTCGCTTGGATCATTAGAAAGGCTCTCTTAGGCATTCGCAACTCTACAAACTAGGTCCAGTTCTCTCTAGGGAGCAGCATTGCTTGTAGGCAGTATGTAGCAAAGAGCATCTTGAAGTAGTGACTATTGTCCAAATAACATGGTGTTTTTTTTTTTTTTTTTAAAGGAGCATACCTATAATCTTATTGCGAAGCATATAACTACACCACAGCTCACAAGTTCACAGGATCATAATATATGCCCAAATAAAGGAAGTCAACAGTAAAAGAGTATCACATGCCATAAGTATTAGTGATGATCACCTTAAATACAGATGCCCAGTAGTAATCATAGTGGCACCGGAACTTCTTTCTTTCATATGGGTAAAGTACATTTTTAGCTTTGTAATTCAACAGTCCCAGTTCACAGACTTTAGACGACCTAAGATCCACACCTGCAGAAAATTTTCAGGTTTCGGTAGTACAAGGATTTAAACACTGTCTACACTAAAGGAAATCATTACTGCAGAGTTCTGACTATACCCAGCAGCAGTCCTGTTAGTTGATTCTTATTTGAGTTAGTTCACAATCCATACATTGCAAAACAATGTAATATTAAAGGTAATATAAAGCTGAACACAAGCTTCCCCAAGGGAACAACATATACAATTACTATAAGTTCCACTCTGTATGGTTTCCAGCAAACTGAAAAGTCTTAACCCAATCATGTTTTATTCTTGAACCAGATTACTTCCAAACCCTTCTTAGGAAACCAAACAGGTTCAAGGAATTGGCAGCTAAAATTGGAGGCCAAACTCAATCCAGTAGCCCAGAAAAGAAAAGCTCTGATAACTGTAATGATCTTTCAAACCCCCCAATCAGAAACCAAATTGCAACCCTATGCCATGGAGATGTGTAGGCATGTAAAATGATTTTCACTCCAATTTCTTAACAGCCAATCAGACTCCAACAAGTAAGAATAATAAGAAAATTGAAGCAATAACAGAACACAAAATAAAATAATTTAGAATCACTTACTGCTCGAAACTATTTTGCAGCGCGAGGGCAGAGAAATAGGGTTCCAAATCGATAAACTCTCAATGTAAACCGCGAAATAAAGCACGAAAATCGACAGCAGAAAGAAGCCCAATACAAACAATACAAGCCCCAAGCAGCTGCGCAACAATCGGTAATTAGGAGTCTCCGACTCTTCACTGTTCTCCTCATTGTGCTCGGTCGAATCCATTGTATTTCCTTATAAATTTTCAACAGTTAAGGGGAGATTCGTAATTCCGGTCGCCGGAAATTTCATCCGATGATCGGAATTGGTTGTCAGAGGGGATGGGTTTGGGTACGGGGACGAAGATATTTTTGGAAGATACGGCAAACACATTTTTTCAAGAATCAAGACTTCCTCAATGGAGGAGAAAAGGACAAAAAGGGTCAAAAAACTACTCCGCATTAACATTGACTACCTTAATTTCGACATTTTTAAGGCCAAGTTGGGATGTGTGCACCCAAAGATTGTGCCTTTGAGGATGAGAAATTTTTCAAAACAATCAATGATGTTCACAGTTAATTTTGAGAGGCTGAATGATTTTAATGTGGACTTATGAATGAGGGATTACAGGAAGGCTTTCGAACGTGAAAGATAAAATATTGACTAATGTTGTGATTAAAGTTGACACCTTTGCCATGATTAATGTCCTTAACAAGATAATTGAGGGGTTAGAGGAAGAAGAAGAGATGTTCATGGTGAATTGTAAGGGGCTTATTCGAGAAAATGAATATTTGGATTTAAATATAATTATCCATGAAAAATATTATCCTTATCATTTGTTTTTTTTTTTATAATAATTTTATTGATCCATCTTTGACCAATTAATTGATTTTGGACATATTTGGTCACCAAAATTTTGAAAGAGGTATTAAGCAATTTGGGGTTGTTTAGTGTATTTCATTTTCTCATTGAGTATAAAATGGGAGAATTTTAATTGGATTATTACTAAATTCTTGGTATTTAAATACAATTTGAGTATCCAAAATAAAATTCAGATGTTTCTCGATCTAGAGTACCTAATCTAACTTCCATTCCTAGTAAATTTTGTTGTGATGAGTTGTTGCTGTCTGCACGACTTAGACGCTTCTTTCTATATCTCCATGCAACTTGAATGCAGCGTGCTGCCAGGGCACGCCAATAAGGAGATTCATACCTGCACCACAAATTAAATCATGAAGCAAATGTGATGATTAAGCAAGCTAGGGGAAGTAATTTCGATAAGATAGATATTACAATGAGATGAGATGAGAGCATTTAAAGAATAATATACATACCTTATGGCACCCTGAACTCGGGGGTTCCTCAAGAATCTTGCAAACAGAGAAATGACTTCTGCAAGATCTGTTTCTCGCAATATAAATGCTTCAACGTTGCTTAGGCACCTTACAATCCTGTTACTAAGTAGCCTATGTCCTGGAATCTTTACCTTTATTCCATCTGGATGGAATAATTTTAATTTATTATGAAAGTTAAATTCCGACATGTAAAAAAGAAAATAACTTGACAGACACGTAAATACATACCTTTATTTACAGAAGAGGAATGTTCTAGGCACCATGTGAGGAGCTCTTCCCCACAAGCATCCCCTTCAGACAACATGGCCATGTTTCCATCTTCTCCCGTGCTTTCCATCTTTCCCCGGATGATGAAAACCATCTTGTCAATAAGACCACCTCGGTAGAAAACTTTGCTTCCTTCTATATACGTTGTTAGTCTTAACTTTTCACAAATAGCATCTAAGACTAGCTCATCTACAAGTGCAAAAATGCGGACCTGCATGCATATATATAGTAGTAGTAGCTAGCTAGTAAGAAAGTCATACAAGTTTAATTTGGAGATAGATAGATAGATAGATAGATAGATAGATAGATAGATAGATAGATAGATAGATAGATCGAGTAAATTATATATATTTGCATCAAATTAAAAGCAATATAATGAGCTCAAGCAAATTGAACAGAAGATAATGAAAGTTGGTTCAATATAATTCAATTCGTTCACCTTCTTGATAAATTTAAAAAGATGCCTTCTTATATCTCTTTGTACGTCTTCAGGTAGGTTCTCCAACAACATTTCTTCATTCACCCCTCTGGTAGCTGCCCATGTATAGCGTTCAGCTAGTCGTACTCGCCTACACCGAAACCAAAGGATGAAGATTATTGATGATGCATGCTATCAATTTTTCTGCGGGCCACAGTTCAAAGCTCATGTTTTGAAATGCATTCAATCAACTACTACAAACTACACTTTAACATTACATGCACGAACAAAGAAAAAGGCAGTGGTGGAAGAGCAGATCAGAAAGATTCAAAAAGAAAACTTGGAAAGGTAGCTAGCTAGGTACCTTCTTAATCCCTCTGGCAAGCGCCGGTGGCTCATCCACTTCTCAACATCGCGACGCCTCATTGACATTTCCAACTGCCTAAACATGCAGAATAACATACATACATACATAATTCTACTAATTAATGAGAATGAAGTTCAAAGAATCATAAAGACATACATGATCGAAACTACAAGTTTGTCTACAATATAATGGCATTCAAAGTAACACTTGTACGTACCTGCTACCAAGAGACTGTAGAAAGTTTTGCATATTTCCAATGAGCATAGCAAACAGTAAGAGACCGAGTCCAATAATGGCCATGGTGAAAAGAACTTCCCACTCGAAGTAACTTGGAACTAGATTCCCAGCAAGCGTACTTATTTGCTAACCACACACCAGGCCAACAAATAATTATATCAGATGGATAATAAAGAAATGCATGCATTTACCATTTACACCAAAACTAAAATTTTCAATGCTTTACCACCATACCACACAAACAATATAATAAATAATTAAAAGCAATGATGAAGACAATTTATGAAGAATACCTGGAAGCCCCAAAACAGTGAGTATATATATCTCGTAAATAAACTATGCTTTGTTGTGAGGTTGACTGCTTGCTCATATATTCCATAATCAAAACCATTAGTACTAAAACAAGCAATTGAATTTGTATCATTCTTCCATTGATTCCATGCCAGATCTGACGAGAATTTACTGTAATCATTGCCGTGTCCACAGTCAATGAATTCCCTGCACCTTCCTATTCCAGAAGTATGACAGGCATCACGAAGACATTGATTCACCCTCTGGATCGATCAGTAGGAAAAAGAAAAATAAGGACAGAGCTGAAGGAAGGCCGCCTATAGTTATACATTGAAGATATGATTTTAAAATACATTTTCCAATTATACTGCAGGCATATAAGTTCCAAGGGAGAATTTCAATGACTATGAAGTAAGTGCTTCATAAACTTTTTTGCCCTGGGTTATCCAAGCAGCTTATGTAAACATCAGCAAATTAAAGTCATGGAACCAAAATCTAAAAATTATCTAAATTAGTTTCATACCTGTAAGCCAAAAAGATACCAACATGACCCCACCACATGGCTAGACAGCATAAATGTTAGAAGATTTATCACAAAGTTAGCCCATGCTGACTCGAATATGAAGCCACTTGAAGACTGGCCTCTGAGAACAGGAAGAAACCGCCACAATCTAGGTACATACTGAACCAAAATTGCTGCTCGTAAAAGGTTTTTGGCATTATTTGCACCAGATGATCCCATTGAATCAGGTAAAATCAACAATATAATGATCTGTAGATGTGAAATGCACAAAATCAGTAGCTCATATATAAATAATCCATTATTAGCTCAACCATGAAGTCAAAGACTCAACGTCAAATCTATATTATTACCTGAGGCAATGGCAATACAACAAATAAGTCGATCAAAAAAAATCCTTTAAGATAATTGACAGCAATCTTTTTAGGGTGATCAACTAAGTCACCCGCTCCAACGACCCTGGATTCAGGAGCAACATAAGCCAACCGGAACTGCAAAATAGGAATTATACATGATAGTGTAATGATTAAGCCAACTGGAAATGCCTCTGATCTGAACTGTGTGAGGGGAATAGTCACCTGAAGTAGCATGTGTATTAAGTATATGAAATCAGTCAAGCTCCTCAAAATCACAATTGTGGTTGTCAAGGGCCAGTTCAGTACAATGCATTTGTTATCCTATAACAAAAGTGGAAAGGCAAATAAAGCATCATAAAACACATGTAGTGTGCAGTTAAGAATAGGGGAAAATAACATAATGGATACTAAGTGCCAAATCTTGATTGGTCAAAGAGGCAAATTCAAAACATACAAAACACGCAAAAGAAAGGCAGGTATGCTAAACAAATTGAAAAACATGTGTGCATGTAAGAACATTACAAATACTAGTGCCAAATTTTTAATTGGTCAAAAAAGGGAATTAAGAAATCTCAAAATTGTTCATAGAATGCTAAATACAATTATACAAATCAGTTCTTGGCTTTCTGTTGGACCATAAATTCATCAGTGTACTGTTGAGCTTGATTTTATCAACCTATGGTACACATATATTTACTCTAGCATCACCATGTTGTAGAAATTAAAAACACAGATAAAAATTGGTGCTTTTATTTTGGATTTTGATTAGTGTCTTATGGTAATTGACTTCTAAGTTATAACTAAACAGAGTGCTTTAATGTTGGGAGTTCACTAGATTCATCTGTCATGTGAAAGATATTGCAATCAATACTTACACAAGCCAATATTTATGTAATGTTTTAAATGTCACTATCTTCCTTTTAGGAAAGCTTGCATCATCAACATTTTGCATACAAAGTAATATATTATAAATAGAGTATTAATTTATTACAGGGTGTGCAAAGAAAGAAATTTTTATCATTCTAAATTATATTTAGAAAACTCTGCAAACAATTAGAATATTAGATACATGCTAAATATCATTTTTTACCTCATAAAAGCAAATGTCTAGACAGAGATTCTAAATGCAATACGCATATATGTAATTCAGTTGAACTGCAAGAGCTATGTAAGACAACCACAGTTAAGTGAATACCTGATTCACAGTCAGCAAAAAGAAGAACAAGGGATCAATAAAAACTGCAAATGAACATGAGAAGACAAAGAATTTGTTCCACCGCTGGACCACTTTAGCATGTGGATTCATGACACCTGGAAGGCATGACCACAAGAAAGAACAGCTTCTCTTTGCCCAACCTTTTGCATCTCCATATATCATATTATGGAACTGCATGGAATCACATTAAATGCAAACAACTAGGGCACGTTAGTTATGTAACTTGTCGCTTTGAGGCAAACTGTCCTAGTATATAAAAAGAGCAAGAAGTAAAAATGATGAACCTCATTTAAGGAATCTCTTTAAAAAGTAATCTTAACAAAACTACTCTAATAAAGTTTATTGTCACTAGAAGATATAAAATTTAAGATTACTGCAGCTGGACATAACCTTTGTCCTTCAATGAAAATAACTAAATATTGTACAATCTTGACTCACAAGAATAACAAAATGAGCCAAGGATACAATTTTTCTGGAAGAGGATGACAACGAGCATTGACCTAAGTAGATAAAAAAGCGAGCATAAGCATACCTTGTGATCAAATATCTCTGGTGACTTAGACTTTTGTCCCTGTGCTTTTAATATGTCAATGGTTGGGCATGTTGTGCAGTATGGATCATTGCACACTCCCAATTGCCCTGATCTCAAGAGATGTTCATTTTTCTGTGCATAGTCATAATCTTCCCAATCACTTGATTCCCTTATAGCAGTGGAAGGATATATTTCCACTGTTTGCCTAGTTGACTTGCGTCCCAATGCTACTTGAGATGTTCTAAGGTTGTTCGTGATCGAGGCTTTTTGCCCGACATACAAGGGACCACTCATCTGTATGTAAGAAGTCCGCCTTTCATTTCTCAGAGGACCAGTAAATCCAAAATGACTATTTTCAGTATCATACGGCTCCATGGAGTTTGCAGGAATAGACAGTGATCTCCTTGCCCTATAGGAAAATCTCCTATATCGAGATTCATCACTTTCATCAGCTTGCGAATCTGTGGCTGATAACATTGGTACTACATCTCTTTCATAAGCAACCATTTTCTAAGGCAGTTGATCCAGCTGTAAACGGATGTTATTTATTATAAATAAAATAAAGGAACTTACAAATTGCTGAATGAAAATGTTCAAAGTTCAGCATCAGAACAGCATTATGATATATATATATATATATATGACTAAGAATGTATCTTGAGCATGAACCAGAAAAACAAGATGAAAAATCCATTAAAAAAAAAAAAAAAAAAACCCCCACCAAACTGTACGTAAAATTGCGTCAAGAAAACGCTACTCTCTCTCCCTTCAGAATCTCTGCGACTCTCAAGCAAGGTTCTTGAATTGATGATTGGCAGAAGAAACTAAAAACTACAAATTCATTTTAACCTCAATAGTTAGGAAAAGTTAATTAAAAACTTGACATGAATATTAAGAAAAAGAAAAGTGTAGAGTATGATTGAAAATAACCTGCTTTAATATGAAGTAGAAGAATGAGTGGAAATTCGATCACTTGGAGAATCTGAATGACTCCGATCCCTCAGCAATCACTGATAGATGAAGATCAGAAGGTGTAGTATAGAGAGATTTAATCCCAAATTACAAAGAGCGGAGGGAATGAGGATATCTATGAGCTGACTCCTTCAAACTTGAAAGAACTGGATCGAATGGCCAGCTGACAGCTGACTGAAGAACAGCAGTTGAAATTATAGTATGATATAGTACGATGGTCACCAAAAACATTTGACTGAAGAATATGTCCATGTTCAGAGGATCAGTAGCTTTTAGAGTTTGACAAATCTCTTCACTTTTTTCCCACGTGACGATTGGGTCTTTGAATGAATATATATCCCTTTTCTTTTCATGCTCTGAGTTGTCTTCTGAATTTCTGGACCAGTAAAGTACCTTTGAGAGTTGATCAAAGATAGCCATAATAAATACTACTCCGTATCTAATATCTTGGAGGACCTGAGAAAATACAAACAACACAAACTCTGGATTGAATTGATTCTGCAAGCATATGCTTTTGATGGCTGTCAAAGATCATCAAAAGGAAAGCAGCTAACTTGGAGGTCCCCAACTTAGCTGGCCGCTCGGTTCGGTAGCTATCAAAATCAAATTAGCAAAATTTGAAATTTTATCTCACTTTGTCTGCAGTAAAATAAATACCTCTATTATTTACTCCGTATTAGATATTATTGGTGGAGTACGACGAAATGCTAAGGGTGTGTTTGGAAACCCGGAAAATGACTTCTGGAAGTCATTTTCCGGGTTCTGGGTGTTTGGCACCACTTGGAAAACCCAGTCAACGGAAAATGAATTCCGTTGACTGGGGAAAATAAGGGCAATTTGGGGGAAAATGACTTCCCCCAAAATTTGGGGGAAGTCATTTTCCCCCTGAAGACCAACTATGGTTTCCGCCGGAAACCATACTTGTGCTCTGGTTCGGCGGCGCGCCGGAAACCAGAGCAGCACAGCTCTGGTTTCCGGCGCCGGAAACCAGAGGGGGGGGGGGGGTTTTTTTTTTTTTTTAAATTTTGTTATGATTAAAAATATTATTTTTATTTTATTATAATAATTTTAATATTTTAAATAATATAAAAATATATATATTATACAATTCTACCCATTTTCCAGAAAACGAACCAAACATTCCGGAAAATAACTCATTTTCCAGAAAACATTTTCCTGCTTTCCAAACTGACCCTAAGTTCATGCCTCTTAAAATGTTTTTTTCCTTTTTAATTGAAACACCATACCTCTTGAAACGTAGTGTTGTTCATAAACTACCTTCTCAACCTACGCCTCCACTGAGGCTCAAACCCATCACCTCCCGTATACAGGGAAGAGTTTGATGCCACTGGACCACAAGGCTCTTGAAACGTAGTGTTATAATAAAATAAGAATGTTTTTGTTACGAATTACTCCCTCCGTCCCATTTTGGTTGTCTGGTTCGTTTAACGAGGCTTGACTGAAGTTATTTTTAATCCAATTTTTCATAATATTAAGTTTAGTATTAATATATAAAATTTATATATTTAGAAACTACATCAAAAATACTATTAAACACAAAAATTAAATTTAAAAATAATAAAAAATTACTAAAGAAAATAAGCAATGAAGAAAGAGTTGGTTTGACCAATGAATAGTAAATAAGACAGGTAAAATGGGACGGAGGGAGTATAATTTTTGGATGATAATAAATTTTTGATCCTAATTTAAATATTTTATAGCTTATAAATTGAGCCTTATTTGACTCTTTGTGCTTTAATATGTTTAGAAAATAATTATGGATAAATATTTTATAGTATTAAGATATCTATATTTTTTTATGGATTTAAATAAAATTAGTAGAAAAGGAAGGAGGCAATAGTTAATTGTGCAAAAAAAAATGATAACCAGCACTTTGAGCAGCAACTTCAGGTGTGTGAATGGAGTGATTTCGAGCACAAAAAATACACAGCAAAAGCTCAGCAGCCAATTTTGCTGCGATTACTCTTCGGTAGCAAACAACAAGAAGGAATCAATATCATCAACCATGGATGCATCAAACCCTTTCCAATTTCTCACCAAGAAGCCTTATCGGCCTCCTAATTGGGCTTCTTCTCTCAGCCCTATCCCCTCTGACGTCTTTTCCCTCGGACACGTAAGAAAATCTTCTCTCTCTCTCTCTGCATCTGTATGACTGTATATATATAATCCATATATACATCGCTGCATTAATGTGATTGAATTGCTGCTGATATTTGCTCCATGTTTAGTTTCCTACTCCAATTCACAAATGGAACTTGCCAAATCTGCCTACAAACACCGAGGTCTGGTTGAAGGTAAATCAATCAATTAAAATTTTCTTTCAGACTTTCTGTGTTCTGCTTAATTTATTTATTATGTATAATTCAGTTGTGCTTTTCACAGTTTTGACTAATCAATTCTGACATAGAAGAAATTTCTATCTATAGCGTGATGATCTTTCAGGAATGCAGTTGAGTGGTAACAAGGTGAGGAAACTGGAATTCTTGTTGGCAGATGCTGTGGCACAGGGAGCAGACTGCATTATCACTGTAGGTGGCATTCAAAGTAATCATTGCCGTGCTACTGCTGTTGCTGCCAAGTATTTGAACCTTGACTGTTATCTTATACTGCGAACTTCCAAGGTATGTGACAATTAGTTTGTTACTTTTTCTTTTAACGCATGTCTTTTGGAAACTCTTTGTGCCTTTATTGGTAACTTCTGTACGTGTACATAATTGCAGGTTCTTGTGGATAAAGATCCAGGATTGACAGGGAATCTCCTTGTTGAGCGCTTAGCTGGAGCTCACATTGATCTTGTTTCAAAAGAAGAGTATGCAAAAGTTGGCAGTGTGGTATGTCTCTTTTCATTCCCCTCCTTTACTTGTGGAATACCTACCAATTTACATCAAGAAGAGCAATTCAACCACAGAAAGCCACACTGTAATGCAGTCCAAAACACCATCTAATTTTGAATCTCTCTAAAAAAGCTTTGAACAAAAAATGATTATCCTTGTAACCAGAAAACCAAAGTAGACATAAACTGATCCTAAAACTTCTCAAAAGATGGTTGAAGAATGAAAAAACAAACTTTATTGCATCCATTTGAGCTTATCTTTGTAAAAATGTATTGATGTGCTAGGTTATTGCTGGTTGTAATAGTGATTTTTGTTTTATTTCAGGCTCTTGCCAACATATTGAAAGAAAAATTGTTGCACGAAGGGAGAAAGCCCTATGTCATACCTGTTGGTGGATCCAATTCTTTAGGAACTTGGTGAGGTTCTTCTTTTAGTTTCTGCAAACTCAGAGAATTTTAGAACTAAAAATAAATAAAAGGACACCATTTTACTGAATTTACTATTAACAGGATCTTGCTACTTTTCTAGTTCTATTACTTTTTTATGATCAATATAACACACTTCCATTTTAGGGGCTATATTGAAGCTATTAGAGAGATTGAACAGCAGCTTCAGCATACTGCTTTTGAACACAAATTTGATGGCATAGTAGTAGCATGTGGCAGGTTGTCTTTCTTATCTCCTTCATAGTATATTCTTCTAGTATAGTTTTAGCCTAAATCTGCTATCTCATGACTTGATGAAGTACTAAAAAATGGTGAAAGTTTCCTAAGGAAAGATTTTTTTGAGTGACACAATAGATCAGGAGTGCATGCTCAACTTTTAATTTCATCATGAGTAGAGAAGAATATTTTGCTTCTTAATGGCAAAAAGAAAATTTTGGTGAGTTTAGAAGTCGAGCATGAACTTAATCCCCTATTTCAAATATGGTTGGAAGCGCATGACTACATTTAACGACGGTAGAGCATTGATACTATCATTTTCCACGAATTTATGAACCTTCAGATCTACTCTTTTAGCTGGCAACTTAATTTATAATAATTAAATTTTGTATTTACAATGTGGCCTTATGGCAATTTATTAATTTTGATTCATTTCTTCATGAGACTTCAGTGGGGGTACAGTTGCTGGATTATCTATTGGATCGTGGCTTAGTAGCTTGAAGGCAAAAGTAATTGTCATTTACATTATGTGTTTTTTTATCCATTCCCACCTCCATGGTTTATTTATTCTCATTAATAAGAGGTTTTGATTGAAGGTTAATGCATTCTGCGTTTGTGATGATCCTGAATACTTTTACGAATACGTTCAAGGCCTACTTGATGGACTCAATGCAGGGATTAGCTCACATGATATTGTCAGCATCCAAAATGTAAGGATCCTGTTCAGGTTTGCCAACCTAGTTATTTGTACATTTATCTTGGACTTCTTTTGTTTGCTGATTAATTGACAGCATTGTATTTTAGTTGACAAGCTGTTGTCGATAATCATTGCTTAGCTGTTGGAAATGTGCTTTTCTTAACTTTAAAGTGTTATACATCTTTATGCTATTCATTTTACATTTAAATATGCGTTTGAGAAAAGATGAATGATTTCTTTTTTGGAGAACAAATTTCTCTCAAACCTTGGGTTGACAATTATCTTATATGTAGATGTAAACAGTATCAACATTGAGTGCATTGAGATTCTTTTCATTTTGCTTTCTCCTATTCACATTATTCCTTTGGCATGCAATTGCGGGAATTGGATAGAAGAATGAGATTCCTCTATGAATACCTGACATTTTGTATAAGATACATTTTATACATACACCAAATTTGCACACCTTTTTTTTGTGAATAGTTAATTGTAAAAAATGGCAGAAAAAAATAAACGGTTTTGAGGGGTTATAAGTCATTGGTTTCCCTTTTGTTATGTACAGGCCAAAGGCCTTGGGTATGCTATGAACACTAGCGAGGAACTGAAATTTGTGAAAGAAATTGCTGAAGCCACTGGTGTAATTCTTGACCCTGTTTACAGGTATGATCTTGTTGATTGTGTTAATTTATATGTGTTTGGAGATAGTGTGAGCCCCATCCAGCTAAGTTGGATGAGCAGTTGGTTTATGGTGCCATCAAAAGTAGTACCTCCTACTCCTAGATGGTAGGTAGTGTTGTATTGGAGGAGGTTAGTACTTTAGATTAAGTATAGTTAACTTTTTTTTTTTTTTTTTTTAAATAATAAATTTCCTTTGCACTGATCGAGTTCTATCTGATAGCAGTATTATTCTTTAAACTACCTGGCCTTTTTGTAGCGGGAAAGCAGCATATGGGATGATGAAAGATATGGCTGAGAATCCAAAAAAGTGGGAAGGGAGAAAGATTCTTTTTATACATACAGGCGGACTACTAGGGTTATATGACAAATCAGAGCAAATGGCATCACTGGTGGGGAATTGGCGCAAAATGGATATCCACGAATCTGTCCCTCGAAGGGATGGCACTGGTAAAATGTTCTAATTAAAAATAAAATAAAATACTCAGCTCCCTAATATAATAGGCAGTGGCTGAAATGATGTACTACAAATCTGCAATGGTATGGTATGTAGTCTGTCATCTATGTATGCTGTACGTGCTGTGCTGTATGCAGTAGTAAGTGGTAAAAAATAAAATTCAAGATACATATTTTGGTCAAAAAAAAGTCGAGATTTAAAAGAGTACTAGCTCAATAATCAGAGGACCATTTGTGATATTAACATGTGTTATAAGGTTTTTACATTTTTTAATTATTCATACTCAAACTTCAATCCCAACATAACAAACAAACAAACTAGCTTAAAATTGTCTTGGGTATATACACTACAGAGCGTGGAATCGCTAGCTTAGATTGTTTCTTCCATATATATAGTTACATATTTTGGATGCAGCAGCTCCCTGCATGGAACAAATAAGTTCCTATAATTCTATTGAAACCCAAAACAGCCTGCATGCGCAAAAGAATTACCCCTTCTCCCAAGGCCTTCCTCAATAGTCCAAGATTTTTCTCCAGTTTTTGCGGATTCTAATGTCCACCTCATCATCTACTATCTCACTCAATCACAAAATCTTTTCTTCACATTAGTTTATAGCTTTTTCTCAATTGTTTATGGACCCACAATTTTACTATTCTATATTTTATTTATTTCTTTATTTATTTGATTTATATTTTATAGAGCATTAATTCTTGATGATTTATTAATTAATGAAAATTGCAGTCCAAACACCCAAAGGTTTTCTTCTTCCCTGCTTTCTCTGGCGCTGCCTTCTCTGGTTTCTCCTCCGCCATTTCCCAGCACCTTAAAACTCACCCATGGTTCCTTAACCCCCAAGACTTCCCTATTTCTTCCCCTTCCCATCCCTCTTTCCAGCCTTATGAGAAGAAGAGCTTCAATCTCCAAGAGTTGAACAAAATCTTCAACTCAAAACAATGGTAATGAAATTTCTCTCCATTTTCGTCCTTGTAATCTCCATTTTTTACTTGGCAGAATCCGCCTGCAAGTCCTCTAGGCTCCGACCGTACTGATTTGTTTTATTTTTTTTATATTAAAAACCTGACAAAATTTGGAGTCTTGCAGGAGAAAGAACTCCCCAAAACCCGACGCTCCATCTGTGAAAGAAACTAAGCTTTGGTTTATTGTTCTTAAAACCTGTGCCAAAAGTCACTGATGGAGAAGGCAATAGGTACTTATTCCCCCAACAGTACTCGTAATAATATGCCCAAGCTAGCTACTCTATATATATCAACCAATATACTTGAATGAACCTGTTACATAATATATATAATGGTACAATTCAACAAATTAGTAATGAAGAACCCATCAAAATTGGATATGCAGGTACCGTCCGTGCTATTTCACAAACTATCACCTAAAACAATATTACACACATCATGTACAAACAGATCGAATGCATATACCCCCTCCACTACCGGGGTAGGGTACAACAAATAAATGATTCCGCACCCTCTCAAACCAAAACATAACTAACTACTCCATCTTATGTGGAAGGAAATTATCCGCCAACTTGGAGGGCATCCTTTCCCAGGGTGAAGTGTGACACCACACAGCTTTACTTTCGCGGTTTGGTGTCGCAACAAATCTCTTCTACCTTATTAAGATGATATTGGCTCATAAGGATATGACAGCCAAGGGTGTTTTAGAGCCTCTGTGGCAGAGGGACGCTTCTTTGGATTTATTTCTAACAGATGAGTCAAAAAGTCAATGAAACATTGATCCCCGACTGGTAACCGATGCCGCAAGGATGTTTTTTTGGGAATCAAGTACTCCAGTCTGTTAGTCTCCTGAAGGAAATATAAGTGCCAAAAATAGATAAAACACTGAGTGAGTGAGAAACTTATGCATGTGCAGTGTGTGATATATCCAATACAATGGATGTAGCAGAAATTCTGAAGATAATGTATCCAATTTCATCAATAAATTAGCTCGGTTACTAGGCCTGAAGAATAAACACCCTCCCATCAATTGTGCAGAGATTAAATACTAGTATCCTCCCAAAACAACTCTCAAGAAATAAATTTCTCCCAGAAGATGAGGCCGTAGAACAGGTAGAAGCTGAGGTAGGTCTAAATTGACATGAATCCCCCCAAAATGGGTGTTATAAAAGGAATACAACATTGGAGGGTACATGTGTCCTTTACCTGATTTCGCTCGTACAACATGTGGTTCTTGGTGAAATATTTGTATGTATCCTTTCCCTTTGCAAGCATCTTTTGGTCAATTGGACTTATAATACCAATCACCCGAGCAAGCAAGGTAGCTGGAGAATCATTCTGGAAGAGGACCTGCACACACACAAAACATAAAAGTGTTTCACATTCTGCCCTAGGATCCAAAGGAACTAGCAGCAGAACAAGACAATATATCATCCCAAGAGTTACACCAAACAACTAAGTCACATGTCCAATGTGTCTTTGTGAGAACCAAAATTGCATATCAAAGTATCAAACAGCATTCTTAAACTATCATATATGGCATTGACTATCAACAATGTAAATGCATCAGTTAAGAATAAGTCAAAAGGAGAAATGGCATTGACTATCTCAATTCTCAAATGATATCAACAAAGAACAAGAGCCTAAAACCATCTTTGTTCATATTTATGAACACTGCCTAAATAGTTAACCAAAAACATAAAACACACAACTTAGCTTCACCTACAATACCCCCCAGCCCAACCCAAAACACGCGCACAAAAGCAAAAGAATCTTGGTTTACAATCAATATGTAATCATAAGGAACTTACATTGCCAGTACAAAGTTCTGCCAATATGCAGCCAAGTGACCAAATATCAATCTTTTTATCAT
Organism: Ipomoea trifida; assembly: GCA_003576665.1. Lineage (NCBI taxonomy): Eukaryota > Viridiplantae > Streptophyta > Magnoliopsida > Solanales > Convolvulaceae > Ipomoea > Ipomoea trifida. Next base: position 6,023,924 of record CP025645.1, on the reverse strand, counting down.
ATGGAAGTCCCAAAATTACTTCAGGTGCACGGTATGATCTAGATTGAACATATGAACATAGGTGATCTGTTTCAAAACAACTGCTTCCAAGGTCAATAACCTTCACTTCACATCTACTGTAACTTTTTACCAAAATATTCTCAGGTTTCAAATCACAATGTATAAGTCCAAGGCTGTGGAGGAATTGGAGTGCCTCCAAACACTGAATCGTAATAGACTGCAGATGAGATTAACAAGTAAGTCAGAACCAACAGAATCCCAATGCATCATCCATAAGGAGATTGCTATGGAATAAACCTGTAGTCTTGGCATTGTAAAGTAAACTTCCCCTCCAGATTCTCTATTAAATTTATGGAATTCATATAAATTAGCTTTCAGTAGTTCACATACAATCAACAGATGCTCCTGAAAACAGACATAATCGTTAATACAAATACTTAATTCTGATTTCTCCAATATATAACTAAGTAGGAAAAGGGTTATTATAAACAAGTGGTTCAGTAAAAACATTATAGAGTTTAGACAGTATCAAAATTATTTAACAAAAAGCTATATTATTTTCTTCATGGAAAGTAAAATTACAATCACAGGTAAAGAGTGTTCACTTACTCTATAATAGAAGTAATCATACAACCGAAGCACATGGTACTTATCAGCAGGATCATGCTTGTTGACAAACTTGAGGAGCTTTATTTCATCAAGGCTCTGATCAAAGAAATCTTTGTTGTTCTTTATAATCTTCACACATACATCCATGCCAGTATGAAGGTCATGAGCTTGGATGGCTTTGCTGAATGCAGCAGATCCAAGATACTCGGTAACATGATAGCGCCCAGCTATCACTGAATTTAGAACAACATGAAAATTTTTGTCCTCCTCAAAACCAGTTCTGAACCAAGGAAAGAGATCCAGTAAGCAAAACAGGTTTGAGTTACTCCTTTTATGATAGCTCATGGACACTGGAAAATTTTAATCAGGTAAAATTGCCCAAGGATAAATATTAAATAGACAACAATTTTTTTTTTATAGGGAAATATAACAACCATCCACAGTTAACCATACATTAGGGTGCTACATTGCTGCACTTGTAGTTGAGTTAATCAACTGAAAGCTAGTAGTACGCACATAAACAGTCAATTGACAATTAAGAGTTAAAATGTGTTAAGAGAAGTAACTATTAATCAACCAATAGTATGAAGGCCACACCATTGTAGAGCACTCAATTTCTAGAGTCCAGACAACCCCAAATAAAGCAACTCTACATCCACTTTACATATTTTAAAATCAATAATTTAATCATACATGAACAAGCTAAAGACTTCATGGCACTAGAGTGGAGTCCACTGCCATCTTCAAGCTCAACTGCTCAAGTACTAAAACCATTGAATTAATGCCAGCATTTGCTATAGATAACATCATTTAGTGTGGTTTCACAACTTCTGAGCTTTGAAAAAACTCCTTAATCGTGCTTTTTATCCTTTATCCATCTTCAGTTATGTTTTTTTCCTGAATTTCATCATTCTGGAAAAAACTAAAATGAATTAACCAGTTTTTCAACAATATGAATTACTAGAAATGGCAGCAACTGGTTGGATAAGGGATCAAGAATGTGAAGGTGTCAATATCCAGATTTTTGTGACCTGATGCGTTTGCAGAGGAGTTTGGACTATGTATTTATAGGAGTTTGTAAGTGTAAAAGGTATGCATTTTAAAAACTGAATCAATGTTCAGACAATCAATATTGGTATAAAGAACCTAAAATATAAAATTCGCATTAATTAAAATGATCAAATAGGAAAAAGAAAACACCTGTTTTTCCTGTGCACAATTTTGAGATCAAAGGTTTCAAATTCTTCCTCCTGTGCCTTTATCTGCTTCACTTGTTCCTGTACTGCCACTACTTCTTCATCCTCCAATGATGCACCCAGATCTTCTTCTCTTGCAATTATTTGGGTATCATGTTCTTTCTTCACATGGTCACGTTCAGTATAACCATAATTTGGAAGTGATGAAGGGCTAGAATTTGCAGATCCAGTAGCATTTGCATTATTATCATATCTTGAGCTCTTGACAGGTGATGACTCACTACTCTTTTGCCTCCATGGAACAAGCATGCCATCATTTGTTACCAAACAGTCATCAGTATCCTCAGCTATTGCTGATTTTACCTCATTTGACCATATAGATTTTCCAGAATTGGTCTGGACCAACTGTCCACCTCTAGGAGGGGGAAATGAGAATCCCCCATCCAGGTGACTCTTTGTCCTGTCAACACATGTTATAAACTTGTCAGAACTGTGATTACCTGCTTTCTTATCTCCATTTGATCTCTGAGAATAAGTCTTGTCTGAGTCATGCAGTACACTTCTGGACCCACCAATACCGACATAATTATCATGGAAGTACTCCATGTCCCCGTCAATACTCCCTCCAACCAGGCTTTCCCGAACTTCACTGCCAATATCAGCAGCATCACTGTTAATTCCAACACCAATGGATCTAACTGACCCATGTTGATCATCATCCAAGCAAATCTGATCTATATGAGACCTTGAACATTCATTCAGGACTTTTTCATCCCCTAGCATGACAAGTTCATTTGTTTGTGTGACAAAGCCCCGCCACACTGGCTCTGCACGAATCAAATTTAATTCATCCTCATCCATTAAGCGTCCATCATGTTGAGCAGCCAAGCCATCATGATCAGCTCTCCTGTATATTTCAGTTACTGACAACCCCATGGGATCATCTGCAGGCCCAACTTCATCAACAGCTTTTGACTTGATATACTGCTCCCCTGAAAAGTAAGAATCTTCTTCTGCAAAAGATTGGTCATCTTCTTCTCTGTTTTGACTTCTTTGAGGATCAGGTACACTCCCATGTCCTGTTCCCTTCTCAGTGTCACTTGGGTAATCAATTTCATGAGACAAAAACCAGGTCTCATCTTCAATAGGTTGCCTAGTGTAGCCTACATCATCATCATCGTCATATTCATCAGAGTCCCAATATTCAGTTGGATAGTCAACTTGGTCACTAAGTCCACCAATAGTTGCGAAACCAGAAATAAGATCAGAAGTGTCCCCAGCAATTCCCTGACTCACAGAGAACAAACTACCTCCCACAGGCTTTTTTCCACCTGGACCATAATTCGAATGATATTGTTAACATATTGTCAACAAATTAACAAAGAAAACCAAAAGTAAATAATGAAAAAATGCTCTTAATCCCGGAAACCAAACATGAGATAAGTCCAGAATATATAGAAAAGAGAGACAGTCACATGTCTCTAACCTATCATTGACTTATTCACTATTCTTCAGTAACTCCCAATATTTACAGTTGTGTTAGTTATGAAACAAAGGCCATCAAGAAGTCCATGACCTTTGAGTTTCTAGCATGAAAAATTGGCACAATGTTTCAAATTTCTAACAGTAAAGATGATCCAAATTCCCGTTGTCAGAGATGCCACCCTAAAGTCTATGTCCTACTCTTCATCTCTGATTTTGAAGCCAATAATGTTCTATTAAAAGCCAGATATCGTACATAATTTACTAATTCTAAAATCATTATAACTTTTCACTAAAGTACATTTTTAACCATTTATCATTCTATCCATGTGTTAAATATAATGGAGTCACCTTCAGAATCCAAAAGGTCAAAACGCCTAAAGTGCCCAGATAAAGAATGAAAATAATTTGTGCACAAATCCAAATAATAAAATAGCAGCATGGGTTATAAATATAGCATGCAGGCCAAATATACAGCCCATCAGATCAGAAAAAACATAAGAACAGAAGTTAGAAATTGTATGAACAAACCTAAAGGGTTAATTTCTTGTCCTATAGGAACATCCAGAAATGACCCTATAAGATAGCCTTTATCAGTATTAGAAATACTTAAGTCATTTGCATCTCGTTCAAACTTTTCTACCCAATCAATATCAAATAGCTTCTCTTCTGATTTGAGTCTAACAGGTGGTAATCTGGGTAGCTCTTCCTTTTGGTTCTCTAATCCAAGTGGAAGGCCAGAGCCAGAAAGATCCCTTTGCTCACTTCCATGTGCTCTCGCAAGGTACAAAGCTCTTCCAATTTCATCCACTTGCTCTTTGATAGCTGCCTTAATGTCAGTAATCTCTGGTTTTCTTTTCTCTTCATTTTTATCACCAATTACAATTTTATGATCATAACTCATTGATACATCTTCCTTTGAGAATGGAAAAACAGTTTTCAACAAGCAGTCATTCCATGAGTTATCAGCAAAAGCATCTTTGGAACAACCCCCAATTTGCTTGTGCCACTGATCAACTTCCTTCAGTTCACTATTTTGATTTTTCTCCCACTCTACTTCCATATAGGTTTTACTAGTATTTCCTGGTGATGATGTTCTCCTCTCATTATAGGAACTACTAACTTCCCCACAGTTTTCATAAGCCTTACTGCTATCATGGAACTCACTTGGATTAGGCATTGTCTTTCCATACACTGAAAAGCCCACAAAGTTATCCATAATAGAACTTCCGCAATCACTCTGATGAGAAACAACAGGTCCAATATTAGGATTGTATTTGCGCGAGTACAAATCAAATGCAGTATCCTTTGAACTGTTAAAACCGAAGTTCTTCTCACTTGTCCCAACTGATTCATGAACTTTGCTTTGTTCCCCTACATTAGCATGATTCTTCCACTTGCAATCTGGCCCACTCCTCCCAGTTCCACACTCTATCTCACTGATTGTCAGCTCCTTTGAGACCTCCGCACTCCTAGAACTCGTATTCTGTCCAACTTCCTCATTATTCCGATGATCCATCCTCAGATTCTCTCCAGAGGTTTTCCGCCCATTGGCTTCTTCGAATGGTTGGTTCAACTCCTTGTCCTTGAGAGTAGGTTTGTGAGGAACAGCATTTGAATCAGAATGGTTACTCAGCTCACTACGCAATGCAGCCTCTGCCCTAGTAAACTTGTTCTTTTTTAAAAATTCTAGAATAGTGCCTACTGAGCTCAAGTCCCCCATTTATACAAACTTCTAATTCCCTCAACCTTACCACGAGCAATATTTCATTAAACCTGAAAAATTGACCAGGAAAAATAACCAAAAACAAAATAGCAAGCATTAGGACGCAAAATCCAATTGATGATAAGTTCAAACCAGCATCGAAAACAACTACAGTTCAATCCAAATGCAATATTCTCGCAGTAAGATGTCACATTCCCAGATAATAAAGGCAGAGTGAGGATATGTATTCAGACTCAAGGAGGGGAAAATCAAAATTTTCGAGAATTGAAAAAATAAATAAATAAAGGAATATATTGCCAACTTGAAATTAGTCAAATAAAATTCTTGGCGACCAATGAACAAAATCTAGATCTCCAATTATCTTCCAAACTGTAGAAGGCAAAGCAGCAGCTTGAAAGAGTAGGAAAAATTAGAAAGAAGATTGATGTTAATAAATAAAGAGCAATTAAATATGGAAACAGAATCGAAAAGCTACAGAAATAATGAGGAAAGAAGAGTTGAAAAGTGGAAAATGGCAACTCACAGATCGAAGAACGGGGATTCGATATCTCCGCAACCAAATACTCCCCAATCGATTCCATGCAAAACACGACTCCCATTTCCTGAGATGGAAGCTTAAGATACGTCGTATCCAAACATCACCTGAACTCCACTCATAGCAAATGAGAGCGTCGGGATTATGAATTTCTCTCTCCTTCTGGTGATTTCTCTCTCTCTCTCTCTCTCTCTCTCTCTCTCCTCCTACTCCTTATTTTTTTTTTTTTTTTTTGGACAGAGAGAGAGAGAGAGGGGGAAGGAAGATGGTGACCCGCCTGGTCTGGTAGAATTCCCTTTGGGTTCGGCCGTTTGGGCTTCTGTTCCGGTCTGGCATTAGTTTCCCCTGGAATGTGTAACTATTATTATCCAGAGAGAGTTTGAGTTTATTCTCCTTTTTCTTTTCTTTTTTTTCATTGGTTCCACACTTCCACTTTGGATAAAGTATGCAAACTTTTTTTTTTTTGTCACATATTTCAATTTTATTAGAAGAAAAATAAAAATTTGACTCTTTTCTTAAGACAATTAACACACCCCATGTCAGTCAGTAAAAAGAGAAAAGTGTAGGTCTGGAATATGCATTAAAACCAATCCTGGGAAAGATGAAAGATGAATAATGATACTGATACATATAATGATACAGTTGGGTAGATTAGTTATAAACCAATCAAAATTGGATATGCTGCTAACACTAACATTACCTAAAAGAATGAACTGAACTGAACAGAACAGAACACCCACTCTCATCTCTCGGACTAACACATTATACATTCAACACGCATCATGTACAAATACAACGCCCAAGACCCAGAACCCTAGTGTTACAAATGGATCCAATATTACATTCTCCATTTATCGTCCTAATAAAACACAGACATGAGTGACGTGGAAGGCATTATACACAAACTTGGAGGGCATCCCTTCCTCATTGTCACCGCAGGATCCCGACTGTCCTGAGGAATCTTGTGTGTCTTAAGATGAGATTGGTTCATAAGGATATGAAAGCCACGGGTGCTTTAGAGCCTCTGAAGCAGAGGGACGCTTCTTTGGATTGATCTCTAACAAATGACTCAAAAAGTCAATGAAGCCTTGATCCCCCATTGGTAACCGATGTCTTAAGGATGACTTTTTTGGAATTAAGTATTCCAGTCTGTTGGATTCCTGAAGAAAAATATACATAACAATTTATTCACATACGGTGCAATATCTCACTATGATCTGTCCGAGGAGAAATTCTTATCTTAGATAATATAATCCAATTTCATTAACAAATTAAATCACGAACCAAGACTAGAATTTTAGTATAATATAACAGATATTCCACCAAATGGCCAGGGATGAATTAGTAGTTTACCTGATTCCGTTCATAAAGCATGTGATTTTTGGTGAAATATTTGTATGTATCTTTTCCTTTGGCCAGCATCTCTTGGTTAATTGGAGATATAATACCAACCACTCGAGCAAGTAATGTTGCGGGAGAATCATTCTGGAAAAGGACCTGCACACACAAGACATAGTCTAACATTCCAACTCAGTGATCCAAAGAAACTAACAGCAGAAAAAGAATTGCGTTGCTCCAACAGAACCATCAATCAAGTTACTCATCCAATGTCTCTATCAAGAACCAAAAACTACTATCAACTCATCAAGCTTTTATTTGGCTCACCGTTCATCTTCCCATCAAGACAATGACTATCAACAGTAATTCCATTGAAAATCAAACGATATTAGCAAGAAAAATGCACTGCTAAAATCATATGTAGGTCATATTTATGAACAATGAATGCATAGTAAAAAGGTATAGATCATACTTGTGAACACAGAATGCTTATTTAACCAAGAATAATAAAGTATAGATGAATAATCAATTTTCACTTCAAACCCCCTACCTCTAAACAAAGTAAATGAATACTAAATCTACAGCCTATATACAAACATAATGAACTTACGTTGCCAGTACAAAGTTCTGCCAATATGCATCCGAGTGACCAGATATCAATCTTTTTATCATATGGAAGTCCCAAAATCACTTCAGGTGCACGATATGATCGAGATTGAACATATGAACAGAGATGGTCTGTTTCAAAACAACTGCTTCCAAGGTCAATGACCTTCACTTCACATCTACTGTAGCTTTTGACCAAAATATTCTCAGGTTTCAAATCACAGTGTATAAGCCCAAGGCTATGCAAGAATTGAAGTGCCTCCAAACACTGAATTGTGATTGACTGTAGATAAAATTCATCAAAGTTCAGTACGAAAAGAAATAGCAATTTAATGTCCATAAAGAGACTGCTAGCGGACAAACCTGCAGTCTTGGCATTGTAAAGTAGACTTCCCCTCCAGATTCTCTATTAAATTTATGGAACTCATACAAATTTGCTTTCAGTAGCTCACATACAATCAACAGATGTTCCTGAAAATACAAAGAAATGATAAAATACTATAAAGACATTGTTTTGAGCATTCACACCAATATGTAAGTAGTACAAAGGAAAATTATGCACTAAGAAAAGGTTTGTAACCCAAGTGGAAACTCTCAATCCTTTCTCAAACAAGTGATAGTAAAGAATGCCATTTGCATCATAAGCTACACTTTTTATTCTTTATAAATTAAAAAGAATAAGAAGAAGTCAACAGAAGAAGCTTTACACAAAACATGATTTACAACAAAAGCTATATTGCTTTTCTTTATCAAAAATAAAGATATAAAATCCGTAGAACCACTTGCCTCTGATAAGCACAAGAGCTCTATTTAGTACTCATATTTATTAATAGATACTTTATGACTCCATATACAAGTATAGACTATAGAGTATAGGCATGTTAAGGTAGTTCTCTAATCAAATATCTTAGTTCTGCTAACGAAACATTTGGTTGAACCATCTCTTACAATAAGGAAATTTATACCCAATGCAGTCATTTGAGGCTGATTGATGAACTAATTCAAGAAACATCTCTAAAAAGTTGCAATGAAAGCGACCAGCATAAGCAATATCCTATGATATAATGCTATGAACAGGTAAACCAACTACCAAAATAATCTGAAAACATGAGGGAAGCACATAACTTTAAGTTGAGAGGTTAAGAAAAAAGAGAAGAATGAGTACTCGTGAAAAATTGAAAAGAAGAGGTGTGAGGCCAGCCAATACCCAGCAATATAGTACTATGCAAGATGAGGAAAGAAAGGAAAAATTCTTAAAGAAAATTATACAAGGATAAAATTCTCTTTGTAACTATTGCAGGCATAAGCTGTTAACTTACTCTATAATAGAAGTAATCATACAACCGAAGTATATGGTACTTATCAGCAGGATCATGTTTGTTGACAAACTTGAGAAGCTTTATCTCATCAAGGCTCTGATCAAAGAAATCTTTGTTGTTCTTTATAATCTTCACACAAACATCCATGCCAGTATGAAGGTCGTGAGCTTGGATAGCTTTGCTGAAAGCAGCAGATCCTAGGTACTCGGTAACATGATACCGCCCAGCTATGACAGAGTTTAGAACAACATGAAAATTTTTGTCCTCCTCAAACCCAGTTCTGAACCAAGGAAAACGGTCCAGTAAACAAAACAGAACTAACTTATTCCCTTAAGAAAGCTAAGAGAAAGACAGAGACATTCATCATCTGCTAAAAATGCCCAAGGATAAAAGAACAGCAATGCTTAACGCTTCTATAATAGGCTGCAGAAGCTCAAGAACGTTATTATTTTTGCATGGGTAATAAAGCAAATATAGACAGTTAATTATGAGGGGAAGGATGCTGCACTTGAAGTGGTTGAGTACTTCGACAGAAAACTAATGAATTTATATACAACAGTAAACAGTTAATAGATAGCAGTATTTTTGCAACTTCATAGTTTTGACAAAATCCAGAATTTAATTATGCAAGGTATCCTGAATTTTATCATGTTTATTTATTTACTTTTGAAATACGGCATAAATTTTAAAATACTAAAAAAAGCAAGCTGGAAAAGTGTGATATACCTGTTTTTCCTGTGCACAATCTTTAGATCAAAGGTTTCAAATTCTTCCTCCTGTGCCTTAATCTGCTTCACTTGCTCCTGCACTGCAGCTGCTTCTTCGTCCTCCAATGATGTCCCCAGATCCTCTTCTCTTGCAATTACTTGCATATCATGTTCTTTCTTCACATGCTCTCGTTCAGGATAACCATAATTTGAAAAAGAAGAAGGGCTAGAGTTTGCCGACCCAGTAGCATTATTTTCACATTTTGAGCTCTTGACAGGTGATGAATCAGTACTTTTGCGCCTCCATGGAACAAGCATGTCATCATTTTCAACCAAACAATCATCAGCAGAAATAGCATTTCCTTCCTTTGATAACAAAGATTTATCAGAGATGGTCTGAACCAACTGTCCATTTCTAGGAGGGGGAAATGAGAATCCCCCATCTGGGTGACTCTTTGTTCTGTCAACACCTGTTATAAACTTATCAGAACTAGGCTTAGCTGCTTTTTTATCTCTAGTTGATCTCTCAGAAAAACTCTTTTCTGAATCATGCAGTATGAGCCTGGACCCACCAATACCAATATCATTATCACGGAAGTACTCTATGTCCCCATCAATACTCCCTCCGATCAGACTTTCACGCACTTCACTACCAATATCAGCAACATCACTGTTTATTCCCACACCAATGGATCTAACTGACCCATGTTGATCATCATCCATGCATATGTCATCTAAGCGAGCCCTCCCACCTTCATTTAGGACTTCTCCATCCCCTAGCATGACAATGTCATTTGTCTTTGTGACAAAGCCTTGCCACACAGGCTCTGCACGGATCAAATTTAGTTCATCATCATCCATCAACTGTCCATCGTATTGAGCAATCAAGTCATCAGGCCTCCTGTATATTTCAGCCACTGACAGATCTGTGGGATCATCTGATGGTCTAACTCGGTCAACATCTTTTGATTGGATATACCGCTCACCTGAGAAGTAGGAATCTTCCTCTACAAAAGATTGCTCATCTTCTTCTCTGTTTTGACTTCTTTGAGGGTCAGGAATACTCCCATGTCCTGTTCCCTTCTCATTATCACTTGGGTAATCAATTTCATGAGCTAAAAACCAGTTCTCATCTTCAATAGGTTGTCTAGTGTAGCCTACATCATCCTCATCATCATATTCATCAGAGTCCCAATATTCATTTGGATAGTCAACTGAGTCACTAATTCCATCACCAATAGTTGCAAAACCAGAAACAAGATCAGAAGTGTCCTCAGCAATACCCTGACTCACAGACAGCCAGCTACCACCCATGGGTCTTTTTCCCAAGTGGCTAATTTCTTGTCCTACAGGAACATCCAAAAATGACCCTATTAGATAGGATTTATCTGAATTTGCAATTTTTGTGTCGATTTCATCTCGTTCAAACTTTTCCACCCAATGGATATTAAACGGCTTCTCCTCTGATTTGAGCCTAACAGGGGGTAACCTGGGTAGCTCTTCCTTTTGGTTCTCAGATGCAAGGGGGAAGTCAAAGCCACTGAGATCCTTTGGCTCATTTCGTTGTGCCCTCCCAAAATATGAAGCTCTTCCATCATCATCCCCTTGTTCTTTGATATCTGTCTTAATATCAGTTATCTCTAGTTTTCTTTTCCCTTCTTTCTTATCACCAATTACAATATTATGATCATAATTCAACATATCAGTTTTTGAGAAAGGAAAAACAGTTTTCACCATGCAGTCATTCCAAGGCTCAGATGAGTATTCTGTAGATTCATCACTTTTGGACCATGGATTATCACCAAATGCATCTTTGGAAAGACCCCCAGTTTTTTTATGCGACTGATCAACTTCCTTGAGATCACTGTGATGAATCTTCTCCTGCTTTGTTTCGAGATTTGTTTTACTAGTACTTCTAGACCATGATGTGATCTCATTAGAGAAATAACCATCTTCCCCAGATTTTTCAGAAGCCTTGCCACTATCATGTGCCTCATTCAGATTAGGTATTGCCTTTCCAGAAACCGGAAAACCCAAAAAGGAGTTTGCAACAAGATTTCCACTGTCACTCTGATAACAAACAAAAGGACTATTATTAGGATTGTATTTTCGCGAGTACAGTTCAATCGCAGTATCCTTTGAACTGTTACAGAAACTGAGGTTCTTTGCACTCGTCACAACTGATTCATTAGCTTTGCTTTGCTCCCCGTCATGAGCAACATTCTTCCACTTGCAGTCTGGCCCATTTTTCCCAGTCCCACAATCTATCTCATTGATTATAAGCTCCTTCGAGATATCTCGACTGCTCTTCGAACTTGTCTCCTTATCAATTGCACCAATATTGTGACAATTCATTCCCATACTCTCCCCTGCAGTCCTCCACCCATTGGATTCATCCAAAGGTGGGTTCAACTCCTTGTCCTCGAGGGCAAGCTTCTGAAGAACTCCAATCAGATCAGGATGGTTACTCAGCTCACTACGCAATGCAGCCTCAGCCCTAGTAAACTTATTCCTTCTTAAAAATTCCAGTATCACATCTACCGAGCTCAAGTCTGCCATTTATGCAAAAAAAGAACTTGGAATTCCCACAAAACCCTACTACAAGAGGTATTTAGCTAAACCTGAAAATTTAATGAGAAAAGGATAGCAAATATTAGAACACAAGCCCAATTGATGAGAAATCCAAACAAATATAGGCATATAGCTCAAAGTATAAGCATCATACAAATGTCACACGCTGTACAGGCAAAGTCCTCAGATCCCAATGAAAACAAAATTAAATATTGTTTGAAAAAAGTAGTGCCAACTTTATTTCTTGGAATTAACCCCCACCACCCCTAAAAAAATATCCAGGCAATCAATGGCATATCCTAGATCTCCACTTTCTTCTAAACCATATAAAACCACACCAATAACTTGAAAGAGTAGGACAATTATTAATAATAATGATGATGATGAGAGAAGGAACAGATAGTAAATAAAAGGAGATTAAATATGGAAACAAAATCATAAAAGCTAAGACAAGGGTGAGAAGAAAGAGCTCATGAGTTGGAAAATGCCAACTCACAGATCAAAGCATGAAGGGATTCGACATCTCTGAGACCAAAGAGTCCCTAATTGATAGCATCCTCAGAGCAGTGAAACACAGCACCCAATTTTATGAGATGAAAACTTAAGATGACATGGCACTCCAAAATGAAGATGGATTTTTGCTTTTTATTTTGGTTGACAAAGATAAATCAATTAATGGAGTTTAAAATTTAATAAGATTTTATGGGTCAAATTGCAAGAAAAAAGGTTGATTCCTACCCCTAGATGAGTTTACATCTCCAACAATGGAAATTTAGAAGATGCCAAAGGCCAGAGCTAAAGCTTAAATCATCTCCTGCTATAAGCAATGGTGAAGTAGTTTAAAGAGTACTCCAAAAAATAAAAAAAGTCATTCTATGCCGACAATAAAGCACTCCGAAAATCAAGCTTAAACTCCATCCTAGTTTGGAAATTGTTACTCCAAACAGAGCACTCCACAAATTCCGAAGCAAATATGCTAAACCAAGGCTAGGTTGTCACACATGAACTAAAAAACAAGGAAGAGAAAATAAACCATAAACAACTAGAACAAGTGGCTGAAGCTAAGAAAGATGAAAAGAAGCCTAAAAGCTGGAGATTTCTATAATTTCAATTTCATTGAATTCAAAGTTCCAAGGATACCAGAAACTGCCAAAACATTTATGATGAACCCAAAAATTGTACGGAGTACTAGTGTAGAGTCCGGAGCACGGGCTCAGCTCCTCTTCCACGCAGTTGTGTTTAGCTGTTGTGTTGTCGTCCCAAAGCAGCAATGAAGTCCCAAATCTAACAATCTATTAAAAAATCTTTGGAAACAATATCTGCTGAATCCCATACTTTAAGAAGAAGACAGCTATCCATACCTTTCCTTTTCCAATTCCTTCTCCATCGATGTCTTGTGTCTACTTCACCCAGCCACCGATCTCGTATTCGCCATCTCTGGTGAACTCCATCCCAGGCTTCATCAACCAATTAGCTGCATTATTTTTTAAATTTTCCTTAACCTCGGGAAGCAGCAGTGACCGAAGAGAGAAGGAGGAAAACGAGAGAAAATTTAGGGTTAGGAACTAAAATCTTTTCCATTTCGCAATTTCACCCCTAATATTTAATTAGCTTTTCAATTTAATTTATTACTTTATCCACATTTTAGCTGAATAAATATATAAATGTTACAAGTTGGCCTTCTTCACTTAATCTTTAGGTGTAAATTTTGTGTAATTATATGCTCAAAATAATACAGTTATACAAAGAGTAGAGAGATAAAAGTCAAAATGAAGAGGAACTTATAAGATGCAATTGCAGTAATCATCTTTTCATTGATAATTGTGTGTGTATATATATATATATATATATATATATATATATATATATATTCGTCTTATAATAAAAGATAGTGGGCACTGAAAAAGGGATACAGATAATGGTCATAAAATGAGATTTATAACAATGAATACAATTTTCAAGTTTCAATATTTATATTGGATGTAAGTGGCAAAATTGATGTTATGTGATTTTTACTTAATTTAGTGAAAAAAATTAAAATTACCATTTAAAAATTTCAACTGAAGTGTTCAGAAATTATAATAAATAAATTGTTTTAAAGAATATGTGATCAAATAATTTTGATTTGACTTTCAATTACTAAGGGGGCGTTTGGTTCGCGGAATGTTAGATTACCTTAGGGAATGTTGGATTGCGGAAAATGTTAAATTGCAGGGAATGTTAGATTTCTGTGTTTGGTTAAAACTGAGTTATATTATATAAACTTGTTTGGTTGAGGGTTATCTTTTATGTTATAATGGTTTTTTTACTTTTATACCCTTAGGGCACGTTTGGTTCGCGGAAAATATTTGAAGGGAAGTGGAAGTGCAATTCCGTGGAAAACTAGTTACTAGGAAGATAAATTATGTTGTTTGGTTGGTGGAAAAGAAGTTGCTGGGAAGATAAATTCTGTCGTTTGGTTGGGAGTAAAAGTGTATGGGAATAATGAGTATAAAGACATATATGCCCTTATATTTTAATAATGATAATAATATTGTTTACCATGAGATTTAATTTTTGGGCCAACTTTCTGGGCTTTTTTTAGGCCAAATTTTTTGTGGCAGTTGGGCCTTTTGTTTTTAGTAAAATTTGGGGAAATTTTTAGGTTTTCAGCACAAGCATCTGCTTAAATGCTTAATTCTCATTCTCCAGTTTGTGTGCGTGTGTAGAATGTGGCTGCGTCGAAGCAGAGAACGGCGCGGCGAGGCAGAGAACGGCGCGGCGAGGGCAGTCGGGTGCGGCGAGGCAGTGAACGGCGCGGCGTTAGCAAGAGGCGACAGCCGAGGTTGGCGATGCACGGCGGAGGCAGAGGCGGAGGCAAGGCGGCGCGGCGAGGGCAGAGGCAGTAACGATCGGAGGCGGCGACTGTCGATTGCTGTTGTGCTTGCTTTCCAGTTTGCAGTTTGGGAGGGAGAAAGAAGACACGGGAGGAAGATGAAAAAAATAGAAGGGCAAAATAGTCTCCTTAAGTCAATAATTGTTCCCAACAGGCATGGAAAACAAAATCCGAGCTGCTACCAAAGAATTTCTTTTCCTCAAAAATGAGGAACTCATTTTCCAATGGAAAAGCAGTTACAATGATCCAAACGCAGGAACTATACATTTTCCATGGTTTTGAGGAAGTGCTTTTCCTTGGAAGTAGTTTTCCTCCCAACCAAACATGGCCTTAATCTATTTTCATTTATGCTAGTAAACTTCAAAATTAAAATAATTAAATAAGCAATGATAAAATATATAAGTAAATAATTTAAAAATAATTAACTAACACACATGCAATAAGTAATGTATTTATGTAGTTTTTTTGTAAATTTATAAAATTAAAGAAAAATATTTTTAATTGTTTAATTGTATTTAATTATTTTTTGTATTTTAAAATATGTTATATCATATTGTTTAAAGATTAAACATTATATATTGTTAAAAGGGTATATAGAGTAAAAATGTAAGGGAATATCACATAACCTAAGACAAGTAAGGGATTCACATTCCCTCCAAAATAGCTCAAAATCCTATGTGGAGGGTAAATCACATTCCTTGGGAAAATAATATAACTTGAACCAAACATTGCAATCTAACATTCCATAGCACATATTACCTTGGTTATCTTGCATACCTTGAACCAAACACCCCCTAAATATAACAAAATAGAAGAATTGGAATAAGTTTTATTTTTGCGCACTAACATGATTTGTTGTTAGGAAATTATTAGGTGCACTCCTAAGTTTTAGTCTAAAATTTTACTCTCACACATTTTTTTTTTTTTTTATGTAAATCTTTTTGTTAGAACTCACCTGATTAAAATAACATATTATTACCTGTCACGTAAAGGAATCAAAGTAATGGATTATAATTTGAAAATATATGTACTAAAACTATATTTGTCATGATCTCATCCTCTTATTAAACAAATGGGCTTCTTGAAGGGATTGATGGTTGTTGATTTGTTGCGGGAATTGATACCTTGATTAGTTTTGAGTTGATAGTTTATTTCTTTTTAAAATTGAAGCCATGACTTTTCTCCTATCAACAATGTTGTGATTGGAAAATGACACTATCCTACTATTATTATTATTATTATTATTATTATTTATAAATATTGAATGAATTTGAAGTAATTAAAGTATAAAAAAATACAAGTGCATTAACAATTTGAAAGTGAGAAGACAACATGCATTGTTTGCAACGGCGTACCGCGTATATACATATATATTAGTTAATGATTTCAATGATGATGATGATGACCTCAAAGCCTACATGTGAACTACTCCAACCTTCATATTAAAAGCACTTGAAATGGCCTGCATACCCAATCATATATAGGTTAATTAAATTATATTGTTAGATTTGTAAATGTATTATATCAAATAATTTTACATCATTTATTATATAGTGTAAAATGTAGAGGTGCTTTTAAATAAAGGAGGATATAGTTTACGAATTTCACACATCGTAATTAAGATGTAGTTTTGGAAGATGAAACCCAAGCCAGCAAGAGAAGACTAGGCATATTATGGTTCTCTAAATAAATTGAAGGTACATAATTTATTAACTACATAAGCATAATATGTTCATTTATGAGACCGTAGTTATAATATTAAGTGTATGTAGTTAACATATTATGTCTCTATAATTAATATATTATGTGCATCCAATTTATTTACAAATACATAATTTATTAACTGAAAGTTCATAATATGTTAATTACATACATATAAATTTTGAATCATTGTCTATAATGTAAGATGGACTTTGGTACATAGTATAACGATTGAGAGTCTATACCCGCAAACAAACTACAAATTGGGCCGTTTAAAAAAAAAATAAATAAAATTGGGCCGGATGAACTGTAGTCTGTCTAGTGAGCTTCCTTTTATAGTCCTCCCTTAAGCTAAGATTGTTTCTCGTGCCCATATGGCTGCATGCAAGCCTGCATCTAAACCATTGCACTTCTAAGACCGCCGGTTAATCATTTCCTCACAGGAGCACATATTTATATATGCACTTACCCAAAATGAAACTTTATTTTGGTAGAGCTTTACCAATGTTCATTACTTTAAATATATTTTAATCCAAAGTCATAGTTAAGGTACCACTAATATTTGGGTAATTGTCAATGTACTACGTTTGATTTATTAGACTAAAACAAATGTTGGATTGATGAGTTTTATATTTAAATATGTAACATATAGTGTATTGAAAAGAGTTGACCGATATGTGAAGTATGACTCTGAATCTAGGGGTGAGGTGTGCGGTTTATATATATCTCTCATGAGTTTGTGAGTGAGTGTGGCGTTAATTTATATATATATATATATATAATGATATTGTTATTATTATTATTATTAACATTCAAGTTCTCTAATTCTCATATCCTTTAGATTAAAGATGATGTATAAGGAAAAGAAAGAAAGAAAAGTAAGAGTAATTAATTAAAAAGGATTATAGTGTCCCTCAAAAAAAAAAAAAAAAAGGATTATAGTGGAATTGGCATGGGGGTAGGAATAAAGATATTAACGTACAAATTAAAAGGGGCATATATGCATGCAGTATAATGCATGTGTATAAGTGTGAGATCGGAGTTGGCATCTACAACCAAAAAGGTGCTTCTTTAATTTAAAAGGACATATGCTTTGTGAGGAAGGATCTAACGAATTGAATTGAAGAAAGCTAAGATGAATGGTGCTATGGCCTATGGGGATTGATGTGCTTTTGCTTCCTTTTTCTCTAGTCACGTTTCATTCTGCACCCTCTACAATTATATCCATCCAAAATAAATTTTCTACTATTAAATTATGAATCTAAGATTAATCATATGTTGCGCTAATCGTTACATTCAAGATCAAGTACATTTATTGTATGTGCTTGATCACTCTTTTAAGTACATTTAGTTATATCGGATTATGCTTTAAAAAGAATTGTGGCAAATCAGACGTAATGGATCCAATATACTGAAAAGCTAGTACAGTGTATACAAAATTACAGTGGTAGAGAATTATTGAGTAGCAAACAAGGTGGGGTCAGTAGATGAATTGAAAAGAAGGATTGGATGTAATGTTTGTAAATATGTTTTAAAAGAGAGAAAAGATAAAAAGAGGACCCAACAAACCCTAATCATCAATGCATGAAGAGGATGGGGTCTACTAATTCTGGGGAATCTTCTTTTGAACTACAAATATATATATAAATAATAATAATGAAGAAAAAGAATGAATTGAATATGATTTATGATAAGTCAGGAAACAGGCCATGTGAGTGGGGTGACTTCGCTTTAGATCCAAAAAGAGGGAAGTTTCTCTGGCCCAGTCCAAAAGTCAAACCATCAAATCTTAAATACATCAAAAAGCTTCTTTCATTTGCAAAACAACCAAAACCTGCTGTTATTCTTCTTCTTATTATTCTGATCTTATTATTATATATTATATAATACACCCCTTTCGTTTCAAACACACTTACATTAACCAGAAACCTTAATAAGTGTCATTAGTATAGTATGTACAGCATTAATCAATAAATTACTAAACCTCGTGGATGTGGACGTGGGCACGTGGCCGCGATCGTGGTAATGTTCCAAAGTGTCATATCTGCAATAAACTTGGTCATACTACTATGCAGTGTTACCGGAGATACTCCAATAGTCTTATTTCTCAGGCAAATATAACCTATACAGGTAGTTTGGTCGGTGAGCCGTTTTCTCCGAACTGACTTTCTAATTCTGCGACTACACATCATGTCACTCTATACTCCTCTTCTTTGTAGCAAGTAGAAACGTATACGGGCAACAACACTTTTCGAGTCAGTAATGATACAAGTTTGAATATTTATAGTATTGAAAACACTTTGATATCCTCTACATCTTGTTCCCTTCGGTTACAAAATGTTTTACATGTTCCCCATCCCACCAATTTTCTCTTCTATGTCAAATGTTTTGCCACTGACAATAATATTTTCTTTGAGTTTCTTCATCCATTTGTTTTTGATGTGAAGGACACCACCACCAATCAAATTCTATTTAGAGGAGAGAGCTCAATGGGATTATACAAACTTATGGTACAAAACCCATGGCATTCATTGTTAAGGAGAAATACCCTTTCTGACAGTCGGAAATACAAGAAAATGGAAAACTAAGCAAAACAAAAATTACAACGAAATATAATCCACGTAGGATTAAATAATTACTTGCGATGAAGATACCACTGTGGTTGAGGAAGAAGACGGGTGAGCTGTATGGACTTCGGGATGGTTGGAAGCACGAGTCGTGTTGCCACTATCCTTAAAACCTTATTTGCCGCTTCCCAAGGTGCTGGAACGTTGCGGCCTAGGCTTCCCAGGATAAAACGTGCTACGATCCGCCGTTTGTGCACTCAAACTTGGATCCGGCGAACTAAACCGTGGGAAGAACGCAGATGGCTTGAAGGAAATATGAGCAGGGTTTTGAGGAGAAAGCAGTGTATTCGTGTGTTCTTGTTGTGTGTATTTCAAACCTGCTGCTCACAACGAATATGTAGTGAAGGATGGGATCATTGCATTAAATCTGGCATTTAATTCCCATTCGTAACCACTAGCAACCTATTTACACCCACTCTTAATCCATTTAATCAAGAAATAAACTCTGAAATAAAGATTGGAATTAATCACATTAATTCCGTAATAATAAGAGTTATTTCTGAACGGATCCAGATGGTGAACGGTCGCAAATGAGAGGTCACCAAAATCGCTATCCGAGACATCGTTCATATCTGCGTAGCTCGTGCCGTGGGACGTCGAGAAGTGCTAGCTTCGAGACATCGAACGGGGCTGCGCGATATCGCTCTCGTACGCGACATCAGTTCGATAACTCGTTCGAAAATGTAGCATAACTTAGCCCGCAAGGCCAGCCACTTTTCCGGACGACATTCGTGCCCGCAGGTGCAGGCGCACACAAGTTCAAGCCTTTCGAACTCATTTTGGAATTTGATTTGCACCCCCCCCCCTGCGCGCGAGAGAGAGCATCTATGCTATACAAGTTACTTAGTCATAAAAAGTCTCTTGTATATATAGTGGTGCAAAAGTTCATTCCAAACCAATGTGGGACAAAGCTACATAAGCTTTCCACACTTGAATTCCATCTCAAATGGGTCTACTTTGAGAATCAATTTCTCATTCACCCATTATCCATTTTGAGCGTATAATATATCGATTTCTTCGTCTAAGAACGAAGAACCCGAATCCACTTTGACCCGACCCAAAATCGGAAGTGAACCCGGAAATATTTATACCGCAAAATGGCCACTTAAAATGCCATTTTTAGTGCAATTTTCCAACATTCATCACATCCAAAGTGTTGTTAGAAGTTTGGCATAACTGCCTTAGTCATCTCTACTCTAAAAGCCTACATAGAATTATAGGTCATTGTCTAATATCAAAGTCAAGTGATGATAGTAATTCTATTTGTTCTTTCTGTCAACAAGAAAAATCCTCACAATTATATTTTCTCTAAATTAAAAGAATCACAACATCTAGTTCTTATATTTTAGATTTAATTTATATTGATATTTTTAAAGGTCATCCTCAATTTTATCAAATAGAGGACATCGTTATTTCGTTATATTTGTTCACTTAATTCTTTCCAATAAAATTAAACTAAAAAGAGACATTAGTCCTCCAAATCAATATAACTCGTATATGGATAGCTTGCTAGCTAGCTAGGCAACTAAATTAATAGTTAAGGTTGCATTTGAGGAGAGGGTGCAAGCAGCAACAACTGGTTAACATCGTACACGGTCTGTCGGCATATATGCACACACAAATAAAATTAGCTCCTACCTTAATTACTCCGATACGTATCACTTAATATATAATATAATCACCTGCCATGCCCATGCGTGCACTGTACCCCAGTACAACTATATTTACATGCTTAAAACACCCATCCAATTAAGTAAATAATTTGGCAAGATTTTTACATCTACAAAAATGAACAAATATCGCCCTTAAGTAGATAGAGTATAATTTTTGTATTAAAAAATTACAAATTTGATTATTGCCAACACATTCTAGTTGAGTTTGTAGCACAAGAGTATTTTTAAGAGTCATTTCCACTTTTGGTCCTATTGTTATTGAGGCATTGCCAATTTTAGTCCACTTCATTAATTTTTGCCACATTACGGCCAGTCTTATTTAGTTTTTGCCACTTTTAGTCCACCGTTAAAATTTTCGTCAAATTACCGTCTAAAATAGGATTACTTTTGGTCTTTTCATGCTTTGGTCATCTCCTTGACCCCTTGCAGTAGTTTTCCTTACACGTTTTCATCAATTGAAGAGGTCCGACGAAAGCCATGTGAGCCACATTATAAAGCCATGGCTTTAACCGGACCTCTTCATTGGATGAAAATCTGTAAGGAAAACCACTACAAAGGGTAAAGGATATGAACAAATCATAAAAAGATTAAAATACCCCTCTTTTGGACGGTTATTTGACGAAAATTTTAACGGTGGACTAAAAATGGCAATGACTAAATAAGATTGGTCGTAATGTGGCAAAAATTAATGAAGTGGACTAAAATTAGCAATGCCTCAATAACAGTATGACCAAAAATGGAAATGACTCTATTTTTAAATATAATTTATCTCTTTTAACAAAATTATTCAGTATGCATTATTGAATAGTGATTGTGGGTTTCGCTAAGAGAAAAAAACAAATGGTTAATTTTTTTTTGAAAGGGTTAATTATTTATGTATAAGTAATTTTAAAATGAGTTAATGCTTATTAATTACATTTAAATATTCATTTCAAAATTAACTAGGGTATGTAACTATGAGATGGATCAAAAATCTTATCTATTTTATTTGAGTATATACTACTAACTCTATTATAATGTAGTATGAGAGCCACAAAGATGTTATTAAGAATCATAAATCTTATCTAATCTTTACAAAATGGGTCACACTTGTGTGAGACCGTCTCACGGATCCTCATTCGTGAGACGGGTCGGGTCGGGTCAAAGCACCATGCAAATGTCATACTTATATGTGCAAATCTCACACTTATATGCTCAAACATAACACTAATCAAAAATACAATTTTTGTTACTTATAAGAGAAAAAGTAATACATTTTTCATAATAAGTAATGTTGACAAGTGCCTCTCACTTATAAGGGCAAATATAATACTTTTGAGAAAAATGTAACACTTTTAAATTGAAATGTAAAAGTATTGTATTTTCCCTTAGAAGTATTACATTTACCCTAATAAGTAACAAAAATTTTATTCCTGATTAGTATTACATTTGAGCATATAAGTATGACATTTGTGCATATAAGTGTTACATTTACATTTTGACCCGACCCGATCCGTCTCATGGTGAGACGATCTCACACAAGTTTTTGCCGTACAAAATACACCAAGTGGCACACTGCCTACTATACAATTCAACCGATATTTGTTTCACCTCCACCTATAGTTACGTACGGAGTACGAAAATATAATGAAACGCAAACACGTAGGCCCAATCAGAACAATACTTAGTGTCTACTATATTTTTTTTTTCTTTTGATTTGTGAAATAAACTAACTAATATTCCTTTCTGATCCTATGGTCATCACATCGATCAATATAATCTTAAAATACTTAATAATATTTTTGCTAATTTAAGCACTTTCTAAAACATATTTAACTTATATGTTTGAGATTTTTTGTTTTCTAAACGATGAAAACATATTAGTTAATTTATTTCTAAAAATTATTTATCATCGTGTAATTGGTCGGATTCACATTAAATATTTGCATTGTATTGCATGCTTCTTTAATTTGATTATGTTACTCATTTCTTATGCCAAATTTTATGCAAGTGATGGCACAACTAAACATTTGAACGTAACAGTATGGTCTTATAGAGGCTACTTAATTATATTGTCAAGTTGATTTTTATTTATTTATTTATTTATACATGTGGTAGGGGCCGTAGTGCCTGTGATTTGTACTGCTTCATGAGCCACAAGTATAAGTGCATGTATAAGGTTGTATCAACGTAACTATCATGCATATTTCAGATGTCACGTTAATGTCGTAGCAATTATATATATATTCTCATGATTCTTGTCACCTCAATTATCAAGAAAAATCGGAATAAATATTTGGAATTTTCTATATTTCAGTCTAGTAATTGTTTGGTAGTAATAATAACTCATCCCAATAGTTGCATTACCTACATTACGTTACGAAAATTTAAGGAGACAACAAAAACACTAAAATGACACACAAACGCTATCTTTACTATACACGCGCGCCACACACATACTCAAACTAAACCTTTGATGTCTGATCCCTTATTTGAAATTATATATATTTCGATTCAAAATTTGCTATAATTGAGAAATCGATGATATATAACTTGTCTTAATGTGCGAAAGGTTAATGGTTCAAGAATCATCAAAAGTTATATAATTTAGGATTTGATATTATAATGAACTTAACTATGTTTGGTAAAATAGTTAGCTTATTTGATTACTATTAGGTGTTTGACTTAGTTAAAAAAAAAACTAATATAAGTATTTGGTTAATCAACTTTTTGCAACTCCAAAATGCTAAAATTTAAATTTCAATTAATTTTTAAAAAAAAATAAATTATACCAAACAGTTATCAGGTAGAAACTAATTTACCAAGCACATTTCTACAATTAACTAATGTTATCACTTAGTTATATATCATCTACCCCAATCAGCTAACAACCATTTACTAAACATGTCTAATATCATATAGAAAAAAAAAAAAAAAGAAAAAAAAAAAAACTAAAGGCTGAGAAATTGTAGCGTAGGCGGGAACATTACTGGTCTTTTATTTGTCTTGCATTGGTTAGATAAAGCTGATAGATTCGAACTGCCTGTGTGCATGATTGGAAAAAACGAATTAGGAAGGTGGCCATTGTCTTGCCTAATTTTTGTTCTTTTCCTTTTCATAATTTAGTAGAATGTCCTCAGTGCTCAACAGTTGCACACACTATTCCAACGCTCCACCTTTTATTTCTTTATTTTTTTTTAAACATATGATATTCTCAATACTATAAAATTAATTCAAATTGAATTTAAATTGTATCGATTTACATCATTTCTCTTAAATTATTCAAAATAAAACTAAACTCAAAACTCTTTAACATAATACATTATATATAATATTTATTTGAACTGCCATACTTAAATCTTCAAACTATACACACACACACAAAATTATTGAGGGAGGAGGAAAAAGGAGGAAAAAAAAAAAAAGAAGAAAAGAAACTAACAAAAGCAAAAAAAAAAAAAAAACAAAAAAAAAAAAAAAAACAACAACAACAACAACAAAAATTTAGGATTCGCGCACCCAGCATGACATTCTGGGAGCAGATTTGTATAGAACGCGCAGCTTGAATTGCACATATTTCCTTTTAAATGTGGGGCCCGTAAAAAACTTAGTTATGCGTGAAAAAACACTTAAAAATAATTACTATCCCCATGAAAAAACTTTCTTAATTTTTTTTTTCTGCAAAAATCTTCCAAAAAAAAAAAAAGTACAAAAAATGTGGTTGCTCTTATGGGACATATACTGATATACACTCCTAGCTAACTAGAAAATATTGTCCTTCATATATTGAATTTTCAGTATGAAATATCACCATTCTTTTTTTCAAAATTTATCTTTCCACCCTAATAGTTACAACACCTCAATATAAACCGTAAACATCCTACTAAAATGCTCGCTTACTACATATGCCATTAAATTATTCTTTTATTACCCGAAAAGAAGTGATTGAATAAATAAAGCGTAATTATTGTACATAAAATGCCACGGAATTAATTTTACCAAAAAACCATTATTGTTTTACTTATTTTTGGTAGTGATCGAAGAAGGAAACAGGATTGGACTAGTGTATAAAGCAACTAAGATAAAGCGTCATCAAACTGTGAGGCGGCAGATCAGACGCATGTGGACTTAAATTCCTAGGATAATGTTCCAATTGATGAGGGCAAATATTTTGGTACAACTAAAAACTAATATATGTATAGTATTATCTAATATTATAAAAATGATATAATTAATACTCCGTATATATGAATGGATTACGATGAGTTGAATCTTTAGATATATAAATAAATAACGAAATTTAATTAATTTGTAATGCATGTTATATACACACAGAGAACGGCAACATAAGGCCAGGCATGAAGTAGGTAGCAAGCATGGCTTAAGTAGTG
This sequence comes from Ipomoea trifida, assembly GCA_003576665.1. NCBI lineage: Eukaryota > Viridiplantae > Streptophyta > Magnoliopsida > Solanales > Convolvulaceae > Ipomoea > Ipomoea trifida. The sequence goes on along the minus strand of CP025645.1, from coordinate 5,998,589 downwards.
GTGGGAGGGAGATTATTGGCACATAAATTAAAGGTAGATAGCAAGCACGCATCTCATCTATATGATGCAATAATATAATATGAACAAATATAATGAACAAGCTAAGCTATGGAAGTGAAGGAGACAGCACACATGCAAGCAAATTGAAGGCCGGATCGGGACATATATAAACCTGATGAAAACACACAAACACATAAGTCTAATTGTATGCACAGAAAATGAGACAAAAGGATACCTACATACATATATTTCATTCTCTATTAATAATTCATATATATATGTTCGACCTGCCTCAATTACTCATGTATAGGTAGCTGGCCTGGCCTGGCCTGGCCTGCCTGCACAACCAATCAACATTGCATATAACTCTTTACCTCACCCCCTTTAATTTGGTACTGTGCAGTAGTCTTGCTTTTCATGTATATATATATATATATGTGTGTGTGTGTGTTAATTTTTTGGGTACGGTTCTCAGATCATGTGATTCTTTAATTTTGCATACTACTGAGTTTTCAACTGCTCACTCCTTGTCCATCATTTTTGTCCTTAGCTTCTTCTTACTATGCATACTGCTTTGACCATTCTACTATACTGCCGCATATATATATATATATATGTACGTACCTTATCATTTTAATTATTATTATTAACGTTATTTAGACCAAAAGGAATAGGTAGCTAGGAGCTAGCTCACTATGCACCCTTAGCTTCTAGTCATCCAACAAATTAAAATCCCCCAAATGACCGGACCATAACATGGTGCAGACTCTAAACTTTTATATATATAATTTATCTGTCATCAATTATTGATATGCATGCATATCCAATGTAAGTAGCTGCAGGCTAGGGTCTAGATTTTGTAGCAATCATGTTTGTACCAATTATGTTATATGTACAGAGGTGAATTTGAGTAGCTCTGGGATGGCCGCCCGGATCATATCGCATTTGGGCACTGTACTACTTCACACCATATATGCATTATATTATTATATTGTACATTCATATATATGTTCGTTGTTCAATATATATATATGCGCGCTAGCTAGCTGCTGCATCCTTGGAAACTTTGCAAATTTATGATTATAAACACAAACATACGTGTTTTCCTTGCCTACTTGCATTATATATTTCTATAAATAAAAGGGAAGTAGCATTTTTAAAAATTAAAATAATAATTTTACTTACATTATTTATAAAAATATTATATTACCGCCATTATATTGTTATTTGAAATTTGTGTTGTATTAAGTATCTCACACGTAGAAAAAGGTTATGTAAAATTGAAGGGGCCCGGCGGCCGGGGGTGTAGGCAGCTGTATATATAGTACGTGCTTCCCAATCAATTAAGTGGCCCAGGCTTAAGTGCTTAACAGACTAAATAAACTGTGTTAATGTAAGCCATATATGCCATGTGTCATTGTTTTAACTTAAAAACCCCAAATTAAAATGATTATCACAAGGGTGTCCCAATTAAGCTGCTACTAGAATCTTCTCATTACTTGGCAGACATATCCCTTTAGATGAGGACTTTCATCGATCTACTTTAATTTTCACACGTCGTAGTGACTAATGAGCTAGTTTGGATTTTTTTCTTTCTTTTTTTTGTGTAATTAAAGTTTTTTAATATATAAATATTTTTGGTGAATGGTGATTGATTAACATTGCCTTTTATTTAGGTGTTATGTCGCGTAGACCAAACATGTTATCAACTTTTTCTTTTACACTGTTGCAAATGTACTCAAAAAAGCCAAATTAGGCGTTAGCTTTTGAAGGGTCCAATTGCTCAATTATTATTATTATTACTCCTATTGTGTTAATCAAAGTAAACAATTTACACTGTACTGAAATGAGTACTTGAATAGGTGAAATGTGATTTTTTATATATATATTTAAATGTTACAAGTTTGTTTTTTGATGACTTAAATTTCAGTCAAGTCCGTTACACATAATTTTTTAGTGCGATTATCTCTACAAATTTTGAAAGTGGTGCATATAAACAAAATGAGCTTAACCACTCATAACCTAAGTAAATTTTGATATACATAACAGTGCACGTTATAATTTTGTGGGTGAAATGGAACCTGAGTCGTTAAAAATTTAAAGTTGATTCAATCTGAAGATAAATACTTTCATCTTAATTGTTATATATTTTCACCATTATATTGGGACCACATAACAGTAGGACTAGTACATCATAACCCTGCCTGTATATTCCAAAACTTGAATTGAATAAAAAAATGCTCCCAAGAAAAATTCCAAGTGAAAGAAAACAAAGAACATTGATGCATGCAGTGGTCAAATTTACTAATAGCAAACAAATTAAACTATGACTGCTCTCATCAATTAATCCTTCCTTTCTTTCTTTAAATTATAATGATTTTGAATATATAAAATATATTTTTTGTTGATTGGAAGCAAATAAAAATAGTAATTATTATGATGGAGAAGCTAGTTAAGGTAATGTGAAATGAATTGAAAGTGGAAGAAGCTAAGCTAGCTAAGATGAAAGAAGTGAGAGTTAGGGGGTTGGTGTATGTGTGCATAAAAGGAAAAAAGATATGATATGATGCTCAGTCTCGGCTGCTGCTGCACTGCAAGCACTAGCTAGCACCACTGATTATGATGAGAGAAATACATGTATATATAGTTATTTATTTATATTTTATAATGAAAGAAAGAAAGAGGGTAGGGGGGGTTTGGAATTAATTAAAAGATAGATGAAAGAATTGAAGGGAGTTTGTTTGTGTCTGAGAGTGAGGGGGTATGAGAGCGACGAGTCTCTGTCATCAACCATTACAACTTTGGCACTGAAAAACATGGCATGGGATGCCTGGCTTCTATCTTCTCTTTTTTTCTTTTTTTCTTTTTGACATTTATAAGCATTGCACTGCACCATGGCAGGGGAAAAGGACTACTCTATTTATCTCTTCTCTTCACTTCTTATAATTCTCTCTCTCCCCCTCTTTTTTTTTTTTTTTTTTAAAAAAAAAACTGTACTTATGATGATTAGCATTTAAATTTCATTCTTTCATGCAATTAATTATTACTTTTATTTCTTGTATATATCAAAATTGGCAGAGGGTAATATATTTATATATTGTTGAATGCCTGAATGGCCTGGCCTGGCCCCAGGCTGCTCTCCTCCATTTCTGACCACCTCAGCCAACAAAGATCTTCAAATAGTCCAAACACTCAATCTAACACCCACCCAAAAGAAAAGTTGTGCCTAGACCAGATATTAGTATACTTGCTTACTTTCTCAATGAAATAGTGCACTCCTAGCTTAGCTAGCTACCTGATCAGCTCCCTCATTCAATTAACTATTACCTTTTTTTTTTTTTTTTTTTGAGAAATTAAAATTAACTATTACCTTACCTTGCGTTTTTACTACATTCTGGACGACTAATACGTTGGCAAATTAAAGCAATTAAGCGTGATGACTTTGTTAATTAATTAATAGTGTTTTGTATGAGGGAAGGATACATACATTATATTGTAAAACCTAGCTAATCACCATATATACACTTACGGGAAAACAAGTAACCACCAATACAATTCAATTCAATTCAATAAACAAAATAAACCAAATAATTCAATTCTTGGATACAAATTAATTAACCCTGGGCTCCCATCCGATCCGATCCGATCCTTCACCACAAAAACTACGTACTCCGATCCATGCCATCTCAACTCATAATAATAATGTTATGTTTGATTAGTATCCTCCGATCTCTCACTCCCTCCAGACTTGTAGTAACCCTCGATCAGCTCCACCACCCACGTACCAGAAACAAAAATAAAATAAAAAAAATTATGATGTTTGTGACTACATTATTATTATTTTTGTCCGTGTCCTTCCGTTAACGCCATAGACGAGGAGGAGATATAACTGAACTCCATGGAGGAGGAGTTGTAGTGTTCCGGCCTGGGAGCTTCAAACTTGTGTTTGCAAGCATGGCATGTGATTTGAGCGAGGGTGGAGTTTATTTGCTTAATGGCGTGTTCTCTCATAGCCTGTGCTTTGTCTAGATCTTCCTGCGCTTGCTGCCTGATCCTCTTGGCGTTTGCCAATTCTTGCTCCGCTAACTCAATCTGTCTCTTGGCTTGTTGCCTCGCCTCCTCCGCGTAAGCTTTCTCGGCCATGGCCAGCCGCAGTTCCTCCCTTGCGTCGAAATCCGAGGAGGACCCAATGGAGAGCTGCAGCTGCGTGGACTGATCCTCGTCCGTCTTGGAAGTGACAGAAACGTCGAAGCGGCTGGAGGAGGCGGACGTGGTTGTCAAGAGCTGCAGCTCTAAGTTGTGGGGCTTGGGAGTAGCATCCATGAAAGTGGCCGGCTTGGACATCAAGAGAGGCCAGGGAGCGGCGGCGGCGCTGAGATTGGTGTCGCTGGAGGGGCTGGGGCTGGAGGCGGTCCGGGAAAGGCAGGCCCCCGCCGGCTGAAGATGATGATGATGAGATTGGGATTCTGAACGGAGGCGGCCCATGCTGCAAGCGTCTTGATGTTCGATGAAGCTCTCCACCCTTTAATTTGGAATGGAATGGAATTGAAGAAGCTAATTAATTAAAAGTTAATGTTTTCAAATTGAATGAATTGAAGAGCTAGGTAGCTAGCTAGCAAATTAAAGTACGTACATACATACATGATGATATGATATGAAATGAAATGATGATACTATATATATATATATTATACTATACTATACGGCAGCTCAACTAGGTCGATCCATCAGGCATATTTTGGGGTTGAAGAAATTCAAAGTATAATGATTCCAAGTGTAGTGGAAAAGTAGAACAAGGACAATTTGAAATGGCACTACATCATCCACATGTGCTCTCTCTCTCTCTCTCTCTCATTGATGAAGCTAAGGTGGGGAGGTGAAAGAAGATGTTAAAAGGAGATCTTAATCAGAGAATCATCGCAAAAGAAGCTAGCTTCAAAAAAGTGTGCACTTTAAACGTGTCAAACCCAGTTTTCAAGGAAGAAATATATAAGTTTGTTTTTTTGTATGTAGTGAGATCTCATATCTCCCACCTATTGCTACACCAATATATATATATATATATATATATATATATATATATATATATATATATGCATTAGCATCAAATCAAATAAATTCAAAAACACTGCACACTCAAGAAAGAAAGAAAGAAAAGAAAAAGAAGACCTTTCTTGACTCAGCTCAGCTCGCTGCGAAACTAATAATATATTATAATTTGTTAAAAAGGGTACGGCGTTAAGGTGTTGTGTGAAGCAAGTACCGTGGTATTACCTTATTTTTGAAAAATGTAGTTAAGAGAATATTATGAGAGAGAGAGAGAAGAAATATATAGTACTCCGTATGTATATGTTTAGGCAGCAGTATCGGAGTTTGGCCCCATCGGCCAGAGCCCGCCCAGTTGCACGATCATATCGGAGTTTAGCTAGCTAGCTAGCTTGCAAGAAAATTAATTTGTGTGTACCAGAATAGTATGGATCATATATTGCAATTTTGAGCAAAAAGGGTGGGGTGGGGGAATTGAAGGACTGATGAGCTGATGAGGCCTGAGGAGAGGAGTATATAATGAAAAATAAAAAATAAAAATTGAAGTAACTAACCTGGAAAAAACGCGGCCGCAGTCGCAGGAATGGCCGCGAGTGCCGCAGGTTTTGAGATGTGCCTTGTAGTCAGACTGGACGGCGTAGCCCTTTGAACACTTACCGCACACCCACTGCTTCTGGTTGCTGTGCTTCCTCCTGAAGTGCTTCTTGATGCCCACCAGATCACCCAGTGCGTGGCAGGGGTCGTGGTGGAGACACGTCGGCTCCGGGCACACGAAAACTCTCTTCCGCACCACCGGCGTCTCCCTCTTCAGCAACTTCCACGGCACCTTGTGCCGCCGCCGGTGCATCTGCAGGTTCTGATCCCTCTGGAACCCTTGGTTGCAGATCTCGCATACATACCGATCAGACTCAAGCAACGTTTTCGGAGACAGCGACACCACCTCCGCATCCGGATCTGCGTCCGCACACCCATAAGCCATAACCCAACAAATTCAATTCAATTCAAGCCCCCCGTTAATGTACTCTAATTTGAATCAACGTCGTAATATAAATTAAATAAGAAACCCATCCAATATAAACATATATATGTGTGTGTGTGCAGAATTATATTATATTATATATACCTGGAGTTCCGGCTGGGCGGCGCTTCCGCTTGCTGTTGTTGCTGCCGTTATCCAAAGTGGCAAAGGGTTCGGAGGAAGAAGAAGGAGTGTTGTTGGCTAACATGGCTCAAATCTTTGTTCTGCAGACAGAGAAAACCTAATCTTGCAGCAGGCCAGGCCGGATTGTCAAACTCTAGCTAAGCTACCATCATCACCAAGCATGACCAAAATTAAGAAAGAAAAAGCTGTCGTACCATATTTCTTCTTTCTTAATTTCTTGCTGCCTTTTTATTTTTTCCTCTCTTGCTTTTAGCTTTTTGGTTACTTTCAGCTTTTCATCAGCTTTCTTTCTCGCTCTCATAACCCTTGCCTTCGCCAGGTATTGTTGAAGGGTCACCCTTACTTAAAAAAACTTCTTGAAAAGGAAGGTGGAGGTATGTATGTAGGGGGGGTGGGTTACGTTGGGTGTTTGAGAGTGTTCTTGACCCAATCACAATACTCCAAACTTTGATTGATCGACCTCAGCAAAACCAGGAGTTGGACCCAAGAAAAAACATCCTTTCCCCCACAAAACAAAAAAATCACTCATTATTATTATTATTTCATGGCCACAGTAAATTTGCATGCATAAATACATTCAGGACAGCCCACCTCCGTATACCGCTCTCTGTACACGTAAAGGCTTTCATTTTTGTCAGTCTTATACACCAGCTATTGTAGCTACCTCTACAGTAGTCTAGTGAACCCTCCACCCAATTTACCATTTTACCCATCCCCTTTCCGTTCCCCACTTGTCATCATTGTATTACGGGTCATCACACTTATATGTGGGATGAGTAAATGTAATACTAAATTAGAAATAAAATGTTTAGAAAATTTCACTTTTGGTCAGATTATTGAGATGTTGTTAATTGCTGTTCACAAGTTATAGAATTATCAATTTAGTATCATAATTATTCAAATTTTTTCAATTTCAATCATTCCGGTCAAATTATCAGTGAATAGTAGCTGGAAAAAAAAATTGAATGGGTAAAATAATGAAAGTAATTTAGTCTTTGAACACCTCCATAATCTTGTGCACCAGACCCGCCTTCGTCGCATCCGCGTGACCCACCTTCATCACAGCCATCTACACCACCTTCATTGACATTTCTCCCATATTGTCTTTTTCATAAAAAGTATTATATTTTCCTTTATAAGTAATGTTGCCTTATAAAGAAAAATGTAATAAATGAAAAGTGTAATACTTTTTTATCAAAATGTAAAAGTAATAAATATTTCTTCAAAAGTATTACATTTTTCATATAAATAATAAACATTTTGTCCATGATTTAGTATTATATTTGCTTGAATTGAGCAATATAATGAATCGGGAAGAATTTGCAGTGTGAAATAAAATAAAGGTGAAGGGCAAATTGGTAAGTAAAGGGTGGAGTTTTGGTAAGCAATAGCATCAATGAAACAGTGTATACAAGAGCAGAATTGTCTTTAGCAAATGACGTTTGAGAATGGACATAATATAGGTGTTGGGTGTTGCGAATGGGCCATTGGATCAAACACACATAAATTTTAACGTATGTACCTTCAATTTATCTCTTTATTTCGACCAATTCATGTAAAAATATATATAATCTCTCCTCACAATTTATGTATGTGTTCTTGATGCATTGACATCATTTACTTTGCATTCTACAAATATTTCTGCACACTCACCTACGCCAAACAAAATTACTTCATTTAAGTGTTGTCATTAATTATTACAATTCTTTTTTCTTGGTCCAATTATTGTTACCCCCAATAAATTAATTATTTTATCCATCATATTTAACATACTACGTATATATCTCCTCTCTCTCTTTAATCCAAATATTTTTGTTCAGCGTCCTTATTTATTTCTTTCCCCTTTTTTTTTTTTGTTGAATAATTATATTTATTTATTATGCTATTATACTAATTATATTATTATGGGAAATAAAAATTTATACTGGCCGGATTGGACACAAATATATGGGTGAATGACTGAAATGGGAACGCATGGCATAGGCCTGTATGGACAAATTAGGGAACTCGAAGGATGCTGGACTAAAGTGGGAAAAACTCCTTTGGGAAATGCGTTTGGTGGCAGAAACGCATTTCCCAAATGCGTTCCATTTTTTTTTTAATACGGGATTTGAAAGCATTTAGCAAACGCGTGTATAGTATAAGATACACTAAACGCAAGTAACAAATGCGTTCAACGTATACAAAACCACACACGTGCGAAATGCGTTAAGTTAGCCGGTGCCGGCTGTTTTTCGGCCACCAAAAAATACAAGGAACGCATTCCTCGTATGATAAATTTCATTCGCCTTGGGCCAAATACGTTGGCAAAAATTCCAGCCCAAATACGTTGGGCCAAATCATTTTCCAATCCATTCGGCCCAACAAATACAATGAACGCATTTGTGAAATGCGTTTATGCATCGGGTACATTCACCGCGTTATGATATCAGCCCACACCAGTAAAATAACTCGTAAATTTTTTTATTTTTTTATACTAAACTTTATCATACTGTAACATGTATTGTATAGAGATTAAACAAATGATGTAATTGTATATATATTTATTTTCATCTGAACAATGTGTTGTGAAAATAATGTTTTGAAAGAAATTGTAGCAATGGGTTTGTTTCATATGAACAATGTGTTGTGAAAAAGAAAAAGAAGGTGATGTGACCCATTGATGGCTTCACCAGACGTGTCGTTCTTTATTTTTAGAATTAATAAGTTTTAAAATAATAAATTTGAACATATTTAGAATTCATACTAAACTAGTGAGTGGATTTATTTTAATAGTTGAGAGGTGTAACATAGTGTAACGTCCCACTTTATTAGTTTAATTGACTAATAAAAAACATACTCCGTAATAAATGGTATATATACCTTTCAATAACAATCCTCAAGATCTGTAAATTATTATAAACACAGAAGCACAAGTATAAAAAAAACATTATTCATTAGTTGCATTAGTACATACACTTTTTTCTGAGTTAAAAAGAAATAGTTATTATTTATTGCTATCAAAACTGATTGTTTTAATTTTTGTAGTACTTTTAATTCGCACATTTTAGATCTTTCATACGTGGTTTGTTAGTTAAGCAATGTCGTATCATTGCAAATGATATTAGTAACGTGTCTGTTCATCGTGTCAAGAGGTTAGCGAATCATGTAGTTCATGTTCTTACACATGTAAATGGTTCTTTGTCTGTCTCAGGGTCGTGGGTATCTGTGCATCTGACCTGCATTTCTCATTTGGTTTGATTATTAATGAAACTATGTTTGTTTTCAAAAAAAAAAAACCTTCCTTACTTAACAGCACAAAAGCTATAAATTTAAACTTTTGCATGTATAATTAATCTATGTAAAAAATATTACATATATTATCAAGTAGGTAGTATACATATATTGATGTGATATTTCATTACTACTAAAACAACAATTTCATATAATTATAAAATAAAACTTTTTTAACTTATTGGCTTATTCAAAAAAAAAAAAAAACGGTAATATTGTAAGACAAATATTTGTACTTATATGGGAGGATACAAGAAAATAATATAAAAGAATGGACTAATAAAGGCCTCTCAAAAAAAAAAATGACATTGAAACTGCCATATATCAATATATATTTGACAGAGTAATCAGGTTAGCAGCATCCGACCCTGAACCACTAGCAGGACCCATAGGCAAGACAGTTGCCGTTCAGACTACCCAAGACACCTCACTCCTCAGCATCAATGCGCAACGGTCCAACTCCTTAGCATTGATGACCAACGTTCAACTCCTCATCATTGATGACCAACGTTCAACTCCTCAGCATTGATGACCTTCAACTCCTCAACATTGATGTCCAACGTTCAACTCCTCAGCATTGATGCTCAACGGCTCCTCACCCCTGGGCATTAATGCTCCATTACTGAGCTGAAGGAAATAAAAGGACACTTCTTACTCTTCTTACTGGACGACACTTGAACTTAGACAAAAACACTCTGAACTCATTTGTGTACTGAGCATTGTACTGAAAATACTGTATTCAAATACTTGATAACATTCATACTCAGATTACATACCCGGTAAATACATTATTACCGTCAATATTTAAGGTAATAAAGTTATTTAGTGCATGCATATTTAATTAGGTGAACCAAAATTGACTAATAAAAATTTGTTGGTCCATCAATCAGTCTTTGCATGGATTACTTTGAAAAATTATATATATATAACCCATAAAAATTAAAGCTTTCATCTCCCCAACTCGTCTATAATTAGAATAAACAAAAAATTATTATTAATTTCATATCTGTATATAACGTTTGAGAAAATATCATTTTTAGTCCCTCAACTATAATACATGTATCAATTTTGGTCATTGACTATTAAAAATTTTAAATTAGATCCATGACTATTCAATTTGTATCACTTTTGGTCCTTGACTATTAATATTTTCAAATTAGGTGCATGACTATTCATTTTGTATCACATTTGGTCCTGCCGTTAAATTTTTCGCGGCCAAATTTCCGGCAAAGTCATCGGGGTGATCGGCGTTTTCTATTTTATTATTATTATTTTTTATTTTTAAGTTTTTTCTATTTAAAAGTTATGGAGTATTAAAATAATTTTTAAAATAAAAATTAAATAAATTAGTCGGTCACCGGTGACTTCGCCGGAAATTTGACCGGAAAATTTAACAGCAAGACCAAATGTGATACAAAATGAATAGTGATGCACCTAATTTGAAAATGTTAATAGTCAAGGACCAAATGTGATACAAATTGAATAGTCATGCACCTAATTTGAAATTTTTAATAGTCAAGGACCAAAATTGATACATATATTATAGTTGAGGGACTAAAAACGATATTTGCTCCATAACTTTTCATTCATAAGTTTATATATATATATATATATATATATATATATATATAAATAATGAGAGTGCTTAATAATCTTATATGGATGTACATTTTATCGTAATTCGTAAAGTGGAGGCATTATATTAAAGAGCTTGACCTAATTTGTTTGACGCAGACTATACGACTCCAAAGGCAACACAGAAAGTAAAAACACAAAATGCCCCGAACTGAAAAACTGACTTCCTTTTCAACGCCCTACTGTGCCATACATACTCTTCATTTTTATTTTGGATTAATTTGTGTATGTAGATATATTTAATTTAATGTGTATAGATATGATATGAGCAATAGAATTGTTTGTTTATGTTTGTGATGAAAGAAGAGCTAAGCTGTAATAAATGCAGTAGCAAAACCAGTTACTGTATTCATCTACCCAGTTTTGGATTCTTCTATTTCGCTCATCAATTTCTCATGACCAAATTCGCCCCTGCTTCGCATTTCAGCTAAGTTTTTAGCTCATTCATTATGGGGTGCGTTCTCGGAACCACAGCCGCCGGAGAATCTCGCCGGAATGACAAAGAGCGCTGTACATCTCACTCCGCTAGGGTTAGCAAGGACGGTGAGAAGACTGCAACTAGGATCGCTCAACCTCCTGGTCCGCCCGATGACCGCCGGAATCCTAGGCGGCAGCATCAGCAGCCGCCGCCTCCTCCTCCTCAGAAGCTTTGCAATCTCAGCAGCTTTGCCGCCAACTCCGCCACCAACCAACAGGGCTGGCCGTTGTGGCTCGTCGACGTCGCTGGAGATGCCATCAAAGATTGGACTCCACGCCGAGCCAACACGTTCGAGAAGCTAGATAAGGTACTCATCCAACTTCAGCATCTATGTAATTGTACATTGTCTATATACAAAATTCCAGGGGAGGTACTGCTTTTATTGCATTAGGTACTACAGCTTCATGCATTGCCTTTCTCTCGCAAAATAATGAATAATGAGCATCTATTTATAATTTAATGCCTAAATCACATGCCTGTAATTGGTTAGCATATGCCGTCGATGCAAAATAAAGGTAAAATTGGAAAGCCTAAGGTCTAATGCTCTTTAAGCTGCAAAAGTTACTTTTATGCTTTTGCAGTTGCTCCTTGGATTGCCTTTAATTCATGTTTCTTTTATCCACATTTTGGTGAATTTACAAGTTTAGATTTACTCTTTCTTTTTTGGTTATAGATTGGGCAAGGGACGTATAGCAATGTATATAAAGCGAGGGACTTAATAACTGGTAAGATAGTGGCATTGAAGAAGGTTAGGTTTGACAACTTGGAGCCAGAGAGTGTGAAGTTTATGGCAAGAGAAATACTAGTGCTGAGAAAGCTGGACCATCCCAATGTCATCAAGCTTGAAGGTTTGGTGACTTCAAGAATGTCATCCAGTCTTTACCTTGTTTTTGAGTACATGGAACATGATTTGGCTGGCCTAGCTGCTGTTCAAGGTGTCAAGTTCACTGAGCCCCAGGTAATGGATTCGTTTGAAAGCCTTCAAGCATTGCTATCTCTATTGATGCTGAAAAGCTATCAGGATAAAATGTGAATGGATTTCTTATATGAAATTTCCTTTCTTCTAGCATATCTATTCTAAGTTTATGTATAGGCACTGTTTCGCTTTTGTTTAATACTTTATAGCAGCTCATATATATTTTTTAAGTTGGGCTATAAAATAATGTTTCTTAACACTTGATGAATGTAACTCTAGATGAGAATGATGGATGGATGACAGGATGTATGGAAATACAAGGACAAAGTGTACTCCAAATGACTTTATTTGAAGTAAGTCACAATTGATATCTATTTAGGAGAAATTGAGAAATTGATAGGATGGTTTTACATGTTCAATATTGGCTCATTGATGGACCTCTTAGAAAGAGTGATGGTGATGATAGTAATAGGAGAAGAAGAGATAGATTCAAACTTTCGTATACTGAAGTTACCAAGGATATGTTAGATCAAGTACTTATGGATGAATGTGTAGTAGGACTAAATAGGAAACTAAATATTAGGTTACTAGCCCATTTAGATTGGAATAAAGGTTAGTTGAATTAATTTTAGTTGACAATGAGGTTACATGAATGCAGTTAATGTTTATTGAGACTGTGGGTCACTCCGGATCGCTGTTTTGATGTAAAAATTTCCTTAAATTCCTACATGCATAATGGACTGTTTATTAGTATGGGCTTGTCCCTTGTTCCCGCGTGAAAACATCTCCTGTTTCACTGTTTGCTAGTTGCAGCTGCTTCAAAAGAAGTATACTTGTACATTCCTGTTTCTACTGGCCATTAGTCATGAATGATTTACGTTCTAGTTTCTACTGGTGATGAAGAAACTGATGATGTGAAGTTTAACTCAATGCAATGTGTGTAAAGGGTGTGTGGAATCATAATCTTCTCATGTTATTCATAGTGAAAGCCTTATGCTTCTTGACAGTTTTCTCACATTAGTCGGTTATAATAAAGGTTAGCTATTCCTTCAGAAATGTTTGGTAATAAAGCCCTACTGGAATTGTAACAAAGATAGCTGTATTATTCATCTTGACCCTATATCGATTGCCCTTCACCTTTCATAGTTCATATCAGATACATCTAACTAAAAGTATCTTTAATATCTTTGTTGTTGCAGGTTAAATGCTATATGAAACAATTGCTTTCTGGACTTGAGCACTGCCACAACAATGGCATCCTACATCGTGACATAAAGGGTTCCAATTTACTCATTGATAATGAGGGAATTTTAAAAATTGCTGATTTTGGATTAGCCTCGTTTTATGATCCTGATAGCAAGCACCCCATGACTAGCCGTGTTGTCACCCTCTGGTACCGGCCCCCTGAACTTCTGCTTGGAGCTACTTACTATGGTGTAGGTGTTGATCTGTGGAGTGCTGGCTGCATTTTGGCTGAGTTACTTGCTGGGAAGCCAATAATGCCAGGACGTACAGAGGTGTGCCTTTTGTCTCATCACTTACAATATTTAATACAACTATACAGGCTATCAATTTACCCCTTTAGTCCTCTAAATTGATATAACTACTTTGCACTGTTTTTCTTTCTGTTATCTTATTTATTTGTTTTTTTTTAAAGGAATATATCCATCTTCTTCATGCCATTTTTCAGTTTGTTTATGCTTCATTTTGGTACTCTCTATTAAGCTGTTCCGTATTCAGCAAACTTCAGTAACTTTTGTTGGATTATCAAATTCCAGTGTCAAACTCTGCCATTTACTTTTCCAAACTTGTATCCAAGTCAATTCTGTTGAAATCCAGCTTATAGTCAATATAGTTCAGCATTTCTTTTTCTCATATATGTACCTGATTATATAGTTGCTGAGGTAAACTTTTTAATCTCTAAATGTTTCACTGTTTAGGTTGAGCAACTCCACAAAATATTTAAATTATGTGGTTCTCCTTCTGAAGAATATTGGAAGAAATCCAAATTACCAAATGCTACACTTTTTAAACCACAGCAACCTTATAAACGCTGTACAAAAGAGACCTTCAAGGATTTTCCACCCTCTTCATTACCTCTGATAGAAACTCTTCTTGCAATTGATCCTAATGAGCGAGGCACTGCCACTGCAGCTTTGCACAGTGAGGTAAATCTTATTGATAACCTGAGTGAATTGCAAGGCAATTTTGGTTTTTACTATTAACCTGGATTTGCAATTATTGTTTATTTAATTATTAGCTAATGGTCACAATTTCACTGTTTTTCCTTGTTTGAATGTACATTGGGGTTTTACATTCACTTCCCACTTCAATATGAGTACTAGAAGTATTTATCTTCTTGTCACTTGGAGTTTGTATTTGTAATAAACACGTCAACTGTCTACTGCAAAGTAATTTTTCCTGTGAACCTTGTTCTTTCTTGTTCTTTTTGTTTTTAGTAGCATTCTTTCATTTCTTTTGTCAAGGTTGATCTATAATGCCCTGGTTTTAAATGCATCATGAATTAGTTTTAATCGTGTTTATGAGCCCAAATCAGGAACATTAAGTTTCTTGATGTGCTCCTGTACTGTTGTTAAACTTAGACCAAAAGAGTTGTAGAAGGATTACAGCTTGTAAGTCATCTTGTGTTTGTCTCACTAGCTTTTGTTTTAGGAATGTGATTCTATTACTATTAGTTAGTGCAAATGGGCCTGTTCATGTTAAGTTTCCCATTATTATTTCACAACTGTATGAACTTGCTGACAAATCAAACATTTATTGCAAAACTAAGTTTATAGTATTTGTGTCTGCATTCGTGCATCCACATGAATATTATGATAATATGAATTTAAGTATATTTCAATAATAATGAATTAATTTGTCACTCTTTAGAAGTATGTTTTATCCTGACATGATACTTTCATATGCACAGTTTTTTACTACTGAGCCATATGCTTGTGAGCCCTCAAGCTTACCAAAATATCCTCCAAGCAAGGAAATGGATGTAAAGCTGAGGGATGAAGCAGTGAGAAGGTCTTCTTTCTTAACATTGAAAGTTCTATTAACCAAATCTCATTATCTTCTGATACCTAGACCTTTTTCAACAGGCAAAGAGGTGCAAGTGGAAAAGCCCATGGAAGCCATGTGGCTGATGGAACCAGAAAAATAAGAGTTCGAGACAGGGTTAGCCGAGCGATTCCAGCTCCTGAAGCTAATGCAGAGCTTCAAGCAAATTTAGATGTAAGTGTGGTGATTATTATTATTATTATTATTATTATTTTTTACACTGTTTTCTTTGACACAAGGCATCTCAAAGGCAAGGTACCTTAAGTTTTTCCAATCAAGTTAAGGGACAATGTGAAATTTTTATGTTCCTTGATCACACATTCAGTTTTGTCAATTTGTGGCATGAGGGGTTTTGTTTAGGTTTGTGTTTTCTCCTGTTCCGTTGATCATTAATTTCTCACTAATGCTATATATATGCGGAGAATATGGAATTTTCATTGCAATAGTACTATAGTAGTGTAGTACTTGATAAATAGGCCATAGGGGTTATTATGTATCATACTGTTTTTGCACTCCTTGCTTTACTGCTGGTGTCTCATAGGAAATGTTTGCCATTCTACTCTTACTATCCAATATAGTACATATTGGTTTCTAGGATCTATTAGGCTATGGAAAGCTAAAATATGAGGAACTATAGTCATTAGTCATCCAAGGGCATTAAACCTCATTACCTTTACATGCACATCTTTGAATTTTATGGCAAGTTCAAAGTGTTTCAAATGACTTGGGCCTACTATTTGTTCTTTTCCCGAATCCCTTTTTTGATTTCTCCTCTTTTCCTGCTTGTGTTTATTGGCATTTATTGTATCTTTTTATATTTAAAGAATTAATGCCCTCGTTTTATCTTGATCCAGAGGTGGAAAGTGATGACAGAAGCTAACGCCAAGAGCAAGAGTGAAAAATTTCCTCCGCCACATCAAGATGGATACATTGATGCACCATATAATGGCCCTTTATCATTTGGTGCACCTGATACTTCTTTTGCTTCGTCAAATTTTGATGTGAAGTCATTGCAAACCCTTAAAACTACCTCAGCTATGGCTGGGACTTCAAAGCGGAGGAAAAATAAGGGAGAAGAGCCGCCTCATAGGGCTCCTTCAAGGAAGCTCATCCATACATTCCTTCCATCTTCTGTCAGGCTGTCATTGGATCTGAGACTAAGGAGTAGAGCATCAATCTCAGAGAACTTTGGCCACTCAAGGTAGGTTTTTTTATTTTTATTTTTATTTTTATTTTTAAAATAAAGAATTATGGAAGAATGATTTCTGTGTTGGTGCATCAGAATTTGTTGTGTTGGTTTCAGTTCTCATTTTTGCTTTGTAAGTATCCAACAATTTTGTGTATAATTCGGTTAGGATCTAAAATGTCATGTCAGAGGATATAATTTATTTACATCTACTTTGCTGTACAGTTTTTTAGTTAATTAGAGGTGTAACTGTGTAAGGTATTTTTACACTTCGAAGAAACTATCATCTTTTCACTTTCTATTCTCTTTCTTCTTACTTGTTATATACATTTGCAGTGGGGATTGGGATTAACCCTGAATTTACACACTACAGAATATTCTCCTCCCTGTTGAAATCACACTGGGTGATTCATTTGAATTTTTCCCATGTTTTAATCAGTAAAAGTGTAAAACTATTATCACTTGTTATAATATTTTTTAATTAAAATATGCTCCTAATACTTTTTAATACATTCATAAAAAATGTTACATGCCTCACAGTGAAATCAAGGGGTAGAAATAAGCTAGGCCGAGCTAAACTTTAAAAATTTAGGCATACGCCTGTTATGAAAATCTAAAGACTGAGCTTATATGTAGGCTTGCCTATTTAACATATAGACTTTTAAAAAGGCTTTAAAATAGATCATAAATAGACTTTGGGCCTATTTAAAACTTTATTTTTTAAATTGAGATATTTCATTAAATATTATGACAATAAGAACAATTAATAAAAAAAAATTAAACAATAAGAATACATACAACAGGATTAACATCAATGTTTATAGTTGAATCATAATTTAGAATGAATTTTTGGAGGTGGAGGGTTAGAGTTTGGTAATTACATATATACTTGGGATTGTATTGTAAATATAAAAATATATATTAGGTATAATATATATATATATATATATAGGGTCATGTTCAAGTGTGGCCGTGCTCTTAGGTGTGAACAGTGCGGCCTCACCACTATGTATACAGATATACACCACTCAGTGTTAGAAAATGCACCACACAAATATGCATCGTTAGGGACGCATCACCCAAAAACACACCACTAGGTATGCAAATATACACCACACAGTATTAGCAAATGCACCATTAGGGACATGGGAGTTATGGTGCATTATTTTGGGTGTGTGGTGTGTTTTATGGTGTTTTTGTATATTTTCATTGTGGTGTGTTTCTTAACATTGAGTGGTGTATTTCGTAACATTGAGTGGTGTGTGACCGCACGGCCACACCTAAGAGCACGGCCACATTTGATTAATATTCTATATATATATATATATATATATATATATATATATATATATATATATATATATATATATATATATATATATATATATATATATATATAATACCTAGGCCTAGTATATATAAGTCTGACCTGTTTAGTTTAATTGGTTCAAGCCTGACATTTTCACTAAACGAGCTAGGTCCAACTAGGCTTTAATTAGGTCTGACCTTTCTACTAAACGAGCTATGCCTAACTAGGCTTTAATTAAGCCTGGACATAGGCCCGGGGTCTGGCCTAATCCCACCCCCAGACATTCTCATTATTATTATTAAGCATGACAAAGATCCAAAAAATGGCTAGCTAATCTTTTCTTTCTAGGAGCATGCAATCTTCTATATCGTGTTAAAAACTAAACAAAATTTATTTTTGATAGCTCAGTAACGAGCTAGACGCAGCAAAAGGAAAGCCCCAATGTGGACAAAGAATCAATATCCGCATCGTATGAAAATGTTAACTGGTCCAAAATATCCTAAGCAGTGGCTGATATTGGAACTGATCTGTAGCAAGCCCTTTTTGCTGCACGTACAATGTCTTCAACCTGTTGAGGGAGGGAATGCAAGGTTGAGTTCAACATAGCAAATCAATGAGTTGTAAACTTCGTTATTTCTTTTATTTATTTATTTATATATTCTTTCCAAATCTTTGAATGAATAATTTGTAGGCTTAGAATTGGTCAAATTGCAGCTAGGCTGTTTGGGAGATTAACAGCTTCTTCTGATTGCTTAGTATAGTGGGCTATAGCTAACATATTTCTAGGGAAATGTCTGCACAAGTTTACAAATATGACAATTTTACCAGTTTCAGCTTTCACCCAATCATTGCTGAGACATGCCAAACATTTCTTGCGCCCCCAACCAACAGATACAATGAAGTTCCAAAACTTCTCAAAGTAAATAAATAAAATCTTGGAGTACAAACCTGTGGAACAGCCATTCTTTCAAGATTTGCTGCATAAGGCATAGGCACATCAGCCCCAGCTATCCTCTCAACTGGTGCATCAAGGTACTCAAAGCTTTCCTCAACTACAGTTGCACTGGTGGGTTGAAATATAAAAATATTACACACAGGAGAGGGAAGGGTAAAATATGATTTATTTTTATTTTTATTATTTTTTTAGGGAGGGGGAGGGGGGGGGGGGGGGGAGGTTAAGGTCGTAACCAGATCTCAGCGCCTCAACACCATGTTGAGGAAACGCTTCCTCCACAGTTACCAGTCTGTTGGTTTTCCTAACAGAAGCATTGATTGTAGATCTATCAAGTGGTCTGATTGAGCGCAAATTGATAATCTGTTCACAAATAATAAGATGAAACTTGGTCATATGTTCAGTAATAGCATATAAACAAAAGTGGAATATGAACCCTTCAATACCTCAGCACTGATTCCTTCCTTTGCAAGAATCTCAGCAGCCTAGCAAGTTAAATTCATTTTGAAATGCAAACAGAAGCATAGACATAGTCAGCACAATAATGGACTTTAGTATTGCATAGTGGTCTTTACAGTATGCAAAGATCAAGATTGTTGCTGAACAAGTTAAAAGTTTCACCCAAATTGGGTAAAGGATCAAAGTACTTCCTGGTAAAAGAATGGCAAACCTTGAGAGCATAACCAACCATTTTTGAGAAAGCAGTGATTGTCACATCCTTCCCATCACGCTCAATCTACCAATTGATTATTTAAGTGAAAATAAACCCAACTATACCAATCACAGAAAAACAATTTATGAAAGGCCTAAGGGAACTTACTTTAGCTTTCCCAATTGGAAGACAGAAACTAGAATCAAGAGCTTCAGCTGATACAGGGAAGGACTCACCATATCTGGAGCAGAGATACTAGATCATTAAAAATGACCCCAAAAAATCCACCAAACTCTCCAAAATAGAAATGCACAACACAGTACTTAACAGCAATTCATTTTCAAGGAAAACAACAGGATCTGGGTCCCTAATAGCAGCTTTGAGAAGGCCACGAGCATCTTCAGAAGAGTACGGAGACAGCACCTTCAATCCTGGGCATGCAGCATACCAAGCTGCATAGCACTGTAAAAGATCTTGTGCGTTAAATATGCTGTGTAAATTTTATTCTGCGTAGGCATCACACATTCTCTCAAATGCATGTACGAATGCACAATAGACATTTAGAAAAATAATCTCAGTCGTGCAACAAACTATAAAAATATTTGGAAGAACACAAGTTTAGGGGTCGTTTACTTCACTTCTCTGTTTTTCCATTTCCAGTTTTCCTTCTCCATTCCTCCAGTTTTCCATTTCTCCAGTTTCCTAATTTCCATTCCCTATTCATCCAATTTTTCACTTCTCTAATTTTTTCATTAAATACAATCAACCCATATAGCATTTGAACATTTCTACAACAAAGTTAATATTAATAATAATAATAACAACAACAATAGTAATAGTAATAATAATAATAATAATAATAATAATAATAATAATAATAAAGGAAAAAAGGGAAAAATAAAATAATAATAATAATAATAATAAAGATAATAATAGTAATAGTAATAGTAATAATAATTAATAATAATAATAACAACGAAAGAAAAGGAGAAGAACAAGCAAAGAAAAGGAAAATAATAATAATATAATAATAATAATATAATAATAATAATAACAACAACAATAACAAAAGAAAAGGAGAAGAACAAGCAAAGAAAAGGAAAATAATAATAATAATAATAACAACAACAATAACGAAAGAAAAGGAGAAGAACAAGCAAAGAAAATGAACAGAATAATAATAATAATAATAATAATAAGGAAAAAGGGACAAAGAAAAAGTATAAGAATAATAATATTAATAATAATAAAATTAATAGTAATAAAGATAACAAAGATACTCCCTAATAAAGATAATAATAACAATAGTAGTAGTAATAACAATAAAGATAATAATAACAATAGTAGTAGTAATAATAATAAAGATAATAATAAAAATAATAAGAACGAAAGAAAATGAGAAGAACAAGCAAAGAGAAGGAAAAGAAAAATACTACTACTACTACTACTACTACTACTACTAATAATAATAATAATAATAATAATAATAGTAACAACAACGAAAGAAAATGAGAAGAACAAGCAAGGAGAAGAAAAAGAAAAATAATACTAATAATAGAGATAATAAAGATAATAAGAATAATAATAACAACAACAACAACAAAAAGAAGAATAACGAAAGAAAAGGAAAAGGCAAAGAACAAGAGACGGAAAAGAAAAAGGATAAAGGCCAATGTGCACAGCAGGATTCGAACACAGACCTCTCCGTATATGCTACTATTCACCCATGTGTTCTCCCATTCCTCCATTTGGAGAAATCCAAATAGGGGTTCTCCAAAATTATACATAAAACTGGAGAATGGAGAGGAGTTAGGCAATTGGAGAAATGATTTTAGTAAACAAGTTTCCATTTTCCATTCTTCCACCTCTCCAATTCTCTGTTTTTCCAGAAAATCCTCCATTTTGGTAAACGACCCCTAAAGTTTTTCCACTGTAAAGAGATCCCAAACATCCTGAAGGGAAACGTGAAATCTACTCTGAGAAGTTAATAATACCAAAAACTATCTAAACTTCCAGTTGAATGTATGATACTGTCACAAATGAAAGTACTATTAATGGATTAATGGGATTATATAGACCCGCTTATGATTTATGACCCTTGCCATTTAACACTTTAACCCATTAATTTAAATAGGTGATAAATGGATGAATCCATTTATTACACAACACAGCTAGATCCAACCCAAAGCTTATGGAACCCACCCATTAAGCATCTCTACTACTGAAGTACCACTCTAAAATTTACTACTTTGTGACTCACTTGAAACATGGTGCTTTTAACAAGGATTTATCATTTATGTAACCTGAATTACTGCCAAGTAGAGAAAGGAAACTCTTAAGTACTTTCTGTATATGTAAATTCTTACAGAGCTTAAAGATATCTTACAAGTACCAATAGAACTTGAAAAGAGGATAAAAAGTATCAAGTCAAACCTGGGAATGTTGGGCACCAACACCAGCTGCAGCTCCATTAGGGCCTCTGAAAACAATAGGTACAGATATCTGGCCAGCAGACATGTAATTTGACTTTGCAGCAGAATTAATGATATGATCAATTGCCTGCCAAGGATACCATACACAGCCAATAACAAAAAATACAGCATCTACAAAAACAAATGGATAACACTCCATTTTTAGCAGAAGACCAATGATGAAAGAAAATCTGCAGCTGACTTTTAAGTGATCAAATGATGATTACTCAACTAAAGTTACATAGACTAACTGCCTGCAATTGGTAATGGTGGACACCAGCCATTAGGTCAATTACTTTTCACTCCCTAAATAATCTGTATCGCAACTAGCTGACTTCCCATATATATTAAGAGCCAGAGGGTATATTATCGGGACATGAAAGCTGTTGGCAATTATAGCATTTGTCTAAGACAGTAAAGCTTTGGGCACATGATAATTGCTAATTATCAATTTTAAAACATAACCTCAAATCTCACCATAATAGCAGGATCACTGAACTGACAATTATTAAGGAACAGCTGCTAGAAGGATTTATATATTCTCTAAGGGAATAAGTAAAGACAAAGAAGAACAAATGTTGAACCTGCATTGAAAAGTTAAATGTCATGAATTCCACAATAGGCTTCAGACCATAGTAAGCTGCACCTACTACAATCCCAGCAAATCCAGCCTGTGAAACAACATAGAATAGTTTGTTTATAATTTAATATTTGATAGAGGATTCAACATATGTGATATGTCCAGAAAAAATATGGAAGAAGGAGAAACCTCCGTAATAGGTGTATCCAGAACCCTGTCCGGACCATATTTATCCAAAAGACCTTTTGAAATCTTCAATGGAGAAACACTCAAATAATCAGCCATAAAGAAAAAAAAATGAACATGCAATGATACAGAGAGGAAAAAGTAGGGTAACAAAGGAAGCAAAGAGAGCAAATCATGCCTTGTATGCACCCTGGTACTCTCCGACCTGTGCCAAAACAGTATTAAAAAATTCATGAAAAGCTCAATATTAGAAACGCAAAGAAGGTGAAAACAAGGTAAAAACATATGAAGAAATAAAATAAAACCATGATGATTACCTCTTCACCCATCAAAAAGACCTTAGGATCCGCAGACATTTCTTCATCAAGCGCGGAATTTAAAGCATCGCGCACTGTTATCTGTGATATAGTTTAAGCAGCACTATGGAGGAAGTTAGGAATACAAACATTGAAGATGAAAAGTATGAGGAAAAGAAGAATAACCTCTTTTGCTGCAGAAGAGTAACATCTGGATGCAGATACCCTACTTCTCATCAACAGGTGATTTAAACTCTAAAAAGCAATATATAAAATGAAAAATTAAGCACGGCTCTATTGGTATACATGAAGCTAAACGATCCAATATTTACCAAAGAAGAAATGCCTCTGGAAGCCATTTTGCGAGCTATAACTGCGGACATACTCGCTTCCTCGAAGATGAACACAACCCTAATCAACAAACAAAATGCAGCAAAAATAGAATTATATGACCACCCTATACAACACAACCCTGCACACACCAATTTGGAATTTAACATAATTTTTCATTCTGAAATTTAAAATATTTCAGTTTTTCTATAAAATTTGGTAACTTTAAAAAATTGTTTTCTAAATACAAAAAGTTGAATTACATATTAAAGTTTTTTGCACTTTTAATTCCACGAGTATTGTGACTAATAGTTTTAATCCATAATTTTCAAAACTTTCATAATTGGTCTATGAGTATCAATCTTTTAGTGTATTTTTCACCAAAAAATGTGTATTCCCGTTTGTAGCAGGGTATAATGGTCTTTTCTTTTGCATCAATTTTTTTCTCACTTTTGGCCACACAAGTATTATATTGTGGCACTAGCAATGTTGATCCACAACTTTTAAAACTTGCATAATTGATCAACGAGTATCAATTTCTTAGCGCAAATAGTATTTCAGGTGAAGTTTCCGTCGAATTTGCACAGGAAATTTTTATTTTTCTTTATAGTAGAGGTATAATGATCTTTTCTTTTTCATCAACTTTTCACTAGAATAACCTATTTTGTGGTGTACATATCATTAGAGAGTGTCGTCGTCTTAAGAAAATAACAAGTCAACGATATGACTTACGGGTTAGTGAACTATAGCGTCAATTTCCAGCGGTCCATGAGGCCACCTAGCAAGACTCACTCTTCAAGCCCGTGGGCTTGCTAAAATTGTGTAGTGGTGTCCACAAGAACAGGTGTTTGCCCACCCTTCCGTGACATGTTTCATGAGTCATTGTGTGTAGAGTTCATCCATGGAACTGTGGAAGCGCTCACCAACGGAACCGACGATCATCGCCTTCCTGCAATGGGACGATCAAGTCACTAACGCAAAATACTCAGTGAATATTTTTTGGATCGAAATCATATTGTGCAAAGTTGAAGTCGAAAATAGGATAATCCCGTGAGATGATATAGGGATTTTTTTTTTTTAATACATCCACTAATCTACATTAGATTCAAGTGTTTATTTATATTTATTTATACACAGTACATACATACATATATGTTTATTTATATTTATTTAGTTATATATTCATACATTGGTTCAAAAAGATTCATCTGTTTAGTTGGAAAATTTAATTTAGAGGTTGTGAGTTTTTTTATTTTTGAACATGAGGTTGTGAGTTTAATTATAAAGAAATACAAAAATTAATAAATTTTAATAATATAATATTAAAAAAAAACGGGTTGTCAGGCTGACATGTTTAGTCTGTAACCAACGGATTGAGTTGAAATTTTTCCAACCCGTTTCCACCAACCCGGGACGGGTCAACTCGTATTAACAGCTCTAATCAAAATATCGATATCAATAATTTGAAAGTGAAGTATGGAATATAATTTGCAAGTCTACATATAATTTACGGAGTATAATTTATTGAGAGTATAATTATTATGTGCGGGAAAAAAATCAAAAAGGGTGGCAGCGCGCAACTTTTAGGAAAGTAGTGACAAAAGAGACCAATGGTTGCATGGGAAGTACTGATCGCTTGTCATCTCCGTACAAATCACAGTCCCCCATTTCCTCTTCTATATCGACTGTCGCTCCTTTGTATTTTTGTTTTATATTTATTTTAGAAAACAGAAACTGACTACCCACTACCATTTAATTTTTTATTTTTTATTTTTTATTTTTATTTTTATTTTTTTTGCAAGCAACTACCATTTAATGCTTTAACATGTTCATCCTTTAATTCTCTTCTCTTAAATTTCTACTTTTAATTTTGTTTTCATATTATTTTCCCTTATCCTTCATGGCTAAGCTTTTATTTTCCCTTATCCTTCATGGCTAAGCTTTTATTTTCCCTTCTCCTTCATCGCTAAGCTTTCCTATGTATTCACTGTTACATATTGTTATCATTGTTAGATCAGTGTATATTTATATGATATTATTACATGTATGAGAACATTTATATTATAAAAAGTACGAATTAATTTTATGCATTCAATTATAATGATCAATGACTATAAATTTAAGAGAAAAATATAATGATATTTTTGTAATTATTATGGTGCATTTGAGATTGCTTAATAGTATATTTTTAAATAATTAATATACTTTTTCTCAACCTGTTAAAGCACAAAGAGTCAATTTCGAGATCTCCTCCACTGAGACTCGAACTCATGACCTCCCACATGTCAATTGAGTACAAGGTGCTTGGCATATAATAGTGCATTTAAATGTGTGAATTATTATTTTTTGTGGATGTGTATAATATAATTATATAAACATAATAATAGATTGTTGGTTGATTTTTAAAAATATATAAGAAATTGTATAAATTAAATTCATGTTTTCTCTAAAGTGTGCCAAAAGGATATGTAATACGTATTTGAAAAAAAAAATTAAATTATCTTTCCAAATATTTTCCTATATGAAGTGTAAATAAATAAAATTGAAATATAGTCCGTAGCAAGTGAAGAATATGAATATGAATATATAGGGACGGTGGTTTGGGCTTGGGTAGCTCCGCTTTCCTTCCTCTCGTCGGTCAATGCCTTGGGTCTTCAGTTGTCTTCTGCTGCTCCCTCCTCCACTATAGTGGGTAGTGAGTATATATTTGATTCTTTCCATAACAACCTTCAGTCCTGCACGCACCAGCCACCACTGCACGTATCCAAATTCATATCACTCATCACTAAGGTATAAGGAATTGAAGTTTTAGTTTGTATATATGGCGGCGACTGCGAAAGACCACGTAGAAGAAATCCGCAGAAGAAAGTTCAAAATCGGAGTAGAGTCCAAGTCTCTGAAGGAGGACGACGACTACTCTGTGAGCGAGGACATCCATCAAGCCGTTAAACTCCTCTCCGCCGAGCTCTACTCCAAGGATGTCCACTTTCTCATGGAACTCATCCAGGTCTTCTTTCTTATTATTATTTTTCACTTTATAAGCTAAGCCATCTATCTCCATCCATAGATCTTCATTCAGTGATTAACTAACTCATCTATCTATCTATATATAATAAAATGCAGAATGCGGAGGATAATGAGTACGAGGAGGGAGTGGATCCCAGTCTGGAATTCGTCATCACATCCAAAGACATAACGGACACCGGAGCCAAGGCTACGCTCTTGATATTCAACAACGAAAAGGGTTTCTCCCGTAAGAATATTAACTCCATTTGCAGCGTTGCGCGTTCCACCAAGAAAGGCAACCGCAAGACTGGCTATATTGGCGAGAAAGGTACAGAGTACGGAGGACTATTTCTTTTTTCTTCATAACAATGACACACAATATTATTGTATATGTTTTGTTTTTCTCATCTCAAGCATCCAAAATATATTTAATACTATACACCTCGACCTCCCATGTGAAAGAAAAGAATGGATAATTTAAGTGTCATATATGAATATATGTGTATATTTTTATCAAATTTTTCACAAGTATTGTTTAATACATCAAATTGTTTAGATTTTATTCCCATTCGGCAATTCTTATTATAATATAATAATAAGCAAATAATGAGTTTTAGATACCATCACAGTCACTTTTCCCTCTAATTTATCCCTGTTAATCCAATTCAATGACGATGAAAGAAATGGGAGGAGCTGCTTTTATTGTCTTTTTCACAGTGCCACACCATGTATATTAGTTTAACATATGTGCCTACCTAGCTAGTCTTATATGTTATATATATGCTGTTGAAGCAAGGTATAATCTTTGCATTGCAATTGTGTACGTGTTTCAGGGATTGGGTTCAAGAGCGTGTTTCTGATCACAGCCCGGCCTTACATTTTTAGCAATGGCTACCAGATTCGATTCAGTGAGGAGCCTTGCAGCCATTGCGGTATTGGTTATATTGTTCCAGAGTGGGTGGTGGATGACAACCCTGTTCTTGCACGCATAAGACAAATCTATGGTTCTTCAACCCGACTCCCTACCACAACTCTAGTGTTGCCTCTCAAGTCTGACAAGGTGAATCCCGTGAAGCAGCAACTTTCAACCGTTCATCCTGAGCTCCTCTTGTTTCTTTCAAAGATACGCAAGCTCTCAGTCAGGGAAGACAATGAGGATCTAAAGCTCAATACTGTGAGCACAATATCCATTTCAAGTGAGAGAGATTTTGTTAAGAAGAAAAACATTGATGCCGACTCCTATCTGCTAACTCTCGATGCTGATGAAAAGTTGGGTAACGCTGGACAATGCAGTTACCACATGTGGAGGCAAAGATTCCCAGTCAAGCAACAACACAGAGTAGACAGAAGAATGGATGTTGACGAGTGGGTGATTACACTTGCATTTCCAATTGGAGAACGTCTCAACCGAGGAAGTACCTCCTCCTCAGGAATCTATTCTTTTCTTCCTACGGAGATGGTCACCAACTTCCCGTTTATAATCCAGGCAGACTTCCTACTTTCATCATCCAGGGAGACTATCCTTTTAGATAACCCATGGAACCAGGGAATTCTCAATTGTGTTCCCTTGGCCTTCCTAAATGCGTTCACCTCTCTAGTCAAAGCCAATGAAGATGCTCCAGTCTCTACTCTCATTCAAATGTTTGGCTTTTTACCAGTTGCAACTTCTTCTTATGCAACTCTTAATGCCATAAGAAATTCTATCAAACAAAAACTGCTAGAGGAGGATATAATTCCATGTCAGTCCTACACAAAACAGAAGTTTTTCAGAAAACCAAATCAAGTGGGTAGGCTGCAGCCTGCCTTTTGGAACTTGTTGAATAAGGCAAGGATGCAAGGGGTCACTTTGCACAACATCTCTTCCCACGGAAGGCATATTCTGAATTCTGCATTTGATCAGGAGGAGTACAATAACATTCTCAACTTTTTGGACGTAAAGCACGTTGAAAATGGGTGGTATTCGAGGTGCATTCAGAGCTCTGATCTTGTTTTAGGCGTGCCCGAAGATCTTTACTTGGAACTATTATTATTTGTTGCGGTCAACTGGACACAGTCTTTTTCGAGTACTAATATGGTGAAAATACCATTGCTGAAGTATGTTGACAGTAATGGGCATGTGGCGCTGTGTAGCACAAATGAGGTATCTAAAGGTAATCTCACACTGTTTCTGTGCACTTGCTCTGATCAAGTGTCGTGGCTGACTAGTTGGAACAGAGAGTTCCACTGCATTAAGGGATATTTTATTGCTGAATCAACACAAGAAGCATTTCACAATTCTTCTTCTTCTTCTTCTTCTAATAAGTGGCAAAATGTGTTGAATTGGCTTTGCAATGAGGTGAATGTTAACTCTGTAGATTTGCATGATTATGCACGTCTGATCCACAAGTCACTGAGTCATGATAAGAAGCTTGTCCTCGCATATGCTCATTTCCTATATCACTCGTGCCAGAGTCAGTATTTGTCTAGTGGACAAATTGATTCACTTAGGAGTAACATGCCACTTGTTGATGACTACGGGCAGATCGTCACCACAAGAAAAGGTGTTGTTGTACCTGCAAATGGAAGTAAATGGGTTCAGCTGATTGGTTCGAATCCATGGAAAAGTGAGGGTTACACTGAGCTCGGAGAAGACTATTTGCGTTCTGGAAGATATGCTGATGTATCTACCAAGAAAGAAGAGCTCCTTGGATTTCTTAAATCTTATGTCCATGCGTTGGATATTCCCAATTTGCCTCCTCCAGATGCTACACTATCCAGTATGTCTTCACCACTAACAAGGGAAAATGCATTCCTGCTGTTAGATTGGATTGGTAATATGAGATTGCAGCAAGTTTCAATGCCAGCGAGGTTCTTGGCCTGCATACAGAATGGAAGTTGGCTTAAAGTCCGTCTATGTGGTAGTCCTGGCTACCGGCCACCATCACAATCCTTCTTCCATTCCTCATCATGGGGGCATCATTTGCAGAATGGATCACTGCGTATTGACATCCCTCTACTTGATCAGGAATTTTATGGTGGCCAGATATCCAACTATCAGCAAGAGCTGAAAACAACTGGTGTCATGTTTGAATTTAAGGATGCTTGTCAATTTATTGGGAAACATTTTATGTCTCTGGCGACTTCTTCAACTTTGTCTAAAAATGATGTCTTCTCAATACTTAATTTCATTAGGTATTTGAGGGATAAATATTTTTCTCCCGATGAGTTTATCAACAGTATCAAAGATAGGAGTTGGTTGCAGACAACACAAGGCAAGAGGAGCCCAGGACAATCTGTTTTCTGTGATAACGAATGGGTTGCTGCCTCACAGATCAGCGACATCCCATTTGTTGATCAAAATTATTATGGTCAGGAGGGTATCCTTGCTTACAAGGAAGAACTCAAGCTGCTTGGTGTCGGCTTCGGTTTCAGTCAAAATTTTCAGCTAGTTGTTTCCAACTTGAAACCTTCAGAAAAATTGAGTTCACTAAGTGCTGAAGCAGCTCTCATGGCACTGGACTGTATTCGTCATCTAAATTTACAATCTTCTGATAGACTATGCAGGGCACTCAAGGAAAACAGATGTCTAAAGACGGTGAATAAGGGATACAAATTTCCTGCTGAATGTTTCCTACCTGATCCAACCTGGGGTTGCCTTCTTCAGGTTTTTGACAGTTTCCCCGTCATTGATGAAATGTTTTATGGAAGCAGAATCTTTGGCTACAAGAATGAGCTACAGAAATTGGGAGTGATCCTTGGTTTTAATGAAGTGACTGAAAAATTTGCTCATGTTTTTAGGCAGCGAAGTGCTTTGAGTAAGAGCAATACACTTTCTTTCCTTGCATGCTACAGGAAATTAAAAGCAACCAGGGACTTCCATTTACAGTCAGATCATAATGTTGTGAAATGCATTAAGGAGGTAAGGTGGCTAAGAACTCGACTAGGAGGCACTTGTACACCGAAAGAGTGCATCTTGTTTGGAGAAGATTGGGAATCAATCTCTTCTGTCTCTCTATTACCATTTCTCGATGATGCTTACTATGGCCAGGACATTAAGGAGTATGAAGCTGAGCTTAATAAAATGGGCGTTGCTACCACATTTAAAAAAGGCACAAAATTTGTGCCTGCAAGCATTATTCGTCTGCCTCAGAACCCAAGTTGTATTTCACCTTCTGTTGCATTTTCACTGTTGCAGTGCATACAGAATTTGCAAAAGGATCATGAAGACAATCTGATCTCTGATCTTGTGAAAAAACTTAATCAGAAGTGGATCAAGACTCAAGGGGGTTACCGAAGTCCAAAAGAGTGTTTGCTTTACAGTTCTGATTGGAATGACATGTTGAAGCAAGAGGACGGACCCTTCATTGATGAAAAGTTTTATGGTCCAAATATTTTGTTATACAAAAAAGAACTTGAAGCTTTGGGAGTTGTGATTGAGGTGAAAAATGGATGTTCATTGGTTGCTGGTTACCTTGGTGTGCATTCTAATCGCACCACTATCAATCGGATATACACATACTTGTATAAACATGACTGGCCTCCTAGAGACGATAATGTAAGTGCAGAGGTATGGATTCCCAATGGGGAGAATAGCGGAAAGTGGGTGAGTCCTCAGGATTGTGTTCTCCACGATAAAACCAATCTTTTTGGTTCACAGTTGTTTGATTTAGGGAAGTATTACAGTAATGAACTGCTGACTTTCTTGGGCAAATTGGGAGTTAATAGCAGTCCTTGCCTGGAGGACTATTTCAAGCTGTGGAAAGCATGGGAGTGTGCAGAGAGGAGATTGATGGCTTCTGAGTGCTGTGCCTTTTGGGAGTTTGTAGTGAAGCACTGGAACTCAAGGACAAAAAAATATGTTGAAGAGAATTTATCAAAACTTCCGGTTTGCTCAGGTCCAAATGGGATTTTGCTGCTTGACAAACATGAAGTTTTTATAGGTGATGATCTCTACTTGAAGGAGGTTTTTGAAAAAAGTTGTGTGCAGCAGCTGTTTGTTTGGTACCCCCAGCCAAGCCTTCCATCCTTGCCCCGAACCAAGCTTCTGGATATCTACAGTGAAATTGGTGTTCCAACTTTGTCTGAATCTGCCCAGAGCAGGGAACTTTCTTCAATTGACTGTGCTGGACTGGAAAGGGCCAATCCGGAAATGATGTTTGTTGGGAAGAATCTGTTCAGACTCATTCTTGGTTTTCTAGCTCAGCCTTGTGTGGAGATGGAAGCGGAGAAGAGGCACGAGGCTCTGAGGCGGTTTGTAAACACCAGCTTTCTGGAGCTGAAACGACCAATGACAGTTGAGTACAAGGTGTCATTTTCGTCCGGGAAAATCCTCAGTGCTAAAGGAAGCAGAATGATGCGATGGGAGAGAGAGAGCTCCAAGTTCTTCGTTACAAAACTCGAGAAATCAGATGGTTACAAAGGTGTCCTCGAGTATGCTACATATTACTCAGAAGAAGTTTCAAAGGGAATATTGTGGGAGAAAGAAGATGAGGTGTGGGAGCTTGCTGAATTAATCAAGTTAGGCTACATCCTCAAGTTTGACCAAGAGGCTATCAGGTTCCTGATGAAGACAAAGAATCTCGAGATTTTCATGGAGGATGAACAGTTTCTCTCATCTCTCTTTCCTGCTGATGATGAATAAGGCCAGGTATGTTTTTTTTTTTTTTTTTTTTTTTTTTCATGACAAAATGCTTTAGCATTCCTATTACATACCAACTGTTGCATATATACATATATATATGTATTGTGCCTTATTTGCGTTAATTTTTATAAATTCAGATTTCTTCATTTGGCAAGGCAAGGGAAAAGAGAAGAGAAGAGAAGAGAAGAGTGAAGTGTTGTTTTCTGTGTATTTTGTTGTGCTTATCTTCAGTGCAGAGGCGCATGCAGCTAGCTTCTCTGATATATGAATATATGTGATGAAGACACACGAGTTAAGTTAAGATTATATAAAGTGTTTTTCTTTAAATAATAATTATGGTGCATGTACGTTGTATTATCATGAAAATCTTTGCTTACTAGGATTTGCTATAATTTTTTGTTAAAACTAGAAATAATATCATGAAAGCTAAGGATGAGAGTAATAGAGATTGATCAAAGTAAGTTTGAAATATTGATGAAATGATGACAGGCGCTTATAGATAAAAATGTGAATATTACATAAATAGGATAGGAGAGATGATCAAATATATACATCCAAAATTAAAGGCGAACCAAAATGCATATATATAGATGTAATTAATAAATTTGTTTGCCCCGTCCTTTAGATATGATTAAGCCGCCATAGGTTTCTCAGGAAGACGATGGAAGCTGACATCTTGTGCAGAGCAACAATATCCCACATTCAATATTCTTTTCTTTTTTCCTTCTTTATTCTTTTCCTTCTTTGATACCTGCGTGCATGCAGTATAATGTACGTAATTAAATATATTCCACACTTTAAATCTTTAATCATCGTGCTGCAGCATGCATGCATTCATGATATAATAATAATAATAATACATCACGCACTCTCTCTAGCTCTCTCACACATGTTATATTACGATTATAATAAAATGTTTAAATTATTAAAATAAGAATAATGTTACACACCTCTAATTTTACCATACAAATCACTACTTCATGATGTGACACAATCATAGAGACATAAATAGAACTAATTTAATGCTTAAGATTTTGCTACATCATAGAGTAATTGATTTGTGAATGGTAAAATTAAGGATTGAATAATTAGCATTTGTTTAAAATAATATGGAGTAACAATTAGAATAAAGACCTTTGTAATTGATGATTCTCTGGAAGTGTAGGGCATGCTCTTAACTCCATCAACTTCATCTGAAACACATATAATCGCCATCTAATTTAAATATTAAATATACGATACTCCAAGTAATCCAAGACAGATTATGTTGCACATTTGATAAATTCTACTATATAAAACTAATTAAAAATTGTAAATAATCAATTACTTATTATTATTTGGACGTAATAATATTAGATAAGAATAGTGGATGAAGATGCATATATTGAAGACATACCTTGAGAATCATTTTGTTTAAAATAGACCCTAAAGCTTGGAGAAGCAGGATATTGGATTGTATCATCTCTATCTCTATCTCTATCTCTATCTCTCTTTGGATGAATCATTCTCCCACCATGAGCGGGGGACGGTGCGTCCATCATGTCAGCATTCATCATGCTTGAAACACCACAACCCATTTTGAAGAACTGAAATTGGTGTTTAAGTTAATTCAAGGTTTTCTGCGCTTTTTAAGACAATCAGAATTCATGTTCACTGTTCAATTTTGTTTTTCTTTTAATTGTTTTCCTACATTCTTACCGGTGCTGCGATAAAATCTCACATATTTGACCAATTTTTTTTCCTTTATATTCTACTCTACAATATAATATCACTCTTTGACTACTTTAAAAAAAAAAAAAAAAAAAAAAGAAGCTATTGACCTTTTCATTAGCAATGCAATTTTTCTTAAAATTCATCAGCAAAATGACTACTTGAAAATATAAATATTTTATTCCAAAACTTGTCCATACAGAACTTAATTGCATAATATTTCTCTGCTGAGAAAATGCCATACATATTCCTGTATATGTGCATATACTCCAAGACATTGTTCGTTCTTTTAAAAAAAAAAACACAAAAATATAGCATGTAATCAGTAAAAACTCGCTTCACATTGTACCAATGGATAGCTCAAGGGGCCAGGCAGCAAAGTTGATAGAAATTAACATTTCCTACTACTGAAGGGGAGAACATGAGATGACCATAACTAGTGAAGATTACAAGAAGTTGGTTCTCTTTAGTTAATAGACTGAAAACGCTTTATGATTAAGACACTCATATCCATATAGCGTTGGGCGCAGTTGGTTAGGCAATTTGTTTCACTGGAGCTGAACTTGCTTCCTGGAGTGCTAGTGATGCATTTGTCCCAGCATGAACTTGTGATCTTTCCAACCAACTCATTGACCATTGCCCTTTGCTTTTCTTCCTGCAAAAGGTCGAAGTCAGAGTCTCACACAACATCTAACACAGGACAGGGATGGTTAAAATGTTAAATAAAATTGTCGGTCTGTAGATGGGGTACCAAATCTTACATTGTGGAGTGAGCAACAAGGGCAATTTCTAAAAACTCTGAGGAAAGGATTAGCATGCAAAAGGAACAAACAAGATGCATGGAACATTGAAGTCAGAGGCACACCTAGCTAGTTGCAATTTTGCATAAATAATCAAGATTCATCAACTTACTATACAAATCCTGCTCCTGTATTCATCATTCATAAGCAGTAGCAGCAGAAGGAAAAATAAATTAGAACAGCACTTTTAAAAGCCACCATTATTCCACGCCTCTTAAATCGATAATGGGATAATTTTAAGCTTGATAAAGGTGTTTACTTATGACTCTAGTGTGCTATTTCGCAGCTCTAAATATACTGTAACAAGTCTTAGCATAGACATGGGCAAAGATCCTAGTCCTAGAAGAAGAATAAGAATATATCTGTGCATAAGTATACATACCATGCTGTCAATTTTATCACAGAAAACTCCCTCGTAACGCTATGACTACATATATACATTCATTCCCAAGGATAACTTAAAAGAGAACAGACAAACATAAAAAGCAAATGAATATATATATATATATATATATATATGTGTCTGTGTAAAGCTTACATTGAGAAATTGCTGCATCTCGGCGGATTTCAAAGCTGAAGCATCCATGGCTGAGACGAGGCGAGGGTAGACTGTAGAGGGAGAAGCTTAGGGAAGGAAGTGAGACTGAGAGTTCATCCACCCGAAAACCCTAGTAAAGGCTAAAGCGGGGAGGGACATTCAAAGGGCCTGCTGGCTGTTAAGCCCACTTTCGTCCATTGGACTAAGTTAATTAAAAAAAAAGGGACCAAATTTGAACTTATTACAAAAGTTAGTTTGGTAAATTGTAAAATCAAGAGCTAATTTCGAAAATAAACAGAGAAATAAAGTGAACATTTCTTTTTTGTCCTTGAAATTTTTCATAAAAGTTGAAGTTCACATGTTTTGATATTTGTTTGAGTCAGTCTATGATTTTTATTTTCGATAAATTTGTATAAATAGATCTTTCATATATAGAAAAATGGCAAATAATTTTGAATAGTGCAATACATATATTCTCTCAATATAATCTTTTCCCGAGTTATTTTAACAATCCAAAAGTCATAAAACAAACCGTGAACATGTTCGCAAACAACAACCTCCCTTCGTTCATGTTCTGTTTGTTAACAACCTTACTTAAACCACTTTACCTAAAAAAAAAAAAAAATCCCTCGCTGTGATTTATACGGAAAAAGGATACATCCGGCTACATAACGTTGGAGCCAGTGTAGTGTCATAACTCATAACAACATACATATATACACATAAAATATTACTCCGTACAATATAAACTCGTAGATATTGATGTAAAATAAAATTTGAGTGAGTGTTGGTTCCACCAGAATAATCACACTTGAAAGATAATAATAGATTCTGTTAATGAAAAATATAAAACACATATACACGTCGCCACCATAACATTTGAGGATTGTGTGTTCATTTTCTTTTTGCTCTCTGACTCTGAAGCGAGTTATCTTGTTAGTTCCACCATTATCCTTACCCTTCTTCTTCTTCTGTTATTGAGCTGACACTACGGCTGATAACATTTTTGTGATTGGAGTTCCCAAATTCTGATGATGCCATTGCCAGGGCAACAATGTCAGGTGGTAGATCCAAGCTCCGGCTTCTCCTTCCCCAACTAGACCGCCTCGGGTGTAAGATGCTCCGCCCATCTCCATCTCCATCTCCGTCTCCAAGGCTGGCCTCGTTTTTCTCTATGGATTTTTTGTTAATTTTATCCAGGAGATTATCATTTCTAGGCAGCCCTTCCAATTCACCAGTGCTTGTCACCCCCCCATCCCCATCCCCATCATCACAAACTGGTTTCCTTCTCATTTCTATGTCGCTCATGGTTTTCTCCAAGTTTGGGCTATAACCACCACCTACCACACGAGGTTGTATCTCAGCCTCTTTCTGGAGCTTTGCCCTGAAATTGTTCTTTGAAGGAGGAATACTTGTACAGAATATCTCCATGAAGTTTTGAATTGTCCCTTTATTAAATGGGTTCACCCGCCGATCGTACCGATACCTAAAGTTCTCGTATGTTGACTGCAATCATATTAATGGGTTCACCAAACCACTTAACAATTCACTAACAACTAAATATACAATAACAGAAAAAGGCACATACCTGGTTTGTGCTGATGAGGTAAAGATGGAAGACTGTAAGCCCACCAACAAACCAGACAGATATAAAAGTATAAATAATAAGCACAATTGAGGCCGGAGTCTTGGCCATTGCTTTCCAGATTGAACTCTGCTCACTGTCCATAATCCTTCTAATATACACCCAGCAAAATGCATGTACATACAAGCAAAGGAGAGTTGTCGAGAAAACAAACATAAAGAAGAAGCGATAATTCCTCTGCAACAGGAATCAGAATTCAATTACGTTAGAGGCGAAGGCACTATAGCATGTAAACAATAACAATTTCATCACAAAATTGAAGAAATGGCGGAGAAAAGAGAGAAAAAGAAGGAAAGCATATAGAGGGGTGGGGTTGGTGTGACTATACAATGCAAAAGCATAAAATTTATTGAACACAAAAACAAAACCAGTTGGCCATTATAATTTATCCAAATTATGCAGACCCAAATACAGTTGCAACCACTTATGAAGAATTCAGTGCTGCTACCATTAATGAATCAAGATTCAAGAAAGCTGACTGTGGTGACCAGAACATGAAGCCACAATTTCATGAATGCATTCTAGATTCTTTGGGCCTTGGAAACAATCAAAGGTTTTATACAATGATGTAGTAAATACACAACCACATCAAATTAAGCTCAAATGGGATGTGAAACAATGGGAAATTTCAATTTATTAGTTAATCACTTATCCAAAGCAGATAACTTCAAAGTTTTGGCCATCAAATGCTTTATGTTTTTAGCACAAACCAGTATTAGAATTATGCCCAATTTGGTATTTAACATTTCAATATCAAAAAAAAAAAAACATTTCAATATCAAAGAAACCATATTGGTGGGGAACTCAAATTTTTTTAAAAAATAAAAATAAAAATGGAAGAGATTCTTCCATCCAGGAGAAAATTACAATGTGCTATGGAAAAGAGAGAAGAAAAAGCAAGTATGACTATCTCCCAACACGTAATAGGAAAGTGGTAAATTTCCTTTGTGCTATAGCTCTAATTTCACAGGTCTTATGCAATTTAAAGATTGCAATACTTACCAATCCAATACACTGCCCAACCCAAGGACAATGATGATCGAAGCGTTCCACACAGTTATTGCAAATTGAACAGTGCGAGCAACGTGGGGGCCTATAAAGCATGCAGGTATCACAGTATTTAACTTTCACAATTATTCCATTGACATCTACATCCTTCACACGGGGCAATCGTAACTGTGGAGTCTGCCCAGGTCCAGCTTGTTTGTTCCCTTCAAAGTTTTCTGGCTCGGGGGGATGAAGATTGCGAGGAATAATACCTGGATCTCTTGCAGAAGTCAGGAGCAGGAGGACCAAGTCCTTCGAAAACAAATAAATCAAAAGTTAAGTTTTTCCTAATAATATGAATTCCTCTTTGCAAGCAGATAACATACAATCTAGAAAAATACCCCAGTTTTATTCCCCACAATAATAGAATGGATATAAAGTATTGGCAACCATTTTTCGTCAGCAGGACTTCAGAAGCAGTACTGCTTCTATATGATGCTCTAAAAAAATGGTAGAAAAATGCAATAAGGCTCCATATTTCCATCTTTATTTAATGCATAGAGTGAATATACAATGTGGTGCCTCATTCACCATCATCAAGACTTCCACGCCCTTGTGAAAGTATTGGTAGAAAGTTCCCTGGTATTCAGAGATATACCAATCGAACAACAATAAAGTCTACCCCCAACTTATGCAGAAATTGTAACACTAACAAATAAAAAAGCAAATTTTATATTCAAATGTATTTCAGTAATTTCGTGAAAATCTCTATTCTGCAGAAAATTCTGGGAAGTATTAGATCTGATGTACTTCATGTGCTCTTTGGTTTGCTAACCTAAGACCTTTTGGAATAGCATATGAGCATATCTAATTAGTACTTCTGTATAGGCCTAGGATTCTCGAGGGATCATGACCAAACTAGCAATAGAGTTGAATGTATGAAATAGAATTCATATAGCCAACCCCAACTAGGGTTAAAAAGTGTGTTCAGGTAAAATTAGAAGAAAACTGCTATCCTTTTTAGCAGTTTCTTTGCTGCCAAATCAGGACCTAACTTGTATTTGCATGGGCAGTTTTTCTGAGGAGATCATAGTCAAATCCTCTTCAGCTAGACTTCAAATTTCTAAGATAAATCTTGCAGAATATAGCATTACAGCAACAACACTTCTGATAATTGTGGATTTGATCTTTTTTACTACACAATAATTACAATTTCTTAATCCCAGCTGACTTTAAGTAGAAAAATAAGTTATATGAGAGTTAAGTGGCGGCCACTAGTTGCAGGAATTAAAGTTGAACAGTTTGCTCAAAGATAATTTGGATCATGACAAGTTAATCTACTTCCAAGTTTAAATTTCTCTTTGAGACATTCAAGAATGTATTTCTCCAAAACCCACTATACACATGGATTTTAAGTCACTTTCTGAGATAGAGGTTTATAACCTTTCTCATCTTGCGCGAATTAACTCTTAAAACTATGAAATGATAAAATAAAAATAAAAATTTTAAAAACATAACAGTCTCATCAATCACATTAAAAACACGTACTTCTGCACTACTCCTTTTCTCAAACATTTCAGAAGATTAGCCAGATGGCATTGTTAGCCTCTAACTTTAGCAGCAATACCTTGCTTAAGCCATTTGCAAGCTACATTTCGGTTGATGCAATGAACCAGAAAAGTTAGCCCTATGAAGGATTGGAGTCAATTCACAATCTGAGTCCATAACTAATTGGAAGTAGTTGTTCATGGAAGCCCTAGCCCCTATGAGGAAAAGCAAAACCCCCAATAAATCCCCACTTGAATGAACAAACTTCTGAGCTCTTTCCCTACTGCTTCTTTGAGGTGATGTTACCATTGTTAAAAATAATGAGGTTGAAGGTCTAGCAAGTGGCAAAGGGCCACCACCTGCTCAAAAGGTGGAAACTGTGAAGTTTTAAGAGAAGAACAAATGGGGCCAAACGAGGGAAAGATATGAGAAGAGATTAATTGCTTCAGTAGCTACAAAAGACTACCGCAGTAGTTTGAAGCCAGACCTTAATATGAATTATGTGAGTTGTTTCTCTCTATTGCATATAACAAAATTGATATGGATCTAATATGTCACTATTGCTTACTAGGAAAGCTCTCCTTATTAATGGGCAACCATGGGCCATTTATATGTACTAGGAGAAGCACCAAGTACAAAACATTTGAAGGATGAACATTTTTTGACACACTGCGTCACTGCTAACTTTCAACTGAAATATACTAATTTATGTTCATCTGTTTATCACAATAGCAAAGATTAAGTGAATGTAAAACAATTCAAATTTTTTCACTAATCTACAAAACTTTGCACACGTCACTTTGTCAATGACAAAAAAAAAGTTCAATGATAGAGAAATATACCACCAGATATGTAAAGCAGGGATACAAAAGCCCATAATGAAGAACGTTTAAGCCAACAGTTCATCACTCTAGTTTGCTATTAGCAGAAGAATTTAGGGACTTACATAGAGTGTGAAAAGAACAACTATAACCATAATTGATATCCCCCAATCACCAGCAAAATCATCCATCAATTTTCTAGCTATAAAGACACAGAACACTGCAACAGGTGCAACAATGAGGAATATGGTCAGAAAGACAGATCTACCATCAGGTCCAAAGATGAGCCTCCCTTGAAGGCAAAATCTCTGCATTGTAGAAATAAAACATGGTCATGTAAATAATAATGGAAATACTACATCTAAGGCAGCATCAAGGAACAGCATTGTCAAATTGTATGGAAACAAATCTCGGTAGAACCTGTGCCAGTAGGAAGACTGCTCAAAAAAGTAAAGCTCCTAACTGTCTATGAATAAAACAGTCTGCCCATAAAATGAATTAGAAAAGTTTGTATTTCATTTAGAGTAGTTTTGTGTGCACTGAAAAGGTTAAGTTTGCTATTCCCATTTTCAAAAGTTTTCAAATGATTGGTGATAATTTTTTTCCGAACTTAAAGGCACTAGATATTTTTAAACATTCATTTGAATAAGAGGCCAAAAATTTGCAAGAAACTATATAGGGTGGGCTTAGAGTCTAGAAACCAGCTAATAGCTTTAGATGAGAGTCTAGAATGCACTGTCTGTAGGTTAGTACATAGGTTGGCAACAAATCCCTATTGCAGATTCACAATTTCAAATGAACTTAAGCAATCGAATGAATTCTCATTGTGACAACAGCATTTGAAAAGATTGGGCAAAATGAATTTCTTTAACCAATTTGTCAAAGCTAGTACATAGTACAAATTAGGAAAGCAATCAAGTGAACTGTTACATTCCCTGAACTCAAAAGAATATTCCCAAATACTACTTTTTTAAGCATTCAATCTTCCCTGATCAAGGGAGCAACCGCTACTCAGCTACTCTCTTGATAAGTAAAGATAAAGAGCTATGTGCAATCAGAGCAATCACAACTTTTTTAATATACCATTTCAACGACATTCGTTGTACAAATGCAACCATTTAAGTAAATATGCAATTATATATAAACACGGTGGTAATTATCATTATCATTATCATTTCCTACTTGAATGCAAAGCTAAAAAACAAACATCTGGATATTCAGATGTGAAAAATTAACTACCAATAGAATGTAAGATGGCAACTCAATCATAGATAAAAGAAAGCAAAATCTAATAAGAAAAAAAAAATTGTGAACAGAGTTCAAACATGGAAACATCAACAAGATTGTAAAGCATGACTTATTCAAATCGAAATAGATATCATACCCATACTAGCTAAAAACTTTTATCTTTCAGAAAAAAATAT
The DNA here is from genome assembly GCA_003576665.1 of Ipomoea trifida. NCBI lineage: Eukaryota > Viridiplantae > Streptophyta > Magnoliopsida > Solanales > Convolvulaceae > Ipomoea > Ipomoea trifida. The sequence goes on along the minus strand of CP025645.1, from coordinate 5,956,952 downwards.
AAATCTATTTAGTATTGATATCAAAACTCAGTTCTGCAGTTGAAAATCAGAATTAGAAGGACAAAGAAATTACGTTGCTGCCTTTCCAGGCCTGGTAGGATCGGAGAACAGGTGCGGAATCGGCAGCGGCGCCGGCAGAATCAGAATTCCTCGGCGGAGCCACCCCATACATTTCTTTGAGCGGAAAGGTATAATTGTTGATTGAATGGTGCGGATTGAAATGGGGAAGACTGCAAAGGTCAAATGGTAATGGGAACTCAAAAGGAAAAAGAAAGGGAAAAAGGCGGCTGCTTCATTATCATTTACTACTATTCCCTTTTATAAATAACTATATCTCTCTCTCTCTCTACTCTTTTCTTTTTTCTTCCTATGTTTACCAGTACTAATTTTTGGGGATTTGACTTGGCCTTGTCTGGGACAGCCTGCATGCGCCAACCATGATTCTCGATGACGTCACAATCCGGTGACGACTAGATATCAACCACTGTAATACCGGACTTCGTTTTCTTATTATTCTTATAATAATATAATTGATTTTAAAATTCTTTAGAATTCAGTATTATATCTTACTCCGTATATATTTTAAATATAATTTTGTTTCAAAGGTATTGTTACACACTTCTTTTGTGTTTTAAAAGGTTTATTTAATGAACATGCAATTTTTAAAATAATAATAACGATAAAAGTATAAAAGATCTAATTGAGTCCAAATATATCCTGACTTCAAGTTATTGTATTCTATAATCAAAATAAAATACATATATATAATAAAAAATTTATTCAAATATAATGCATACAATTTCAACAAAGAAAAATATACAATTCTAAAAGTGACATTTTTCGTGCATATTTAAATATAAAATTATTTACCAAAATGTCAATTTCTTCTAAAAGTTTAATTTTAATTACAATTAAACTAATGTATTAATTCTAAAAACATAGTTATCAAGTATAAAAATAATGGATTTATATAAGATTTTTAAAAAAAAAAAAAAATTGGGTTCTCCCAAAAGTGGGGGTGGTGTGTCGTCGCCTTGGTCGTACATGGGCAGGGCAGTCTTGATACAAATATAACCATTTCACTCAACATATAGCATACCTCATAAAAATATATATAGTTGAGCTTCTTCAATCAACTTTGTTCAGTCCTCGTAGAAAATACGTCAATTCGTGCTCCGTTCAACATCGTTGAATGTCATGGCAATACTGAAGGATTTGAGGAGGACATTTAGGGATTTAATGGAAAAAGTTAAAATATGTTATTTAAAATGAAAAAATATATTAATAATAATATAAAAAAGTCAAATCAACCCATACGGATGTCAGGGCGTCAAATTTACTGGTTGAGGAGGTCATGCTATTTTGTATGGTTGGAAAGTTTTGAATGGACTAATTGTACTTTAAGAAAAATCAATAGCATGATTGTACTTTCATGATTAGTTCGATGACCATTTTGAATGTTTTTTCAATAATTATTCAAAGTTCAGATGTCCAAAGGTCAAAATTTATTGGTGGTGACACCGCTATTTAATTTTTAAGAAAAAATCTATGGCTATGTTTGGTTATCAGCTTATCCGCCATTTTTTAGCGGTTTGACCATCTTTAGCGGTTTGACTTTGTCAAACCGCTAAAAAAAACGTTTGGTTAATGGCTTTTTCACTTAGCGAATCGCTATCCCATCCGCTAAAATTGAAACGCTAATAGGAGCAGCGTTTAGCATTAGCTTTTCTCCTTTTATTTTTTAAATTCCAATTTTGCCCTTGTTTCTCTTTTTTTTTCATATTGGCTGCTGACTTGCTATATGCTTCACTCCATTAATCTAAAATGCAACTTTGCATTCCTATAATTAAAGTTAATAACTATTTTCTCCCCTTTATTTAATTCTTAAATTTAATATCATACATTACATTATTCTTTTTTTTTTTTTTGGGAGAAGTGTACCGCTCCCGTTATTCTTTGTTTATTTTTTAAAATATTTGCTTTAATTTCTTTGTAATGTTAATCATCATCATCATCATTATTATTATTATATTATTATTATTATTATTATATTATATTATGTATGTATACCCTTTTGGTCATTTTACATGTTAACCGCTAATCTAAACAGCTAATTTTACCAAACATCTTTTTACAAACTGCTAATACAATCCACTGGTCAAACCCGCTAATATAATCCGCTATTTGATAACCGCTAACACAATCCGCTACCGCTAAAAGTTAACCGCTGATAACCAAACAAGCCCTATATCTACTCCTAAATTATAGTTCAAACTTTTACTCTATCAAATGTTTAATTTTGATTGGACGTAGAAGAAGAATATATATGTATATATAAAAGGAACAAAAATCATGGTCGAGAGTGCATGTTTTACTATTTTTATTTTATTTTTTAACCAGGCTACTTTGACTCTTCGAGGAAGCATAACTATAGTATAGTATTATACTGCCAAGCAGCCATCAAGTTGACAAGTACATTGTTTAGGCCTGGGCTTAGCATACTGGATCATTTTATAAGTATATAACTTATTTGTTGGGCAACCATACTAGCCCAATAATTGGACCATTTTCTTGTTGGACACATAAGTATCGCAGGGGTAGATCTAGATCGAGTAATTAAAGGAAGAAATAGTCCAATTTGATAGCATATATATATCGAGAGCATGCATAATAATTCAATGAGATCACATTTTATCGTGAAATCCTTCATAAATGCATACATGTTATTACATTAATGCACACAGATTAGATTGTGCAATTCGTCCAGTATTAATGTACACAAGTTACCATGTATGCATTCGTGTAGTAGCCGGTGTGCATTTACGATGGGTCTCAGATCACGGGAACATGTGGATGCACTTGAATATATATATATATATATATATATATATATATATATATATATATATATATATATATATATATATATATATATATATATATATATAGAGAGAGAGAGAGAGAGAGGTGAATGATTTATAATTTGTTTTCATTCAAAGTATTTTATCAAATTAATTATGTTTTATATTTTGTTTTAAATATTTTTTTATATTTATGTATTTTAATTTTTCATCACTAGTCAACAATATTTATGACTTGGTATTTAAGTTTTTCATTTTTTTTAAATATCTAATTAATTTTAATCTTTCGCGCTCCCACGGGAGAAGATCTCTAACTCACCCCTACTTATTGTATATACTAGTTTTATACGCGCATAGCGCGAATGGGTTAATGCCCAATGTTTATATCTAAATAAATATTTGAAAGTATATCAATGCAAGATTATATATGAGAAGTTTATACATGGGTAATTGAATGTCGAATTTTTTTATTTAAATATCTAACTCAAAGTATATATATGAATCTAATATAATATAGAAAATTCATTATAATTATTACTAAAATAAATGTTTGCAACGTTGTAAAACCGATAGTCTAAATATTTGGTCTAAAAATGATAGTCTAAATAAATACTTCGTACTACTTTTAATTTGAATTTTTTTAAAGTGTTCTTAATTCTGTTTTGAGTAACATTGTCATTGTCTTCAATTCATTTTTACTATTTGTTCTCTTCCTTTTTGTTTGCTGTGTGTTATTTGCAATTCGGTTATTGTTGGTAGCATAGATGACAACGTCATGCAATGAGATTACGATATAGGAGCTATGGACTTTCCTTTAGGTGCTCTGCTTGGGATTCATTTGGTTCAACCATTATTGTTGAATGGGTTATTGTGGATAAAGAAATTCGTAGTTTAACAAAAAAGATTAAATAAATTAATAAAAATTTGAAAACTGAAAATATTATATATTCCAAAGATATTAAAAGGTAATTTCTCGATTCAATTTGCTGGGTAATGGGTTATTTGAGTACTTTCATTGTCAACAATCCCCCAAGTAGTTAATATGATTGGTTTCAAACTATTCTTTTTTTAATTTTTTTCATGGTATTAAAGAAATACATATGTATCATTTTTTTGTGTAACTACTAATTTATTTAATTCAATAAGAGTAAAATAGAGTGATTCCGTTTCAATTTGTTAGACTATTTGAGTACTTTCTTTGTCAACCAATTCCAAGTAGTTAATATAATTAGCTTCAAATTATTCAATTTTTTTTCATAGTATTAATAAAATATTTGGTAAATAAATATATAACATTATTTTGTACTATAACTTTGATATTTAATTACAAGATATTGTAAAAATAAGATAATGGACAATGTAATGAATTAAAGAATATTTGCATGAGAGAAAATAAAGACAATATAACTAATAAAATTATTTCTCTTATTTAATTTAATTTTTTGATAATGAATAATTTTTTCAAATAAAAGTATTGTAGACACATAATTCTAAATTAAAGAAATACATATGTATCATTTTTTGTTGTAGCTACTAATTTATTTAATTTAATAAGAGTAAAATAAAGTGAAAAACTTAATTATGTCAAATTTGATTGAGATGAGGTTCGAACCTAAGACCTTTCTTATAGAAATTAATGGGTTAGTTAAAAGTTAACGGAATATTAACAGAGAAGAGAATATTTAACGGAAAACTTAACGGAAAATCATAAAAGTAAGGTTAAATTAGGTAATCTCTATGAATAATATTAATCAGAATTATCTTAGCCATCTATTTGATTAAATAATTCATCTGAACCATCCATTTGATTACCGCCATTTTTTCTACCCATTTTAGGCCTAACTCTCTTTGGCTCTTATTAGTATAGTAGATGTATGTACGTATGGTCATCATGAGACTATGCACTATATACCACAATTGTTAATGTGGATGTTCGATGTTGACAAATACTTCATAATATTTTAAAGTTAAATGCTTAACCGGAAACCCAAACCCAAATGCTGCCTCCCTTTTCTCTCTAAAACAAAACGTCTTTCTCTGTTGCTCAACTTCGGCTTCCACCGTCGGCCTCCGGCCGGAGCTCTAATGGAGCTTTGAGCCGGCGGTTTTGGTCACCTTTCATGTTTGCTCTCGCTCTTCTTCCGCCCCGACCACCGTCGTAGTTCCGTCCGCCTCCGACCACCGCCACAGATCTTCTTCTTCCGTTTTCTCTCCCTTTGAATAAAATAATAGTAGGTAGGTATTGGGGTTTGTGTTGGTAGTCTTGAACTCCCAACCCTACTTTGACTTTACCCACTTTTTTTTTTTCTCTATTATTGTGTTTTCCTCTCGTTAGTTTCACGAGCATTTTTCCTCTCGTTACTTTCACGAGCTTTTCATTTTTCATTAGCATAATTCGTTTAGTTTGGTTTCAACAAGTGTTGATCTTATCCTGGGCGAGCAAAAAAGAATGATGACGAAGACCCAGATCTTTGAAGAAGCTTTAAGCTCCCTGAAGGAACATAGCTTCATAGTTATGAAACAGTCTGTGATTCAAGTTTTCTATAGCATAGTTAGGAAAGTTGTTTCTATGTCTGACTGTAAGGAATGATTTACCATTTCATTGATAATTGATGTAAACGTTTTATGTTGTGAATTAATGGAATAGCTACGTTTATCTTAAAAAAAAAAAATGCTTAACCGGGAGTAGCTAGCAAGGGTAATAGATAATAATAATTAAATTGAAAGGGAGGACATATATACGTCTAAATTAAAGATAAAAGGTCCCTCCTTTAATTTGCATGCCGCATAATTATAGCCACGTATGTACAGTGCAGCTAAGGCATGCAGAAAATGCAGCTTAATGAATGAATAGTTAGATGTAGTGCACAGTGCACTAGCTTATATATATATAAACTTACACGTTACACCTGCCCTGCCCTCCCCTCCCTGCCTGCCTGTTGGCGTTTATCCAATGATATGATATACACTACAAATTAAAAGCACATCCCGCAGTGCAGTGGTAGGTAAAGTCATTTTATCCCCACAATAACACCACTCCAATACAAATTAAAATTCAACAACACAACTTAACACTCCGATCCAACAAATATCTATCCGGGGAGGATAACGACTGCGGGCCATCCATCACCCTATCATTATTATTCTTAATTATTTTTATTATATTACATACTACAAATGAAGCTAACTAGCTAAGTGTGGACTCGCGTGCATGTCAAAGTATGCATATATATAATTTGTTTAAGTTCTTTGTGTGTGTCTGTTAAATGTAAGAGAATTACTTTAGTATGTATTAAAAAAATATTAGGTTAATTAAACGAACATGTTCGTGAATATATTAAACGAACCTTAAACGAGCTTGTTCATCAAACATTATTATTAAACGGACATTAACAAACGCGATCACGATCTCTTATGAAACGATCGTACAAATATTCAAACTCTACTCATTTATATTCATTTACTTTAATAAACGAACGCTGGCAAAAATTAATGGCAACCACTGATCAAATTTTCATTCAACACAGTAAGAGCTAGGAATTGTCGGGCCCATGATTTGGCCAAATCTACTTCTTTGTATAGAAACTTTAGGTATTGGCACTTCGAGCCACCCACATGTACCTTTGAGTTATCTACTACGTAATGAAAGTTTGTGTTGATTATAAAAAAAAAAAAAATTTAAATAAACGAACACTTTATCAAACACAAATTTACGAATTCAAATTAAATAAATACAATTTATACAAGTGGCGTAATGTGGACATCAACCACCACAAGTCCACAACTAGGTGGAGATTAATTGTACCTCAATTCAAGCATTACATCAAAAGTAATAATAATTAATATACTTCAATTTCTAACTGAATAATTAATTAATAAAAATAAATGTATGTAAGAGATAGTTAACAACATATCACTATGCACGATGTGAAATCAAACCATTAATTTGAGATCAGCAAAGATACGCTAAACATTCTTCATTTTTATTCTACCCATATAAATCTTTATCTCCTCACTTTTCTTCTATACTAATACTAGCTATAACCATACAAACTATATATGTATATATATATGCACGTACCGCCTAACTTTCAAAAATAGAGTCTGCCTTTAACAAAACTTGAATAAATTGTAGTTATATAAAGTATTTGGTTGGTGAGATTAAAATTATTAAGAATTTCAAATTTAGTGTTAGTGTATATAAAAACTAATAAATTAAAAGGAATTAAGTAGGTGGTAATAAAAAATGTTTATGCACAACAATAATAATAAGAATAATAGCGGATCGGAGGATAAGAAACGGAACGGTATACTAAAATTAAATGTTGTAAATTATGGTGGGGTGGTGGATCATGATGACACAGCATGCAGAGTAAGCAGAAGTAATTGGGAATTAACTAGGCCAGGCCAGGGGGTGAGAAGTAGGAGTTTTATTAAATAAATAAATACTCCGTATAATATAATGTTTGAACGAATGAAAATTAAATGTGGGGTATAACATGAGAATAGAAGACTCCAATCTCGAGGTAAATTATATAGGCTATAGCAATCCAGCCTGACATCCTTTAATTTGTCTTGGGAATGTAAAAGATAGTCGTCGGGGCCGGGGATGGGTTTCATAGCAGCAGCAGCGCAATTGTCCCCCGCCCCGCCCCTGGATTAATGAATACCATGGTTTTCCCTTCATTTTTCAATCTCCCCGCCCCGTCCCTTAATTTTGGATACCAACCAACCTACATACTCCGTATTATAATTAATTTACTTTAGTTTTTTTTAATAATTAATTTACTTTAATTTAATAATTTATTCGATCAAAACTTTTTTAATGACTTCAAAAGTTTGGTGTTATTCGATCTAAACTTTTAATATTTTAAAATAATCATATACTGGCATTCAATTCAAACTTTTATATAGAACCTTTAAAAGTCTATCGTATTCAAAAATTATAAACTTTTATAGACTCCATTATAATATAATTTTTGTAGATTTTTCATTCACAAATATGAATAGTTGAATTTTAACCTTAACTTCAAACTTTTCAACTTTCTCTACAGACTTTTTTTCATCTATTTCTATCCAATTTTAAGGTATGTTTCAAAACTTTCATAAATACTCATATACTTTTGATTTTTATCTTTTTATTATTATTTTATTTTCACACATATCTATAAAAAAAATTATTGCAAAAAAATTATTCATTTATGTATTTATCTGTTTTGGAGCCAATTTAAAAGCCTCTCTTTTAAATATTTTAAAAAATTCTATCATTGAATAACGACTTTATCAAAGGAATTTACATCTAGATACGTATAACGATGTTGTGTTATTTATACAAAATTTTGTAACAAATTATAAATAATGTATTAATAGAAGTTATGAAATATTTATAAGAGTGTATTCGATTTAGGGTTGTAATAACTTTTCATAGACTTTTTAATATTAAAAAGTTTCTTTATAAATGTTTGTTTTACATAGTTTTATAGACTCATATAAAATTTATAAAAGTCTAGTTAAGTATAGAAAGATTCTATACAAATTATTTAAAATCTATTAGTTTAAAAATTTTTGAAAGTCTTAAATATACATACACTTGTTGAAATTACAATATTAATAGGTGCATTACTACAGTACAGTATATATATATGCATGTTATGTTTAGTAAACAACTTTAATTTAAGATGTTTAATTATATTGTTATCTCTTTGTACAAAAACAAAAAAAAAAAAAAAAAAGAATTAATCCTTATCACGAAATATAATATTAATACAATAATCTAAAAGTTGTCCGACTCCTCCTTATCGGAGACTAACCTAACTACAGTGACAACCTAGCTTGTTAGAAATAAAATACAGTAGAAAGATGGAAACAATTAAAAATAAATAAACAAAAAGCAAAGCGGATGGAAATGAAATCCATGGAGGTCGTATGGTGCCATTTGTATACCCATCCATCATATCGCTGAGATGTGAGTATAGTATGTGACAGTCAAAAAGGCCGAAGATAGAGATAGAACGCACAACTGACAGGTTTTGAATCCAACTTCCACATAAACGGAGGACGCGTTTGCAGTGACAACAACGTCAGAGCATTAGCATACATACATATATGTTTGTTCAATCTGTGTTTTTTTTTTTTTTTCTCTTTATTTATTTATTTATTTATTTTTGTTAAATATAAAGACAAAATATTCTACTGGCTACTGCTATGCTATAAATTTCTTTTATGACAGACCGGCCTCAACTTTAATTTGAAATGGACAAGGAAACCATTATATTTCTATTACTACTACTTTAAGTATATACATATACGTATGTAGTTCAGCTCTCTACGCTAAGAATATAACTAATGATCGAGTTGACAGTGCTTTTTATGAATTGAATATAATTAATGTACTGCAAATTTTACATTCAACCTTAAATTTGTGCATATTGGTAAGCTAAACTAAGCTGCCTGAAACTAAAAATGAAAATACTCCGTATTATTTACAATCACTACGGCCTCTTGTTACGTATATTATATATATTTCATAAATTTATATATTAACGCATCTCATCATTACTAATCAATTAATTAGTTTATGACATAAAATGAATTTAGTATTATTTTTCCTACTTATTTAATTAAGGTGATCTTAACTCTTAAGTGACCAGTGGGACTTATTATTATTATTCACGTACAAATGGGTGCTTCAGTTTTGATAGTGAAAGCCAAGTACGGCGCTTCAGGTGCTTAACACTAATTTTATTTTAAATTAATAATAATAAAATCATGGAGTGAAAGCGACCAACTCCTAGACTCATTTGATTAGTTTAAAACATAAGGTGATAACTTAAAAAAATTAATAATAATAAAGGAACTGATCTGAGGGTTAAATATTTGCATATTTAATAAATTTGAAGTCCTTTCTTGAGCACCATATATATGTAGGTTTAGCTAGTTTATATTACTTAGTCACAAGTTCATACCCTACTTACTTTGGGTTAATGAGTCTTTTCATTTTATATCATTAAACATTAAGCTAGTAGTAATTAGTCACAAATCACAAGTTCATCTTTTATTGAATAAAAAATATTAGATTAAAAAAAAGTAGTAACTATATTAAGCTAGAAGCTTGCTAGTTTATATTGTTAATTAGTCACAACTCACAAGCTCATCTTTTATTAAAATGAATTAATAATGCAATTAAGTAACGTAGTAATCTTTAGCTTCACGACTTCACAAAATATTTTGTCTTTGGGTCACTGTGTCGTGCTCTAGGAGGGTGCTTTAATTTAAGCAAGTTTAGAACATCATTATATTGCACAAATTAATTAATGGTGAAAACGTATCGAATCAACTTACATTTTAAATAAATAAACATACAAAATTTACGAGTAAAGTTGATCTTTTGTACGTGTTGGTGTTCGTGATAGTATGTATGTATACGGCCCGTACGTAGTTTCCACTACAACTAACCTCTGGTGCATTGTGTATCATGGTAACAAATTGCAATTAATTATATTAGAATTGACCATATATGCTAACTTAGTTCACCGACCAGAGCAGAGCAGAGCAGAGCATTTAATTTTAACAGCAAATTGCTGGAGTGACCAACCTTTTTTACGTGGAAAGAGTAGAGTGCAGGATGGGAGCAAGTGAGGAACCACCATTAGATTCTCGATTGATCATATATATCTGCTCTGCAGATCAGATCAGAGACAGTCTGTGGTTCCATCTAGGGTTAGGTACTACATACTCTATCATATCGGCCTGCAGTGTAATTAAAGATGGAAATTATAATGGAGTACATACTATACGTTGTGTTTAGCACATGCATGGTCGAGTAATTAACCACTATTATATTATATGCTTGCTTAATTGAATTGGTTGGTTCAGAGTGAATGGGTTGTTTCACTGTATGTATATACTCCATCTAACATGCATTACATTTTTTGTTGATATGATATGATTCTCAACTCCATCAAGCACAGCACGAAATATAATTTTGTTAGTTTGTGCTGTGCGACTAAGCTAAGCTTACTAGCTAGCATATTCCCTATTCCTTTCCGGCCTGCAGCAATCTTATTGCGTATAGTAATACTACTAGTGCTTTCTGATCTATGGTGTTAACTAGTGCAGGCCGCCTTTCCACCCATATATATAATTCTTAATTGACTGTTAAAGCAACATAAAGGCAAGATTGTGATTCCTTATTGCCTTCCTGTGGCATAAAAGGTCAAAGATTCTACAAACCCCCCTTAGCTTAATTTTTTTTTTTCTTCTTCCAAGACTAAGATCGTACTACACTGCTCTTAATTTTTATCTCCTCCATACAATCCCTAAAAAGCTAGGAACAACCTGTTAAGGTGGCAATGTTGTCTAAGAACCACCCTTTAATGTAAGACTAGCTTTGAATTGGCATCTTGGTGAAGTTTGATTTGAATATTCCCACAAGTCTTTATATATATATCATATCTCAAGATTCCAAAGATCACAAATATTTTATTTGCTCTTTTAGATCGAAGAATTGAAGTTTATGCAGCAGCAGCATTATATTGAGCAATATACGGTTGAGACCTGTTTTTTGACTTATTCCCTTCATTTCCATCCTTCTTTATATATAATATAATAGTACGTTTCTGACTTAGGTATAGTATCAAAGAAAAAACACAGAGGAATGAATTGAAGCTAATCATTGGAATTTTAATGCATGGTTATCTATAGTTTGAAATATTGGTGAGTGGAGAGAGAAAGATAGATGGATGTTGTCCACTTCCCACAACTTAGTATTGCTCCATTAGCATTTTAATTTGATGGAGACTCAGAATCCTGCTTTCTGAAATGCACCGTTCCGTACTATATATGATATCATGTATATTGTCATTTCATAATTAAATAATACCACCGCAGCTAAGCTTTAATTTTCAATTTGCAAAACCATTTTTATGTTTGGAAAGTTGTTATATATATAATTCATTTCAAAGTTGTAAAAAGGTTTATAATATTTATTGAACATAGATGCGCGGATTGAGGAACAATATCACATCACAGTGCATAGATGCCTAGAAAAGCATAACACAAAAGTTCAAAATACTATATATATATATATATATATATATATAAAATTATAATTATAGATATACATACATATATTGCATTAATATGGTATCACATGACATGATATATATAACAGCTAGGTTCATTATATATAAAATACATTAACTCATTAAAAATAATTTTAGTTGGCTAGATAGTTAAATAATTATGAAAATTATTTATCATGTGTGTTTATTTGATGTTAGTGAAACTAGTTGCAAACATTTGTAGTTTACATATCATCAAATATATGTGTAGTACATTTTGTAATCTAAATTAAACTTTAATTTGAGTTTATGAATGCAATTGTAATTTGTTAATTTGGCACCACTACGAGTTGTCTTGGTCACAACTTACTTGAGCTAGCTAGCTTAGGTACGTTACATCAATAAACATTGCTTATTATAATGAATATATATACTGAGTAATGAAAAAACTTTGCTCTTAATTAATTCGTCAAAGCTCAAAATTTAAGGAAAAAATTTGTGTGAAACCTTCGTGAGACAATCGCATCAAATATTAATATATTCATGAATAAAGTGTATATTACTTATATAAGAAACTGTAGTATTTTTTATTTAAAAGTATTATATTTTCCTCATATAAGTATTATATTTTGTATTATAAATAACAATAATTGCCAACGTTTATTACTTATAAGTTAAAAGGGGCGAAGTGACGTGGCGTCTGACATGGTCGAAGGGGCCCCGGCACGTAGCCTTGCGCATGCATGGCGAACGGGGTAGGACCTAAAGTAGGGGATTCGTGGTTGGTCAATGTGGAGCGGAGTGGGGGGGTACCTGGTTGGTGGAGGAGGAGCCCCATTATGCGTCGTACGCAAGTAGGGTGAGGATTGGGTATGTGGTAGTATAAATAGTCAGACTCGCAATTTGTTTAGGACACCAAAAAAGACACGAAGACTCCTGTGGTCAAGCTCTCTTCCCAGTATATTGTTTCATATATATATATATATATATATATATATATATATATATATATATATATATATATATATATATGTATATGTATGTATGTATGTATGTATGTATATATATATATTTGTTTGTTAGTCATTGGGTTGTCATCTTGGGCCGAGCTTAATAGCGGCCCCTGTGGGTGCGCGTCCACTGCCAATCGGTGTGTTATAATTCACTTTCGCAGGATTTGTATTACTTGATCACGTATGTCGACAGTGAGTCCTTTTTCTTATTTTGGCATTCCTATCCGGATAGGACGGGTCCAAAGTTATATATGTGTGTGTGTGCGCGCTCTCTCAGGTGAGAACGAATGCCCAAGAAAGAACTAAGAACGTAACCAATCACAGTCATTCACGTGCCCAAATTTAACAAATTAGATGTAATTAAACAAAACGGTGGCATTTAGGTGCATTATATGAAATTGTTCCTTTCACTTTTAACACAATTTACTTGCACTTCAAAGTTTTTTCGATCTATTAGATTTGGACACGTGGACGACTGCGATTGGTTCTCAATTCCCTCATGTGCAATTGGTCATCACCTAATCCGTCTCCTATATATATATATATATATATATAAAGCCAATTGCCAGCTGCATCAAAAGTAGACTTGTAAAGTAAGCTAAGACTCAATTCTACGGTCATAATACATGATTGCATGCATATATACCAATCAGTACAACTCAAAGAATTTGTTTAATCGAGGGTTGACATTTAAAGTTACAACTCAAGGACGAAATGAAATATCAGTAATATTGTGTTTTCTTTTATTTCGTTAAACACAAATATAATACTTAAAATTATATTAGATCCAAAATGAGACTTCAAAATTCAAATATTTTGAACAGACAGAACTAATTAGCTACCACTAGAGTTTCAATACGAGTCAAAATTTGTACATTTTAATTTCCTCTGATCTACCTATCATACCGATAATTTTATTGACAAACCAAGAATGTATGTAATTATTGATTATAATATATTAATATATAAGCTTGACTAAATTTACTTAGCAGCAACTTTATTAATAAATTCAGAATTATAAATAACTACAAAGAACATTTTTGTTAGTAAGCTTAAATTCTGTTTTTAAAAACCAATCAAAGAGTATGTATCAACACCATATGAACGAGGTAACGGAATCTTATTATAAGGTATGCACGTTTTTATGGCATTTGGTAAAATTTTTTTTATAATACCTGCTGTTAGATTATAACTTTTATAATTACCCAAAGTTAACTCATGTCCTTAATACAATTTAAATAACAAATTAATGTACTTGTTGATTTATACGATTGAAATTTATTATACACGTTATCCGTTTTTACAGAATGAATGATAATATATATTATGTATTAGCCAAAGTCATTGTGATTGAACAACATAGCTGTGACTTCTCAAATGAGAGGTCTTAGGTTTGAATCCCAGTGTGAGTATATATTGACTCTTTGTACTTTAATAGAAAAAATATACACTTTGTATTATTTTTGAAATACATATATGAGTATTCATAAAATAAAATAATATTGATGGCATGGAAATTGAAACCTTAACGGCTCCCGAAATATAATCGTGTCAAAGTTAAAGATGATCAAGAAACATAATTGAGGAGTACGTTCCGATCCCATCCATCCAATTGGATTCAATAATTAATAATGCAGCGCAGCTAGCACACATAACAAAATAAAAGTGGTAGCAAGCTTTTAAATGATATGATTAGGAAAATAATGTATTTCTCCTTTTTGCATGAAAAAAGAGCATGCAAGCGACATGTATTAAAACATAGACGGACTAAAACTCTATAAAGCAGATCGATAATATATATAATGCCCAAAGTAGCGCCACCTTTCATGGTAAACATTCGTCCACTTTTATCAATTCAAGCGACGTGTCCCCGGCCACCTTATGTCACACTTCTCATCATCTAAATTTCGGAACCTGTTTCTCCACCAAACCTTATTTACTTTCAATGTTAAATTTGGTCTCCTGTGCATGAATGTCTGCCATCTTTTTTCTTTTCAGGGAAACAAATTTTAATCATTATCTTATCTCATAAAAAAGACACCAAAAGACGATCTACCTATCTACTAAAGCAAACCAAAGCCAACATGTATATCTTATACACACACCAAATAATAATTCCAAGTTTTTTGCTTTATAATAAATATAAGTATTTAGGGTCTTATTATTTCACCATAATGAAAATTTTATCACTTCCAAGGAAATTAAAACTTCAAAGCGCAATAATCTCAAAATATAATGAATGGTGAGTCACGATTCTCGTACTTAAAAGTCTTGTTAACACTTTTTCGTTTGAGTTTGTCGCACTACAACGTCTTCTCAGTGCAATTATGACCGCTCATTTATTGTTTGCAGGTTGTTATGCGAAAACATGGATTACCCAATATGCACATATGGCTAATAGTTGTGAGTTTTTCTTGTCACCAACATTAAAAAACAAAAATCATAAAAAAATATTGTTCAATTCGATGATAAATTTTAATTTAACAGAAAAAAATTCTATATAAAATAATTTATGTTGCTTATGAAATATTGAGTATAAAAAATGAATAGTTAGTATAAAATTATATTGTAACGAAAATTGTTGAATGCACTAATAGGGGATCATACTTTGCGCTCATAGACGAAAGTTGGCAAGATTCAAATCTCAAAAATAAAAAAAGGAACTTTACTTTTAAGTCGGGAAAAAGAAGTAGGGCATGCATTTGCCGTCCGTATTGTTGTCGGACCAGAGCTGTCAATCATATATCGTTACCGGAATTGAAGTGGGGGTTGGGGATTCAACCTTTTGGGAGAAGGAATTGAAGTTGGGGGTTTTCTTCCTCTTCATTGTTCCATTATTATTAATTAATTTAGTATAATTAATATTGGCATCCTAGCTAGCTTCCATACATGTTTATATATATTCAGCTAATTAATTAACATGGTAGGGGTGGGTTCAAGCTCTTTATGCTTCATTTGGTATAGAAAGTAGTTATGAACAAATAGTACATTGTAACAGAGTCGTCAATAGTACTAAAAAAAAAACTAATTAATATTTACATATATGGATTTATGAAAAATTTAATCTTATTGTACGTATTACTTATTAGCTTGACATGCATGCATTAATAATTTAAATTGCCATATGATCTAATAAAACCGGTACCTATAATTTTATGTTTCATCAGATATAACAAACAATCTAATAATTATTATAATTTATTTTAGTAATTCTAAATGTACTATGATTTTTTACTCAACATGATGTGTGTTATGCTTTAATTGATTAATATAAGGAGGTGGATCATGATTTTATTTTATTTTATTTTTTAATTTATAATTTCCAATAATGCAATAAAATTTGAAAATTTAGTAAGAATTAAACTCTCTATGCAATGGAGAAATTTATTTGCATGGGTTGAGGTAGCTAGCTAGGATGGTATGTGAAAATTGAGATTAGCTAAGCAAAGCAAATTTTAACGCGCGATTGACGTAACCCACAACGACAAGATAAGCCAAGTGAAGCAAAGCAAAATCCCCACGATTTTCATTAACCCGTGGCAACTGTTGGATCCACATGGGGCCCTCCTCCATTATTGCCGGCAATTGGCGTCCACTTATTGGCCATTCCATCATTTTTTAGATGAATAGGAGTTGTATATTTGCAGCAAAATGTACATATAAAAAAAATATTTTGGAAAGAAAGAATTCGAGCTCGCCCTTCCAAGAAGGTGGAAAGCATGGGATTTAAGGCAATTAGTGCCTTGGTGGGCAGGGGGATGACATAATAAAAGAACATAATGGGACCCTAGCTAAAAATTAAAGTTGGAGGAATATATATATATATATATATATATATATATATATATATATATATATATATATATATTTATTTATTTATTTATTTATTTATATTAGTACATGTCCTTTAATTAATTCATGCAATAATAAAAACAAAAATAAATAAATAAAAGAAAGTTGGTCAGTATTGAACGAATTGAACCAACTATAGTTTCCACCAGCGCAGCTATATAAAGGCCTGCCAACCTCTCTTCATTTCATTGTGAAGCAGAGTTGATTACAACTAGCTACAAATATTCCTACCTGCTTCATAATACCAAAGAGACAGAGATCGAGATCGAGTTTCTTGGTGGTTTAGATCAAATAATCATCAAGACAGATCGATCGAGTATCCATGGCTCTCTCTGGTCACTGGGTTTTTGCTTTTGGAGTCCTTGGTATGTAACTACAGATAACCATGCATTCTTCTTTTATTTCTTTTCGATCTTTTCCTTTCTTCCTAGCTCGATCAGCTCTTCAAGTTAATTAAGAAAAGGAAACAAAACAGAAAACAGACACATACCAACTTTCGTATTATTGCAAAATAACTATTCTCATCTATCCCGTCCGGCCCTCGATCAATATCTCAACTTTCATGCAAATTAAAATTAAATATATAAGTATATATGGTTTTAATTTCATTATTATATTGCTGCAGGAAACATCATCTCATTCATTGTCTTCCTCTCTCCACTGTGAGTTTCATTCCTTGTTCCGTTCGGGCCTATATATATATATGTAGCTAGCTATTTGAATTGTTTTGGGTTCATTAATTAATTAGTGATGGATGATGAAACTAGCTACTGTATATATATGAAATGAAAAGAAAAGAAAAGAAAAGCTAATTATATGTATACCTACGTATTGGCGGTGCAGGCCTACATTCTACCAGATTTACAAGAAGAAATCAGCAGAAGGGTATCAATCAATTCCGTATGTGGTAGCCCTATTCAGTTCCATGCTTTGGATATACTATGCATTACTCAAGTCCAACGCCACACTTCTCATTACTATCAACTCTTTCGGATGTGTGGTTGAAACCATTTACATCGGCTTCTACATTTACTATGCAAGCAAGAAAGCGAGGGTACAAACTATAAAGATGCTTGTTCTGTTGGTGATTGTTGGTTTCGGCGCTGTGGCTCTGGTGTCTCAGTTTCTGTTCAAAGGAGCAATAGTTCGGGCCCAAGTTGTGGGATGGGTTTGCCTCGTTTTTTCATTGTGTGTGTTCGTTGCGCCCTTGTGCATTGTGGTAATAATTATTAACTTTTATTTATATCCATCGATCACCTGCGGGCCCGCCGGCATGGACTGAATTAAATAATAATTAATATTAATGTATGTATGTATGTTGTGCAGAGGCAAGTAATCAGGACAAAGAGCGTTGAGCACATGCCAATTCTTCTATCAGTTTTCTTAACTGTGAGCGCTGTCATGTGGTTCTTCTACGGCTTGCTCTTAAAAGACATAAACATAGCAGTAAGTTGATCTGATCTGATCTGATCTGATGATGAATTATATATATTGATTGGTAATGATGGCCGGATAGATATATATTAACGACTAACGGCTCTACATATATACCTAAATAATAAATAAATATATATATAGGTTCCAAATGTGCTGGGATTCATTTTCGGCATCCTCCAAATGGTGCTTTACGCTATGTACAAAGGCAAAAAGCAGCAGCCGGATGATGAGAAGCAGCTTCCCCAAGTAGTAATACCTACAGTAGTGGCGTTGGAAGAAAAACAAAAGCTTCCAAAGGAGCTGACCGAGGAACAAATCGTGGACATTGTGAAGCTGGGATCGCTCATTTGCTCCGACAAGATTAACGTCGCTGCTGCCGCATGCTGCAGCATCCAGGACAAGATGCACCAGGGAGCCGGAGCTGCTGCTGCTGCTGCTCAGACCAACGCCCCCAACCTCCAACCACCAGTGCCACTGCAAGTCTAATCTATATATACTCCATCTCATCTCATCTCATCTCCTGGAAGCCTAGCCTAGCCTAGCCTAGCCTGGCCTGGCCAGACCTCTTAGACAAAATCAATCCATCTGGGTGTTTTCTCTTCTCTTCTCTTCTCTTTAGTAGTTTAATAACCCCCCTAGTACTTATGTATGTGTGTCTATTTATGTAGTATGTAAACCGTACCGTAATTAGGCTAGTTCAACTTTACTTTTATTATTATGTAACTTTGATTTTTCTCTTCACCCAGAGGAGAAATTTTATTTTATATTTACGTGTTCACTTGTCTCCTACTTCAATTCTCTGTTCCTAGCTAGCTTCCATGCCCACAATATAATATAATAAAAAGCTAAGGTTATATCCTTTTTCTACAAACTAAAATAGTATATGTATATTTGCGGGCCGGGCCTTAATTGCTTAATTATTATACTTTTATAAAATTCTTCAACATAAATATCACTACATACGCATGCATAATGTTCATGGTCATCATATATTGTACGTACCAAAAATGAACTGAAGACAATATATATACTTAAATCAAATTAAGAACAGTACAGTACAAAATTAGACAACCAAGAATGTTTTGAACTCGGAAACAACCTCCGCTTCCTTAGCTTCAATTCTCTAAAAAACAATTCACGTACGTTTGGATTATATTATTTCCAAAATATTTATTAATATTTCTTGTTTTCCTAGCTGCGCTATATATGTTTCTTCTAATATAATATTATTCATATTACTATTTCCAGACACTCTAGTGCTTTCATTCATCAACTAACTTTTCTCCTTTATTTTCTCTTATTTTTTACTTTTCTCAACATCAAACCCAGTACACGACACGTTTGTAATTGCATATTCTATAGCGTACGTTTAAATACTAAAAAAGAAGTGGAACTAACAGGAATTGATATTTACCTAAATATCACATGCTGATGCTTCAATTATTATGGTTAATAATAACAATATTATTGTTGTTGATATTTGGATCAATTACCCAATATAATACAAATATTTAGATTTCAATGACTAATTAATTTTGTGATTAATAGGTGCACGTATGCATTATACAGGATATATATATGATTCAAATAATTGAATATAATAACTCTCATGCATATGTGTGGTTTGCGAGTCACAGGTAATTAAATTATGTTTACTCAATGCAGGAGTAGTTGTACGTGGTTTCTCTTGTCACCAACAATAAATAAATAAAAGATAATAAATTATAAGGAAAAAGTGTCAACTAGGCCACTGAACTTATCGCTTTTGTGCAATCGGGCCATTGAACTTAAAAAGTGTGCAATTCAACCATCAAACAATCAAAATTTGTGCAATTGGACCATTTTTACAAAAATTTTCTGGTAAAATTCAATTATATTACTAACATATATGTATTAAGAGTGGCATTTTCTTCTACCATACTAGTTGGGAGTCAATATTGAAATGTTTTTAACTCAAATTGAATTAAATTTTTTGTAAAAATGGTCCAATTGCAAAAATTTTGCTTGTTTGATGGTTGAATTGCACACTTTTTAAGTTTAATGGCCCAATTGCACAAAAACGATAAGTTCAGTGGCCTATTTGACACTTTTTCCTAAATTATAATTACAAATGGTTTAATGCATGGAAAGGAAGAAAAAAACAAGAAAAGAAAAATCAATTAAGGATCGACGACTATACTCCAGTTTGAATATCTGGCAGTAACCAGAACTTCCTTTTTCATGGTGTCAATTACGAGTGCATCATAATGCATGCGATGCGTGTCTACAAGTATAGTTACGTATGTAATTATATTATGTAGTTGATGGAATCAATTGAGAATTGAAGTCTTCATCACAACACTAATAATTTATTTAGTGATCATTTGGAAGAAAATTAAATGTATGTTTAGCTACTACGCGTGACGCGTCTCATATCATTTAATCATTTGCCGTTTGTGTATTGAATTGAAGTCGCACGTCAAAATCGGAATTTTGAATTAATTCTTTTATCGTATAGTATATACAAAAATTATATATACTGAATTAAAAATGTAACAGTTATATCTATTTTACCTCAATTGAGGCCATATTGGAGTTGTACTAGCTAACTTAAAAAATGTTTCTTTTTTAAAATTCTTTTAAGAGCTAATATACTTATAAGATACTTACCTTGGGTCGATTATTAAAATTTACTACGTATAAGTTACTTAATAAAGTATTAGAGTCTCATGTAAAATTAATGTTTGTGAGCATTGTATTTAAGAGGATTTGGCAATTACTCAAGTAGCTTCCTTGCACATAAGCAGGTTGGATTTTCTGAGTCATCTATTTATTTGTATTTTTTATTTTTATATTTCATCAACCTTTCCCAAATAATTGATCAAAAAGATAAGTCAAAAATTTTTTTTGATGTCTTCTTTTATGATGGGCTAATCATATGAATGAGAACAAATTTCATGCAAAAGTAAGACAACTTAAAGCAGTTCACGCATGTTAATCATGTGATGCACGTCTTCTGCTGTTCCTTTCATCAATTATTGTTTTTGCCGTAGAACAAAAATTTATGGTTTGTCGAGGAATTGTTATGTTGATGTACTGTACAACATTTAATATTGTTTATTTCATTTTTTTTAATGGATTGTCCATTGAAAAGAAATGGCACATTTAATTTTGTGTATATCTTTTATACGTTATTGAAAGATTATAGATGTTGGAGTCGAGCACAATGAGATAAAGTGAAATAGAATGATAACATTTATGTTTATGGTTTGAACTTGGATTGGTTGGGGTGGGTGTGCAAAGGCAGTACGTACCCTGCGGTACGATACATGGGTAATTTCGTAAATATACTATTAGAGTTGTATTACTCACCTTTAAATATGATGCTTGTAACCCATAAAATTTTATCATCACAATTAATAAAAGATCTCATTCGTTCATATAGATGTATAGGCCCTTGGTCGAATACCGTAAACTTTTCTTCTTCATTGTTTTTGTTTTTTATCACATTTTTCTCAACACAGAATTTGATATTTAAATAATAAAATGACCAATTTAGTCCCTCGGTTATACTAAAAATAACCAACTCATATTAGTCACTTAATTATACATGTGACCTCATTTAGTCCCTAAATTATTTGTTTTTTTTTTAACAAACGAACTAGCATTTCATTGATTAATAACTTCCAAAGCTACAACTTCTGAAAGGAAAATAAGAGGGTTGTGCAACCACAGCCTCTCAAGTTAACAAATGAGGTACGCGTTACAAAATAATTGTTTGTGAATTAAAAGAGTAATTGAAGAACATTCTAAGGGGTGTTTCGTTCAAGGTATGCAAGATAACCAAGGTAATATGTGCTATGGAATGTTAGATTGCAATGTTTGGTACAAGTTATATTATTTTCCTAAGGAATGTGATTTACCCTCCACATAGGATTTTGAGCTATTTTGGAGGGAATGTGAATCCCTTACTTGTCTTAGGTTATGTGATATTCCCTTACATTTTTACTCTATATACCCTTTTAACAATATATAATGTTTAATCTTTAAACAATATGATATAACATATTTTAAAATACAAAAAATAATTAAATACAATTAAACAATTAAAAATATTTTTCTTTAATTTTATAAATTTACAAAAAAACTACATAAATACATTACTTATTGCATGTGTGTTAGTTAATTATTTTTAAATTATTTACTTATATATTTTATCATTGCTTATTTAATTATTTTAATTTTGAAGTTTACTAGCATAAATGAAAATAGATTAAGGGTATAAAAGTAAAAAAACCATTATAACATAAAAGATAACCCTCAACCAAACAAGTTTATATAATATACCTCAGTTTTAACAAAACACAGAAATCTAACATTCCCTGCAATCTAACATTTTCCGCAATCCAACATTCCCTAAGGTAATCTAACATTCCGCGAACCAAACGCCCCCTAAAAGTTAATATTTACATACAACCGGTGGAGACAATATAAACAAAATGTGTAATTGAATTTTTTGTTGTTGAATATTTTTAAGGAGGATTTTTCAAAAAAAAAAATAAAAAATAAAAAGGGGGCATCAATTGAATTATTGCACATGTTTTTATATATATATTTTTAAAATACGCATGATTCTTTACAATGTAATACTTGTTTACTTTTCTCACACATTTTCAGTTTGAAGAATCTAAGTCCTATCACGAGATTTGAACTTCCACTCATTTAGAATGATAACCGAAATGTGATCACATTACATGGTAGTTGGTCTTAAGTTTTTTTTTTTTTTTTCCCAATCAATTTAATATTGTAGTTTTATTTTTGGACTACAACTAATTAACTATGTCTTACAAAAACACACAAAAAGAGTGTGTTGAATTAAGGCATTGCATGCAAATTACAAATAAAATAGGATGGGGCCGGGGGCACCCCACGATTACGCAAATCTCCACTTTAATTTGTGCAGATTAAGTCCGTGGTTTTAGTGCAAATGATGATCCTCATGATAACCTTCAACCTTATCATAATCATATCCTTCCTTTAATTGCTTTTGAAAATTAATTGCCCCTTTAATTTTGACAGCAGCATGCTACTTTAATTTTGAGTATTGCATTAAATTAGTATCTGACTCGAATTATTGTGTGAACCATGTTCCACATAGTTGGGGTCGAGTCAGCTTCCTGCACCCATTGTGGCTCCATCTCTGGATTCATGCAATGTGTATTCAATCATTACTCAAATTCAATAGTGCTACATTCTTGATTTAGTTCTATAATTTATATAGTTTAATGATGGATAGTTGTAAGAAGGTTTTTGTTTAATTTTTTAAGATGAAATGTTGAATGTGACGATGAATTCAAAAGTAGTCGTGAATTGAAAGCTTTACAGTGTGATGAATCAATGTAAAAAAATACTGTATGAAACTAAATTTATTTAGTGGGATTGTAAAAAAAATTATTCAGTGATGGTTTTTAATTAGCGTTTAGATGAGATGCATGTGATGCTTTTGTTTATGCATCCCTACAAGAACACAACTAGCTTTTATTAGTTTTTTTTTATACTAATTAAACAATAAAAAGATAGAAAAAAGAACAAAATTAGGCAGGCAAGTTAGGCACTTCTTAGATCATTATTACTTTAAGTGCATACTATACACCATTCTTGGTTCACTGTTAAATATGGAATGTGAGTATTCAAATTATCAAGTAAACTTAATGATAGGAATAATTAACAAGCACTACGGAAGTGTATAATAAAAAGTGGGAATTATAGAAACTAAATATTATTAGAGAAATATAAAAGGGAATTTGAGATAAAATTTGGTAATAAATTTGCAAGCTAATTTTCTTAGCAGGATACATACACGCATGGTGTAATATAATGGATAAATAAAATAAGGTAGTAAGAAAATGATGAATGATTCTTATACAATATTACAAAGCATGATTAGCATATTTGGTTCACGAAATAAATTTTAAGGGAATATAAATAATATTCCATATGGAATGGAATAGGCAATGAATATAATATATGAATTGTATTATATTATTTGGTTCGACACAATATACAATTATCATAAACTTTGGTCAAATAATTAGCCCAACTAAATACATAGTATTCAAAGTTGAACATAAGACTCGATCAATATTTCAATTATGCTTTTTCAATAATGATAATGATTTAAGTCATTATGGTATTAATATTTTTTTTTGTTTATTTATATAATGGTACAGAAGTCACAATGTTAAAAATTAAAAATCCAATTAAACAAAAATTTTGTGGTTTTGGGATTGAACTCTTGACATTTTAATTTTGAAATGAAAACAATATACCTTACCATATAAGCTAGCTTAACCTTTACTTAAATGTAGGCATATTTAATACATATAAACATTTACTATGTATATACATAAGGCCGTATACATACAATAGAGTCATTCCCATTTTTGGTCCTATTGTTATTGCGGCATTGCCAATTTTAGTCCACTTCATTAATTTTTGCCACATTACGGCCAATCTTATTTAATCCTTACCACTTTTAGTCCACCGTTACAATTGTTGTCAAATGACCGTCCAAAATAGGGGTATTTTTGTCTTTTCATGCTTTGATCATCTCCTTGATTCTTTGCAGTGGTTTTCCTTACACATTTTAATCCAATGACGAGGTCCGGGAAAAGCCATGGCTTTGTAATGTGGCTCACATGGCTTTCGCCAGACCTCTCCATTTGATGAAAATGTGTAAGGAAAACCACGACAAAGGGTAAGGAGATGACCAAAGCATGAAAAGATTAAAAATACTCCTGTTTTGGACGGTCATTTGACGAAAATTTTAACGGTGGACTAAAAGTGGCAATGACTAAATAAGACTGGCCGCATTGTGGCAAAAATTAAAAAAGTGGACTAAAATTGGCAAAACCCCATAACAGTAGGACCAAAAATGAAAATGACTCCATACAATATATATAAAGGGGATTGGGAGTCGGGGAGGGGGGGGGGGGGGGGGGGGCAGTTACCCCCACTGTGAATCTGCCGTTGATAAAATGTATAGTTTATACTTTTACATAATTATGTAATAAATAAATTTTGTATTAACTATATAACATTTAATCATATTAATTAACACTTGTAATAAACATAATATGACTAATTTATATAATTCTATAACAATATAATGCTTGTGAATTATTTAAATAAATATATAGTTATACAAAAAAGTTCAACAAATACCTTTAACATAATTGGTCTTGTTAGGTTAAGATTAAATGAGAGATTAAAGATTCAATTATTAGTATTAACAATACTTTTAAATTATACTCCCACCGTCTCATTTTACGTGTCTGGTCCGGTTAACGAAGTTTGATTGAATTCATTTTTCATAATATTAAGTTTAGTATTAAACTATGAATATGCAAAATTTATATATTTAGAAACTACACTAAAAGTATTATTAAACACACAAAATCAAATTTTAAAATAAGTATTAAAAAAAAAAAACAATGAAGAAATAATTAGTTTGATCAATGAATAGTAAGTAAGACATATCAAATGGGACAGATATGGAGTAATACAAATCACATTTTAAGGACCTTGTGGTCCAGTGACATCAAACCCTTCCCTTTATACGGGAGGTGGTGGGTTCGAGCCTCAGTGGAGGCAATACTGACTCTTGTGCTTCAATAGGTTGAGAAAGTAGTTATGAACAGATACTGCATTCTAATAGAGTTAGTAGTATTCAAAAAAAAAAACTTGTGGTTGGGGTGCAGTAGGCAAATTATTGTGTGGACCATGGTCCACATAGTGTTATGTGAACCATAACAAAAAGTACATTTTTAATATACTAAATGTACATTATTTGTGTACTGAATGTACATTATTTGATAGTATGATCCACACAATAATGATTGGGTGGAGTAGGGGTAATGGTGGTGGGTTATTCAAGTTGGCCCACAGGTTAATCAGTACAACATATATAATATTGGTACATGTTAGACCCTAAAATCAAAAGGCACAGACTTCGCTAGTTTTGGCGTTGGTTGCGTGGTTATGGCATGAAGATGGCATGTCGGGCCTAAGTCATGAGGGAGACATGGCTTTGGGCAAGGTTCAGCTTGGTATCGGTGGGCTAAGTCATAAGACAATGGACTCGCGAGAAAATGCGGACTTTGTCTGGAGAAACTGGTTAAGTTGTGGACAGACAAGGGCATGTGGTTCGTCATTGGATGCGTGCGCAAGTCGGTGGGACATAGACGGCATTGGCCGTGTTGGTGTTCGGTTGGCGCATTGGTGGTGCAGTAAAAGTGCGCTGTGGGCGGATTGGCACAATGGAGTCCAAAGATGGTGCGAGGCTCGGACGTTTGTCACTTGGTCTTGGTGGGTTGCGAGTTGGCGTTGGTCATGTGCGCTAATTTGTTGGTCGTTGCGGTGCGGGCCATACTAATACGCATCATTGTAGAAAGTTGTAGCGTAACCAAGTGATTGGCGTGCCGATGTGGAGTGGTATGGGCACAAGGTGGGCAACCTTTGGCGCGAGTTGTGCGAGGATGGCAAGTTTTGCCGAACACGAGAAGCCTTGGCGTGATTTGGGGCGCAAAACGTCTTTGTGCCTTTTGGCGCGACCTTGGCGGGAAACGAGGGTGACATTACATATTAGCGCGGGATGATGTCCAAGACGATGCACCTAAGGCTATGCGAACGCGAGCAAGTGCGGCCTCGAGTCTTGGTGCAGACATTTGTGGTTATGGTTCGAACTAGCCTGATGGTTATGTAGATGGATAAGGTTTTTAGTTTGAAATTCAAATCATTTTATCTGATTGGCCAGGCGGTTAGTTTTGTAACTGTTATCCCTCTATAAATAGCGTGTCACAAGCATTTTGTAAGCAACCTAAGAGTTTGGCATTTTGGCCGTGAGCAAGTGAAATCCTTGTATTATGACTTCTGAGTATTGAATAAAAGGTTGGTATTCGGATTGAAATACTTGCTTTGGCTCGTGTGTATTTTCCTAAGTGTCTCTACATTTTTACTAAATTGCCCTGTGTGCGTGCGATCGTTCAAACCAGGCCGTGACTTGGTTTGAGTCTACTAACTATCTCGAACAAAGATAGGCCATACGGTGTGGAAATTTTGGAGTGAAAAATTAACCCCGTAGCAGTACCCTTTACGGGCTAGATGGGTTGGGCCTATTCAGGCCGAGTAAGAAAAATATACAACTCGACTTGTCAAAAAATCAGGTTAAAAGGTCTCACCCCAGCTAGTTGGGCATATTTTGGCAATTTTGTGTACCACTTTCATTTCTCAATTTTAGTTCAGTAGTTCAGCAATTCAGTCCGTGTCCGTCCAATAACTCGAAATTTGGGATTAAAGCCAATTCAAAAAAAAAAAGAAAAAAAAAAGCCCATAAACCTAACCGTGTGATAAAACCAACCCAAAATCAAACAAATTGACCCAATTAACATCCTTAATCATAAGATGAACTTCACATAAAACCCCATCTTGTAGAAGGGGTTTAAAACTTTAAATGGGCAAGTAATACGTCTGTTGTATTTTTACCCAATTCAATTATACAAAGACCACTATATTCTAGGAATTAGTAATACAATAGGTAAATTATCCCGTTTTTCGAAGCTTTGACAATAGGTATTAAGCTGCTACATTGAATTCTCTGGCTTCTCTCCCCTTTCTCCACCTAAAAATAAAATAAAATTTAGAAGGTCCTCTTTGATTTGAACTCTGTTTTTTCATCTCATGGGGAATCCGAAGCATCGAGTTAAGAAGGAAATCATCGAGAACCATGGGTCGCAACCACCTTCTACGGCCACGATGCCTATGTCCGTTATCGATCTCAGCAGCAGCGACTCCGATTCGGACTCCGAGGACGGCAGGCCCAGGAAGAAGCAAAAGAGTGCGGAGACGTCGGCCGTCGCGTTGCCATTGGGGTTCTTAGATCCTCTGCACGAGCCCGTGGAGCCGCCTCTCCTCTTGCCGCCTCCAGTTCCGGCGGAGACCAGTAGCGGTCGTGCTGTGCCGACCTGCATTGTGGAAACTAGCTCCAAGCAGTTTTGGAAAGCTGGGGATTACGAAGGGGCACCTCGTGGTGATTGGGTATCATCATCAGGTAGATAATTTGCTTAAGGAATATTTTAAAACTTAATAAATGAAGTCCCTAGGGATAAATAAGCAATTTTATTTAAATTGGTTTCACTCTTCATTTTTCTCTAAATTAAAATTGTCATATTAAAGTCCTTGATTTGAGTTCAAAATACGGTGGGTATTTTTGCTTTTAGCTTATTTTGCATTTTTCCATCTCCCAGCCGCATTACTTAGTTACTGACGTATTTTGACTATAGGACCTGCCAAAAAGGGGATGCTTAATGTACTTAATGAGATACTGAAGATTTCCAAACCTATTCAAAACTGGCTATGTATTGAACATTAGGCATCAGACTATTTTCTATATTTATTTATTTAGAGATTTATAGAAAAATGAATAATGACACTTAACTTTTTGACTGATATGTGCACTTAACATAAACAACTGCCTTGCTAAAGAAACTCTAAAAGAATTTATTACAGAACAAGAGATTCAATCATTTATCTCAAGTTCATAGCTCCAGGGACCTGCAACCTCACCCAAACAACTGAGCCTTTGGTAGGCATTGTTATTTCTTGGATTGGAATTTAATTTTCTTTAATGGAATTTGGTTGTTGTTGGGGATTATAATCCCACCCTCACACAATACTGCTCAGTCTAGGTTGACTGGGATTAGGTGAGGTTCATTTCACATAATGCAGACAAAGAATGGGGGTGGGGAGGGTTGTAAACTTGTAATTGACCTATCCTCCCTAATCCTCTCTTGGCCACCCCAACCAAATGACTCCTAAGATATATCCTTTCTTCAAGTCAATTGCTTGAAGATATATGGTATGGTGGATGTATCCACTATCTATTGGTGGATAGATATCATTGTTGAAAACTTTTAAACTATCTGAGATAATGTTAATTGGTTAATACATTTCTAATTGAGTTTATTTTTATTTTGGTCTACTTGGTTGTGTTTTATTATTCTTTCGTTTAGGTGGAATGGATCATGTCAGAGTTCATCCTAAGTTCTTGCATTCTAATGCAACCAGTCATAAGTGGGTTCTTGGAGGTAGGGTGAATTTTGTTTATTAAGCTTGTGTCAAGTTATTTTTAATTGATAATAAAGAGTTTTAATTTGGTCTTACTAAGTGTTCCTTAACTCTGCTTGATTAAATGTGTATTTGTAGCTTTTGCAGAGCTTTTGGACAACTCGTTGGATGAGGTATACATTTTCATTGCTCTTTGATTACCTATGTGTCTTGCCCCACTATATATAATAGGCTCCTAACAGAGGGGACAAATGATACAAAAAAAATAGAGAGGAATGTGGTTAAGGTCTTAAGGAATTGAGACAGACATCTTGTTTTTCTTTGCTTGATATATTGTGCTATAATGTTCTATTTGTTCTTGTATTTTATTTTATTTTTTGTCTCATTTGCAGACAAAGTAAATAGACCTACTATTTTCATTCTTCGTTTTCAAGAAAAGCTCTTTTTTGGTACTTGGACTATAGTGGCATTCTCAAAATTAGTCCTTGATTTCAAAATTGCTTGATTGACATCTCTTTTGTAGCAGTATTTTAGATATTGGAGTTAAGTTTGTTAACTCTAAGGTTAATTTAGTACATTAAGATATATATAAATAGGCAATTGTAAGTCATTAAGCTTCATCTTTTCCAACAAATTCTTTATAATCTTAATTCTTGTTCTTGCTTGGTCTGGATCTTTGTTTTTGAAGGTTTATCAGTTGTATCTTCCATAATCTTACATAAGAAAGACATAAGTACTTTGTACATTTTAATATGCATATTGAATCATCCTA
Source organism: Ipomoea trifida (assembly GCA_003576665.1). NCBI lineage: Eukaryota > Viridiplantae > Streptophyta > Magnoliopsida > Solanales > Convolvulaceae > Ipomoea > Ipomoea trifida. Next base: position 5,926,852 of record CP025645.1, on the reverse strand, counting down.
GGCACACATACCTCAGGCACTATATCTGTATTTCTGCAAGTTATAAAAAGAAAAAGGCATTGTTCTAAAGTTACCAATAGAAATAATAACACAAATCAATTATCAAAATTTAATGGATTTCTATAAGAAATTGATCATTTAGTTTATGGATTTACTCTAAAATTTAATGGAAGGGTTGAATTTGGTACTATCACAAAGTGAATTTTTTTCTTTCTACTATCTTTGATCAGGTCATTAATGGAGCAACATATGTGAACATAGACATGGTCAAGAGCAGGAAAGATGGTAGTAGAATGTTGATGATTGAAGGTAATTTTGCAACATTTTGAAACTATACTTCTTCTGAAGTTATTATGGAATGTTCTAACTCTGTAGATTCAACTACATTTTATTTGAGAGAAGAGGTGAATGATATAGCCAAGATGGCTTGCTAGTGTGTGAAATAATCAATTTTTTGCATTTATGGTGGCTATGAATCGATAGGCAACTCATCCTTGTTGTGTTTGCTTATTGTTTGGATTGCAATGAGTAGGTAGTATGGTTCTATTCCCCATTTTTGTTAAATACTTCCTTACCCATGCCCCTTGAAAGTCTTGAATAGCCTTACCAGTATGGCATAAAGGCAAGCAATTTTTTTTTTTTTTTTTTTTTTTTTTTTTTTTTTTTTTTCATTCAGCGATTCATTGCATTGCTAGTAACTCTTTAAAGTTGTTTGATGGATTAATCAGATAATGGTGGTGGAATGGACCCAGATAAAATTCGGCAATGTATGTCTCTTGGATATTCTGCAAAAAGCAAAATAGCAGATACAATCGGGCAGTGTAAGTCTTATTGAGATGTTTTGCACCATTGTTTCTTTGCTCTTTCCTGCGGGTCAGGTGCTTTTGAAAGTAATTTGCACCCTGATTTATATGTTTATTTTTTGTGCCCTATTAGATGGTAATGGATTTAAGACAAGTACGATGAGGCTTGGAGCTGATGTTATTGTTTTTTCACGCTGTCCTGGGAATTCTGGGAAGAGGTTATTTTGTCTCACTTAGTTTACTTATGATTCTATTCTAGAATTTCAAACATTTCAGCTTGATTTGCATTCTATTCTTATACCTTGCGATTAGCTTAAATATGCAATTCTTTTGTCTTTTTTATGCATGACTACCATTAGTTTCTAGCTGAGTTTGTGTGGCTGATGAACTTGTGATAGAGATAGATGTGTGCTATTTTCAACTTTGGAAAGCTAATACAATCTTGATTTCATGATTGTTAAACTGAAACTGTTGAGCATTTTATTATTTTCTTTAGCTCAGTTCTCACCTTTATGCCATGTATTTTGTTATAGTGTGACACATGATATGGCTTAGTGGAAAAATTTTCTGCCATCTTCCATTCTTTTAAGTATTGTACTATTCTTACACTTCCAAATGAATCATCTAAGCTCAACATACAAATCTGACCTATTTTCTTTCAAATTTCTACTCAACTTTGTCATTACAAATCATTTGAAGTTAAAAAGTGTCAATTGATTAGAGTGTAGTAATTATAATAATCCTATTATATTAGCAAGTAGATTGAGTGTAGCTATTGAAGTGGATACTAAGTTAATTTTATTTCCTTCCAGCCCTACCCAGAGTATAGGACTGCTGTCCTACACCTTTTTGCGTAGCACTGGGATGGAAGATATTGTTGTTCCCATGGTAATGTTATTGAGTTATCCCCTGATTTTGTTAATTGAAAGTATTATTTATCTCAAGCTTTTATTTCAGTTGAAATTATAGAACCAATGATTGGAGAAGATTATCTTTTTTACTAAATTCATTGTTCATATATGTAATCTTGGTTGTGTAGGTTTTCATAATCACTTATCTTTTTGAATCATTTAATGTAAAAGACTAGTTTTGAAGTTCGTGAAATTTGTAAAAAAAAATGGTTTGCCTTTTGTCACATAGCCCCACTACTTATTACTAGTTATTACATATGATTTAATAATGCAGGGTGATAATCCAATATTGTGGTTGAATGTTATTGTTGTTGTTGTTTTTTTGTTTTTGTTTTTGCTTTGTTTTGTTTTGTTTTGTTTTGTTTTGTTTTTTTTTTTTTGTTTTTTTTTTGTTTTTTTTTTGTTTTTTGCCTCTGCTTTGTGCTTCTGTAGCTATAGGGAGAAAGATGCAATAGTTATATTTTCTTTTTCAAACTCATTTGTGCTGCATCTATTGAATTATGAGACAGCTTGATTATGAAAATAATGAGAAAGAATGGAGTCAAATAATCCGGTCGTCTGTTGAAGACTGGAACAGAAATATTGAAACTATAGTTAGGTGGTCCCCGTTCTCAAGTGAAGCTGATCTTCTTAGACAGGTAATCTTTTTCCTTTCTTTCTTGAGTTTCTTTTTATCTTTTTTTTTTTTTTTTTTTTAATTTTTTTATGGTAAGGAAAAATATTTAAAAAAAATATTTGTTTCTTAAGCTCTGTTTCATGCAATTAACAAGGAAATGCATGGCAGAGTACTCCCTGTCCCATAATCTTGTGCCCCTGGCTTCTGGCAGAGTTTTAGGGACCTTTTTTTTGGGTGAAGGAAATGAAAATGTTTGTCACTAGTGTTTTGCTACTTCTAAATGATGGTTTGGTGGAATAGGAGAAAAGGTTAATGGGATATCCAAAAATTGAGAATGGGCAAGATTAGTTGGATAAAGGGCCACACTGAAAACATTAGATCTGTCATGAATGTGGATTTACTGATTCTAGTGAACACCTTCAGTCATGCCCCCACCTTAGAATCCTGCAAACCTTTGCGATTACATAGATCTTAATAAAGTAACTTTCTGATAGTCTATAGTATTTCATTTACTTAGCACATCAATATATACCAAGTGATATCAAGGTAACTTGGGGAAGAACGATGAAAATAATATTGCTTTTCCTTGTAATCTAAAAGTTTTTTGCTTTGGATTAGGCTTTTAAGAATGGATTAAAAAAACTAATTTAATGACCCAATTGTGACATTAGTTAATAGTTATTGTAGAGAAAATACTGTTGATACAAAATACTAACTTACCATTGTTATGTAAATCTGACATATTTTAAAACTTATATATCAATGTAACATTTTTGTTTTGGATTAAGCTTTTCTATTATGATACAATTGTGACATTATTTATCAAGATAGAGAATTTTTTTGATTAACTTATGAAATTTCTTTGAATTTTTTTTGGTTATCTATTACACTGCGTTTCTTTTATACTCATTTTCTGGTACATTGCAGTTCAATCAGATGAAAGATCATGGTACAAGAATTGTGATATACAATCTATGGGAAGATGACCAAGGTCTCCTGGAATTAGATTTTGATGCTGATCCACGTGTATGCTTTATGCTTTTAATTTGTCTTCTTTTCTTAGTTCAATAGGATGTCCTGGAGTACTATTTAGATTGCTATTTCTTTTCCTCTTCAGGATATCCAAATAAGGGGTGTCAATCGAGATGATAAAAGCATACAGATGGCAAAACAATATCCTAACTCTCGGCATTTTTTGACTTATCGACATTCGTTAAGGGTAAATTGATCTCTTATCTCTTATTCTATTGTTGAAGTAATTACATGTGTAGGCATAGATGCCTTAACTTGCTTGCAAGTCATGTCTTCAAATGAAAACATTATCTTTTATGTATTTTAATGAAAAAAGAACTTGGGTAGTTGGTGTTCAGTTGGTTTAAAGAATAGAAGTGGAATAATTAATCAAAAGCAAAAATACCCTTACTTTGAAATTGTTTATCTATACATATAAATAAAAATATATGTATCTGTACATATGTATGCACAAATATAGGTATATATACATAATACACTAAATAAATAATGGAATGGGAATCCTATTTTATTATTACCTAATCCATTCCTCATGGAATATAATTCCTATTACACCAAATTTGATTTTGCGAAGCAAACATGCAGTTAATGACAAACACTATGGATCTTCACTTGAGTTTTCTCCTTCTCATAATTTCTTTTCCCCCCGAATTTTGGAATCACTATGGTAATTTGTTCAATTTTCAGAGTTATGCGTCAATTCTCTACCTTAGAGTTCCACCCAGCTTTCGAATTATTCTTCGTGGTAAAGATGTTGAGCATCACAACATAGTAAATGATATGATGATGACCCAAGAAGTCACATATCGCCCTCAAACTGGTGCAGATGGGGTCCCAAAGGATTCTAATGTAATGTTTTCTGAACTTTTCTGTTTTTAGCTTGTTATGACCCATTACTTGATTATTTCTTATTATATTTTGTTCTGCTTTTTTTAGATGGTTGCTGTTGTAACTATTGGGTTTGTGAAGGATGCAAAAGCTCACATTGATGTTCAAGGATTTAATGTTTATCACAAAAATCGACTTATCAAGGTTCGTTTTATATTTGACCTTATCACTCATTTTCACAGTTGGTGCAGCTGTTGATGTGTCCTGTAGTCTTATAATTGGTTATGCTTCTTTGAAGTGTTTTTGTTGCTTCTGCTTTTTTTTTTTTTCCCCTGCTTAGGTTCACCCAGTTTGTTTCAATGTGAACTTTTATTATTTTTCTGTATGTATATGCAATGTTGTAACAGGCTTTGCCTTTGATTAGGGCTTGATTACCTTTCATTTGTCATTTGTGTAAATGGCTTTGTTAAGAGTTCCACATTTGATAAAATTAGAGAGAACATATGGGTTTATAAGGCCATGAGTTAGACTGCTAATTGGTTGGATTCAATCTTTTAGTGTGGTTTGGCGCATGCGCATTATAGCCCAATTGAGTGACCCTAGCCCAATCTTGAATTATAACAGGCTTTAAGAATTCCGCAACTGTGTTTTGTTTTATATTATAAGCACCCTGTTCTACTGCCCTGTTTCTCTTCATATAGGTTTCTAATTAATTATTCGGTTGCGATTTTCCCCCCCACACTTATAACTTACTTTCTTTTGTTAGCCATTTTGGAGGCTTTGGAATCCCGCTGGAAGTGATGGTCGTGGAGTCATAGGTTTGATTTTACCTGTAGCATGTAGTTTCTATGTTTGTGCACCCTAACTGCTAATTTCACATCATTTATTTTGTAGGTGTTTTGGAGGCGAATTTTGTTGAACCAGCACATGATAAGCAGGGGTTTGAGCGCACCACTGTTCTTGCAAGACTTGAGGCAAAATTAGTTCAAATGCAAAAGACATATTGGTATGCTCCAAGTGCTAGTTTGTTTGTTTTTATTTTATTTTATTTTAAATAAATTAAAATTCAGTTTGTGTTTATAACTTTATTTATATTATTTTAATTTCAAATGTTATTAATTGCTCTTACATGTTCATTTTAGGACACAAAATTGTCACAAAATTGGCTATTCTATAAGGTACAAAAAGAAAGCTATTCAAGAAAGAGGTACTTACCGCAATCACTTGTATTTAGTATCGCTTTTACAACAGTTTTATGGAATTACTACAATGTTATCATTTCCGTATTTTGGAGGCTATTGATGATATTGTTTTCAAGCATCTCAATTTGACTGGTAGGAAGGAAAAAAATCAGATTGTAAAAAAAAAAAAAGAAAAAAAAAAGAGAAGAGAATAAGGGCCTTACTAATTTGTAACTGTTTATTTTTTCAGAAGATTACTCTGCCACTCCAGCTCCCCAACATAAAAATAAGAGTGCTGCAAAGTCTGACAAGAGTCATGATACTAGGCATCTCAATGGAAAGCAGAGTGCTGGAACTAGACTATCTGGAAGAACACATGTAGAGTCATCGGTGCCTATTGAAGATGACAGTGATGATGATGATGTGCAAGTTAGTGTGGAAAAGAATACAGCAAATGGTTTTTCTCCAAAGTCAACTCCTAGCAAAAATAGTGGAAAAGCTACTGGTAAAACAATGCAATCGCCTCCAGGATTTACATATGGAGAAGCTAACAAAGATGGGTCACCTGGGAGACAAAATTATGTCACAAGAAATTCAGAATTCAAGGTATTTTGTAGTTTTGTGCACCCTTTTGAGCATAACTTATCAGTGGGTAATATGCTTTTATAAAGTATTAATAAGTTATGATGTGTTCAATTTTATCATTCGTGGTAGTTTTATTGACCTGTATTAGTTTATTATATACGTGCCAGATGTTCAACTGTTTGAATTGTTTAAATGTTTCATTCAGTAATATCACTTTTCATACTCAATCATAGATGCGGATAAAATTAGGTAGTCTCAAGTTGTTCACATATTAATGCTTTTACCATATTTTATTGTCTGACAGCGAGATATTGGTAATGTGAGTGGAGGTTCGCATTCGTCAGTTTCTTTATTGGAGTCCATAAATCAGTTGAAAAAGGAGAACTGTGAACTAAAAGAAAGGTTGATATATTTGTTTAATACTAGTACTGATTTATTGAGAGCATACGCAATTGTCTTGTGACTAGTTTTAAAATCATATTTCTTTTCCTACAGACTGAAAAGGAAAGAGGAAGATATTTTAGGTGATTTGCTGAATGATTTACAGAATGAAAGAGAGAGATGTGAATCACTTGAAGCTCAGGTATATTTTTTTCACAGTTTTCAGCTTTGTGTGCAAGTCATTTCTTTGCATGTGTGGGCATTCATGATATTCTTCTTATCTTGCTTCACTCACTGTTTGCCTCAGTTTTGCATGTTGATATTGTGTAACGATCATTATATTTTGTATGTTGTGTGGAAGTGTGTGTGTTTAGTAGTGGAAATTGAAAATAGGTTTTTTACATCAGGTGGAGGAGTTGAAACAAAAAATTGAGGAACTGAACAAGGATCAAGAAAGGTTGATAGACATATTTTCTGAGGAGCGGCAACGACGTGACATGGAAGAGGAGAATCTGAGAAAGAAGTTGAAGGTTTGAAAAAGAAATAATATAATCTTATTATTATTATTATTATTAAATGATTGTGATATGGTTTGACTTTTGTTTGTTGTAGGATGCCTCAAATACTGTCCAAGAGCTCCTTGATAAGATAATGATGTTAGAAAGAAAGTCAAAGTCTAGTAATGGGGGGTTGGGTGTAGCTGAAATCTAGTTTATATTTGATGTGGTAGCTAGCCTCAATCATCATCCCATCTGTGTTGTATATGCACGCACTAATGCACCAATGTAGTAGGGATAGGGTGCAAATTACTTTTTATGTATGTTGTATGGGGATAATAGTAGTGCTTTGCATTTGATTGACCCAACCCTATCCTTACCCTAAATGCAATGTTACATTGTTAATTGTGTGTGTGTGTGTGTGTGTGTGATGGGGTCAGGACTCCTATCTACATAACACAATATGCTACAAAACATCTGCATCTATATCTATGTAATTCTAGCAGACAGGCAGGTAGTTAGGGATTACAAAAATGTTCAACATAACATACATACATACATACCTGTGCAACTCTAGCTGCCTGCAGACTGCAGTCAGTCCAAATGCTTATGCTTATGCTTATGCTTATGCTTGGGTTTGATATCCGGTGGGTGGCTCGGGCTGACTGCATCAGGCTGATTGGACAGACTCGTTTTAGAAGCTTCAGCCGGCTTCTTATCTTATATTGGACTTATTGCTCCCTCCCTCTGGTGGAGAAAGATGGCATATGGTATTTTCATCATTGCAATGCAAGTTTTTGATCAATTTAAAACAAAGAATAATTAAAAGTGTTGTGTTTAAATGGCATGTTTATTACACTCCACATCGGGTGTTGGTGTAGGTGTGCATGTAAAGCCGAGAGAGACTTTGAGATAGATGGATTGAATACAAGTCTCAACCAACATGTGGAGTATATACATGTTTGGTACTGAAAATTTTAATTATAGTGTTTGGTATATATAGAAATTGTAAGGGAATAAGTAGTATAATGATCAAAATGCTCATTTAATTGTAATTTCTAGGGAAAGATATAGGATTATTAAGGAGGACAATTTGGTTCTCATACTTTCAACTTTCTTCTCATGTATTATGGAATTGTAATTTCTAAGGGAGAAGTGGATTTACATTTCCTCATATTTGAGAAATTGTAATTCTTTCAAATCAAATTTTAAAAATTTTCACTTAAAATTAAGTGAGAAAGTAATTACAATTATTCTTTAGCAAACACCCTAACAATGGTGTATGGTAGAGTAAAGTGGTAATAACAGTGACTGTCCATATATCCCATCCGTGAATAATATAATGCTCACAACTTAATTACATCAAACACCTTCCGTTTTTATATTAAAATTTAAAAGAAAAAATTGTTGGTTTTGGTAAGACAAACGATTTGTATGGAATACAATAGAAGGAAAGAAGGATGAAATAAATATAGCACCAAATAATAATACAGTACAGTATAGAGTACAATAGAGTAGACGACGCATAAGGTAAGGTAAGGCAAGGCAAGGCAAGGCAAGGCAAGGGAAGGGAAGAAAATAGAAATGAAATCAGGATGTGGATGGGGAAATACAAATATATATAATTGGGGTTGGGGTTGGGGTTCAGAAATGGTGCGGCATAAGGCGTTCAAAAGTGTTCATGGCAGACGCTGGCAATCCCAAGAGAACATTGATGCTCTTCCTCTCATTCCCATGAGAAAGAAAGAGGATAACTTCCTTCTCGGGAAGCGCGACGGGGCCGGAGACAATGGGGTCTCCCCACCCGAAATCCGTGGTGTGGAAGGAGAGGCGGGACCAGGTGGTGATGAGGAGCGTTGCGGTGAGCGAAGGTCTGGCCCTGCTCACCTCGAAGTAGTCAACTGCGGACCTCATGTACGCGTCGCTCACCATGTTCACCGCCTCCTGAACCAGATTCACCGCAAAGGACAGGGGTTTTTCCTCTAACTCCCCCGCGCTGCTGAGAGAGTTGGTGAGCACGATCCCGTTGCCAAAGTATCCCGCAGGGAGGGGTGGTTGGAACCTAGACCGACCATCCACCGCGAACAGGAGCTTGGTCTTCTGCTCCGGCTTCATTCGCAGCGCTTGAGTCCTGGCTTTCCAGACGAACCCCGACAGAGCTTCAAAAGTGGTACACTTGGACAGGGTTCCGTCTTCCATGGCGCTGGCCTTGAGGCGCAGGAGCATGTCCGGGTCGAAACAGAAGGATCTGTAACGCATTTCCTCCTTGTCGTACAGATGGGAGGTGTTGGAGATATCATCGATCTCTGCGAACTCATGGTGGGGGAATTCCACTTTGGGTGGATGTCTAGCCTTGAGGATGCTTCTGTCCAGGAATGGAGGGACCTTAATGGGGAGGCCTCTAGCAGCCTCACCCCAGGAGTTAACAAATTCCATAGCTCCAATCCCATCAAACATGCAGTGGTTCATACACAGCCCGAGAACAAACCCTCCACATTTAAACCTGGTCACCTGTAATGTAATTTTTATCAAATCAAATGTGCAAGCTAGCTAATTTAATTTCAATTTACTACCAACCAATTCAACCAACCTGAGCCACCAGTGGAGGAATTTCCAATATGTTTTTGGCGCCTGGAATGTCATAAACCAACTTCCCAAGAGTGACAGGATCAGGCTTGGTATTGTCACCAATCTCCTCAACGCGGCAATTAGCTTCCGCCTCCACAAACACTGCCCCCTCGCCAGTGCAATCCACGATCAGCTTCCCCTGGGGGCTAATCGTCAGTCGCCCCGCTAAGGGGTAGTAATGCACCAGAACTCGAGACAGGGCATTCTTAATAACCTCCGCAAAATTTTGCTTCTCGCCTGGCCCCGACCTGAACCCGTAGATAGTGCGAACAGGTACCGCAATGTTCTGATCCAGGTTGGATAGGAAGTATAGCCCCCTATGTGTCTCCTCCGCCGGGGGCACCAACGTTGCCTCTCCCAACTGCTTCACTCTCAACTCAACCACCTGCTTGCACCCGTTTCCGTTCTCCATAGCTGTTGCTCTTGCTATTGCTATTGCTGATACTAGTAAACAATAACTCTATGGACCGGGCCGGTGAACTCCACAATGACACGAGGAACACAAGCTACCAAATATATAGGACGGACATGGGAAAGCTCTGGTGGGTTTTGGTAAACAAAGATGTACGATTGAAAGAGACAGACAGTGGTTTGTTTCAGGATTATACGCAATAGATTTGTTAATAAATTAAATCAAATTTTTTATTAGTAGAACAAAATATAATGGTGGGCTGGCGTCATTGAGGAGGGTGTGGGTAGGCCACTGGCCAGGAAACAAGATGTTACCAGTCTTGAATATGAGATACCCTGTTTGGTAAGGTAGGCATCCAAATTCGGCTATTATTCCTTTATTTTGACTTTTTTTTTTTTTTTTTTTTTTTTTTTTTTTTTTTTTTTT
>CP025645.1:5905668-5916546 GCA_003576665.1 Ipomoea trifida | reverse complement strand
TTTAAATTCTCGGCTAATCATAATTAGATAACAGCTGAGCCGATAAAAAGGGAAAAAAATATTTGTTGTAACATAAAGTCTGCCTCCCCAAACACTTGTGGCTCTTCTTGAGTAAGGTTACATGATCGAACTTCAATGGTTATTGACTTTTTGAATTATAACAGATAGAGAAAATATATTAATAAGCGTTGTTGGCATTAAAAGAAGATTAATACAATTCATTATTTATCTTCCTCAAATGTCATCCATCCTATATAAATATCAACATTATTTATTTATTTATAAATGGGGTGCTCATATCAAATGTCATTGTATTTAACAGCATTTCAATGGTTTTCTTGACGGAGGACAAAAAATGGTCATGTCACAATAATACTAGGACCAAAAGTGGATGTTTTGGAGAAAAAGGACTAAAAGTGAAATGTCACCTATAAATCTATGACCAAAAATGGAATTAACTCAATTTATCAAGTCAATGGGCAATGGCCTCAAGCGAGGGGGGCAAAATTTCAGCTAAGACAAACACATTACATCTCACAATGTTCCATGCAGTGTTGCAAAAATCGCGTCTAGGCACTGATTAATCTACGCTTAGGCGCTAGGCACCGGTCGACCGCCTAGCGTATCACCTTAAATGGTGGTCTAGGTGGCTGGCCGACTAGGCGACCGCCTAAGCTTCGCCTAAGCCGCTTAGGCGCTGACCTCCTAGGCCTCTTAGGCCCCGACTAGCTAGGCCGCCACGTCGGTTAATTAACTATTGTTCTTTTGTTTTTAATGGGTTATTTCACTTAATACAATATCGTTTTGAGCGAAATAACCCTAAATTGTACACAATCTAAATATTGTTTAGGTTAATATTTAATATTTTAGTATTAACTATTAAAGTATTATATAATTTATAATTATGTCTTTAAAAAATTAAAAATAGTTAAACAAATTTTTAAAAAATAAAAAAATACATTGGCGCCTAGGCGCCGATTAATCCCCGCTTAGGCGTCCTAGGCGCTAGGCGCTCCCCCAGCGCCCGAGGAGCGCCTAGCGATTTTTTCAACCATGGTTCCATGTTTCCATTGATGGATTAATTCCGTCATCTCTAGCCTCACCTTCATCATCATCGTGTAGTACTCATCTTATTTATTACATCCAATCCGCTAAAGGTGGATTTGAAAATTTTCATCCACATCTGCAAAGGGTGCAGATCCAATCCAGTATGATCCGCTAATACGGATTGGATGCGGGTGGAATGGCGGATTTTAAGTTTAAAAAATAAATAATTTATAATACAAGATTTCAAACATTAAAAAAAGTTAAATAATCAAAATAATTAATTATCTAGTACCTTGATCACAAAGTCAACACTAATCACATAGCTTTAAGATTGCGTGCCTTGATCACAAAGCTAGCACCAATCTCACCACCTCAGTGCCTTGATCACAAAGCCAACACTGAGCACACGATTTCACAACTCTGTGCTACTATCCTCTATCTACCCTTGGTAGAGATACCACATGTTGAAATACAATATTTTCTTTCTTCCAACTTAGGGACTTGTGAAGGATTTCTCAATGAGTGTTGAGTCTCTTTTCTTGGTAAAACCCACTTTTAAGCTCTTGTGTGTCATTCTTCAAGTCTTCACCTCCTATTTATAGCTGTGATTTTGTAATTGTCCGTTGGAAATAAACAATTCCAAATTTAAATTTTGTACTTGATCTTGCAATAGTGGTTTGATAGGTTGAATTTTAATACTAAAATTTTATTAGATGTCAGGATAATCTTTGTAAGTTTTGTTTTTTTTGTTTTTTTTTTTTTTTTATATTGCAAAGCAAGTAATCTTCTGAGCTTTTTTGTAGCTTTATTTATTTTTGGCGGTGATCTTTGACTGCTTCAAAATTTATCTTGAATTCCTTGGATGATCAATTTTGTCTTCTTCATATCCTAGCTCTATATTTAATTTTGATTTCCTCATCTGATATGCCTTGGCTTCTTTATTTCCTTAGCTTTGCATCTGGACCTGGCTCATGCCTTTAAGAGCTCAATGTATTATTTAAGATGTTTCTCAATAAATAAATCCTTGGCTCATCCTTGAAAATTTTGTTCACTGTGAGTTTTGAACTCCTTACCAAAACCGTGGCTCAAATAGAAAATCTTGGCTCATTTCTTTATTTTTGCTTCCTATAAGATTCGAACACTTCACCTCATTTCCTTGCTTTTAAAATAAAATCTTAGCTCATTCTTTCCCGTAATTAAAATCGTAACTACTTGATTTTAACTTGTATACTCCTTAGCTAGTTAGCTCTTCATTAAAACCGTGGCTCATTTTTAGATTGAAAACCTTAACTCATTGAAATTTATTTGCTTTCTCCATAATTCGAACTCCCCATCATCAAGTATACTTGAGCTAAGAATTTCAAGGATGAGCTACTGTTTTTGGTGAGGAGTTCGAATCCTAGAGAAGAAATAAATTAAAATTAAGGTAAGGTTTTAAGCTAAGCCATGAATAAGACATTTTGAATAATAAAAACCAACCCCTAAGTTAATAATAACTTTCCCACATTTTGAACTATAAGTCAATTACTTCGTTTCTCAGTTTTTCCTTTTTTTCAATTTTCAATCTCCAATTTTCCAGTTTTCTTATTTCATTTTACAAATTTAATTTTTAAATGAAAAAAAAATTCAGTACACTAATATTAATTGTGCAAAAAGTAACAAAAGTCAATAAAAACTTTTTACTAAATAAATTACAACTATTTGAATCATTTTAAGTACATAGTTTAATTACAATACAAAATACAAAATATGCAAAACCTTATTGATTATAATCGTCCATATAACATTTGTACATTTCTACAACAAAGATGATGATGATGATAATAATAATAATAATAATAATAATAATAATAATAATAATAATAATAATAATAATAATAATAATAAGGTAATGCATCTACCCCTCCTTACATGGCATTTAATAATAATAAAGCATTTGTACATTTCATCAGCAGCAGCAACAACAACAACAATAATAATACTGGGGGAAACATAGTACGCATTTAATAATCAAAGGGGAAAGGGAGAGGAAAGCAAGGGAAAGGCTACGAACCAGAGACCTTTTGATTATGTACTTACACCCGTGTTTCCTCCATTTCTCCATTTGGAGAAATTTTTAACTTCTCCAAAAACATAGATAAACTGGAAAATGGAGAAGAATTAGGAAATTAGAATATTAGTTTTAGTAAACAAGTTTTTCATTTCTTCATTTTGTTCACTTCTCTAATTTTCTATTTTTTCAGAAAATTCTCCAATTCTCCACTTTGGTAAACAACCCATGTGGCTTAAGTAAGGGAAAACCAGTCTAAGCAGAAGATGCAAATTCGTTTGATTATCTTTGTTAAGCATATTTATGAGAGAAGTTTTGGTCAGAAATACGAGAATGGAAGCATAAAGGTTTGATCATTCTTGTTAAGCAAATATATGATGAAAATAGCCATGAGTTAAAAAGAAAACTTGCTTACATGTTAATTTAGACATATAATGACCTAAATATTTTTTTTGGTATAGATCGAATATTGCAATAGAAAAACTTACTAAGCAAAACAAATAATATAAGAGAAGTTAGAAGACTGACAAAAATCTGTAATCAAGTATTACCATGCTAAATGCTGCAAATTACAGAACCAAATTAAGATGAATAATAGTCATGAATTTCAAAGCAGAATAAAGGAGGTGAAGATCATACCAATTTTAACCCTGACAGGTGCTCTGTATAAGTATTTGATTTCATGAAGAATATTCCTCAAAAGAGCTCAATGCTTTGATTATTGATTCATACACCTTGATCCCCTCCAAGAAAACAGTGTCCTTAAGGAACTGCAAAGAAAGTACATTAGGAACTATGTGGATAGAGGATGAATTACAAGTAGTAACGAATTGGTGATATGTATTGACAATTTTGACAAACCTCATTATGGTCATGAAGTAAAATTGGTGTATTCTTCATGGGGGAAAAGCCCAAAGTTGGAATTCCTCTTTCCCTCATGAAACGAGCATCAGTAGTTGAAGACAAAATTTCAGGCTTTGCAATTTTGCCACCAACCTTTGTAATGGCTTCCTTAAAAACAGACCACCAAGGGTTGGAATCTGAAGTGGGTGTTACCAGAGGGCGTCCCATAAAGTCTCTCACGTTTCCCTTCTCTATAATCTGCAACATCATACGGGGCCTAAGAATTTTGTCAACAATGAAGAATTGAATACAAATAACATATCATGAATACAATAAACAGATCAAATGAGGGTTAGAATATTTGTCTTAAAGCAGAAGCAGGAAAAAAAAAAAAATACTCCGGTACAGCAAAATATAGAGTCCCTCCATTACCACTCATAAAAACTTTAAAATATGGAAAACAAAATAAGACCAGGAATATAATTGATTCAGTTTGGAAAAAGACAAATCTCTTGCAGGTTAACAACTGCGATTGCAATGTCTGAATGTACTGAAACATGATTCGTTTTTGAAGCCTATCAAGTTGGTTAGCCAGTTGATTGATATTACACGGTCAGGAAATTAAATGCTCTGTAGTAAATATAGATAACCTTTCTAGTCTAAAGAAAAGTAGTATGGAGTATATGCAAACTCAGGGCAACTTCTTTCACAATAAAGGAAATATTCTAAACTGAAGAAAGGTGAAATCTAGCGGAAATTGTAACAGTTTCCTTTATTGATATGTAAAGTAATTATATTATTCACAGAAGCACCAAGTAATTGCTTGTAAAAAAAGTCATAACACAATTCACAATTGACTGGAAAAATCAGTAATCAACTAGAGAAATTAATCCCACAGTTTTTTTCGCTGCCCCATAACAATTCTTCCTCATCTTTCTTTTTCTTGCCTTTCCCTTCCTTTCCTAAGTTCCTTTTTAATCAGAGAGCAAAATTATATTTCAGAATCTTCCCCTCCCTCCTCCCTCTATAGGAAGAGAAAAAAGTTGCTCATATATACAAATGACAACTAATATGATACGAGTTAACCTCAGATGTCATGTTCCTCCAAGCCGGAGCCCATTCCTCCGCAATAGTTTTCCTCATTAACTCTGGGTCAGCTGTTGGTGGCATCCTAATATCAAATCCAGCCTCAGCCTCTGAAGGTTGCATATTCATCACGAATCCCTGTGCAATGAACTCCACATTAGCATTAGCATTAGCATTAAATCCTTCCTTATTAAGAGACAAACAGTTAACGAATTTCTAATAACTCACTGTTGGGGATGGAGTCCCAGCCTTCAAGTATACAGGGTTAACCGAAATAACCTCCGAATTGGGTGCCAGGCCGGCCTTGACTATATCGAACTGTGCCTCCCGGAATTTAGAGATTATCTCCACAGACTTCATCAAGTTCTCCATGGCAGTATTATCGTACAGCCTGGATCCGTGTCCGGGCATCCCCACAGCCTTAATTGTCATATGCCAAGGGATCCTGTCGGCGTAAAACACCCTGAACTCATCAGTGGGAGAGGCCTGGCCTTCATCTAACGCGAAACCCACATTCAAGTCCTTGAACTCTTGGGACTCCACGAACTTCATCATGCCATCGAAGCCACCAATTTCCTCGTCGGGCACGAAGGAGATGTGGACATTTCGAAGAGGGGTGAAGCCAGGGGAGTTGCTTTGGATGGCCTTGATAGCCAACAAGTACTGGATGCCGACGCACTTGTCGTCTTGGGCTCCTCGAGCGAAGATTTTTCCGTCGGAGGAGCGGTGGGCAGAGAAGGGTGGGTGGGACCACTTGGTGGGCTCGGCGGGGACGGAATCGAGATGGGAATTGAAGAGAACGGAGGGGAGCCAAGGGTTGGAGCCGAGCCAAGTGAGTAGAAGTAAGGGCTTGTTTGGCGGAGAAGTGAAATATAAAAGCTTCGACCGGATGCCGGGGATGGAGTTTGCAAAATCGGTGAGGAAACTGACAGCGGAAGCGTAGTCAGGGTTCGGGTGGGCGGTGTTGATTCGAAGGTATTGCTGGAAGTAGTCCAGCTGTTCTCCGGCTGCGACGAGGGAGAGGGAGAGGAAGAGTGTGACAGCAGAGAGGCGAATGAGCATGATGAAGCCTTTGCAGCTAGCTAGGTTATAGGTAGCGCCGAAATTCACACAAATACAACTACTTGGATATCTTTCTGCCTATCTAGGTAGCAATTGTGCCTGTGCTGGAGTTTGTTTTCACTACCATAATTATAAATACTTCTATTTTTTTATTTTTTTTGAAAACAATACTTCTATTTTTTATTTGTTTTTGAAAAAATTATATTAAAACGAAAAAAAATAAAAATTTGACTGATATTTTTGTATATAATGAAATAAAACTATTGATCTATTTATATATAAAAAATTACTATAAAAAATAACATCCCTTTATATTTTTTTTCTTACTAAATATATAGTACGGAGTAGCTTTTTATACCATGCTTTTGACAAATACAAAATTAAAAGCAACCAATCATGTTATTGTGCTTCCCGATCAAGTCCTGCCCGGAATGGATGGTACAACATGAGTTAAAGGGGATTCTTCCAGACGCTTATTCATATCATAAACAAATGAGGTTAGGTCCGACCATATATGGTTGGTCCCGATCAGCATTGTACAACTACATCCGATTGTGCTTGTATATTCCTTATCACGACCATTTACCAAACATGACCTCTCATTGACTTCCATTTGACTTCTCTCATTTGTTATTTCGTCATTGACCAATGGCGGTAGGTAGCTTCCATCTAGCTTGCTAGTAAGTTGTGGATCTTTATACCATGGTCCTTGGTTCTATATGACATCGTTTTTTATTTACTTTTGACAACGACTGTTTGGTATTGTGTGTTGTGTTATGAAATTATGTACTTGAAAAAATAGTAGTTGTGTAACACACAACATATTATGAGATAATATTATTTCATTTGAAATATCATAATTAAAATAATTTATCCCAATAATTCATATTAATTAAAAAATAGATTAAAAATTACATACTTGTAACGAGTTAAATGATAATTTATTTTAGAATCGTGTTAAATACGGAGTATTTTTCATCGTATTATTTTTACGATTTGAGAGTTGAGAATCGCAAATTATATTGTGGACCATGGTCCACAATGTATCGTGGACCATGATCATGTCTGATACTGCAGTTGTGTTGAAAAGATAGTGCAGTTGTGTTGAAAGGAAAGTGCAGTTATGTGGAACAGAAGTCGTTCATCCGTTCAACACAACTGCAGTATCCGTTCATCACAACTGCAGTATCAGTTCAACACAACTGTAGTTTTAGACGGATGACACGGCCTCTGTTCCGCGCAACTGCGGTTCACGTTCAACACAACTGCAGTATCCGTTCAACACAACTGCAGTAGCGCAACTGCAGTTCACGTTCAACACAACTGCCGTATCCGTTCAACACAACTGCAGCACCAGTCATGATCTATGGTCCACGGTATAAGAACTGGTCGAGAATACCTTACATTAATGAAGCTAGTAATAATGAGTGAGAATCGCGGAAGAGATGTCAAAAGTAGAATCATTACCCCGCCGGACAAGGAAATTCAAATTGGATTCCAAAATGGTAGCAAAATAAGCAATAGCGGCTCACCATCTGCCGTGGTAGGTTTTTATTATTTTTTAATTAAAAAGCTACAAAGGCTCACCATGAGCCGTTTGTAGCTTTTATTATTTTTTAATTAAAAAGCTACAAAGGCTCACCATGAGCCGTTGTAGCTTTATAGTATTATTTATTATTATTTAATCGTTTTCCCTCTCTATTAAATATTATTACGTTATATAATTACAAATTCTTTTAACTAATCATTTTAATAATCATCGGTGATTAGCAATAATGAGATAATAATTATAACAATCAATAGATAATAATTCGTAAAAGATATAACAATAACAAATAGGCAAAAACTTGTGTGAGACCGTCTCACAATGAGACGAGTCGGATCGGGTCGGGTCAATATACAAATATAACACTTATATGTACAAATGCCATACGTATATGCTCAAATGTAATACTAATCAGGAATAAATTTTTTGTTACTTATTAAGGTAAATGTAATACTTTTAAGCGAAAATACAATACTTTTACATTTCGATTTAAAAGTATTACATTTTTCCTCAAAAGTATTATATTTGCCCTTATAAGTGAGAGACACTTGTCAACATTACTTATTATGAAAAATGCATTACTTTTTCTCTTATAAGTAACAAAAATTGTATTTTTGATTAGTTATATATTTGAGTATATAAGTGTGAGATTTGCGCATATAAGTATGACATTTGCATGGTGATCTGACCCGACCCGACCCGTCTCACGAATAAAGATCTGTGAGACGGTCTCACACAAGTGTGACCCCAACAAATATTATTGTCCATTTACTTGATTGCCTCCTCTTGCGGAAAATAAAACGGAAATAAAATAATAATAGACAAAAGTAGAGCTTTTGATTTAAAAAAAAATAAATAAATAATGGCAAAAGCTATAGCAGCTCACCAAGAGCCGCTATAGCTTTTGATTTTAAAAAAAAATGAAAAAAACTACAACGGCTGATGGTCACCCGTTATTGCTTCTTTTGTTTGATTTTTTTTTTTTTCACAATATTTTGAAATCCATTTTAAAATTCAGTGACCGGCGAAGAAAGCACCCTCAAAAGTAAAGAGGGAATTCATTTATGGAAACTTTTTCCTTCAATCAACAACCCGTACGTGCCGGCCTCACCTCTCTCTCTCTCCTGTTTCTCTCCAGTGTAAAAAGAACATCTCATTTTCTGTTTGAAAAAATCTTTCTCCGTTCCCGAGTACGAAAATGGCGTTGTCGACTTCTAATGGGCCACCGTCATCGTCACACGGCGGGAGGTCCGAAAGGCTTACTCTTCTTCCTCCTCCTCCTGCCGCCGCTTCCTCTGGTAATGGCGTTGCAGGACAGCAGCACCAGTCTTATTCTCGTTCCAAAGCTCCTACTACTACTAGTACTGCGAGTTCTATACGCTCCGTCACTCCTACTTCTCGAACTCGCTCTCCCGCATTCTCCCCCTCGCTGGACAATGATTCAGGTCTCTCTCTATCTCCTCAGAATTTACTGATCTGGGAGTTTAATTTTAACTTGCACTGTATTTCACTGCCGTTTACATCTCCATTATGAAATTTATCGGAGTTGTTAAAATTTGCATTTACGTTTCCATTAGAGCAGAAGGTTTTAGAATTACTATTCGAGAAAAGGACATATCAGCATTGGACTGTGCAGGATTCGCATGCTGTTTCGTAAAATGTAGCTTAAAGTGATTTTAGCCTAGAGTTAAATTGTGCTACACTATAATAAGCATTCCATAAAATGTTTTTACAGAACAGTTGCTTTTGCATTACTAATGCTGTAGGCATTTGAGTGAAAATAGTAGTTAGAATCGTATATAATCATCATAGACTCATAGTAGCAGCAAGTGCACTGAGGTATAGATTTTGATAAAGTAGTTCTCACATATTTCATTTCCTATTCATAGATTAACACTATGTAAGATTTTTTGGAAATTTCCTTTCCTAGTCATAGATCAACCCTGTGCAAGCTCTTCTGGAAATTGGTTACACTGTTACAGTTAGTTATGGAGTATTTCTATTACAGAACCTGGAAGAGTCAGAGTTGCTGTCAGACTTTGACCTAGAAATGCTGAGGATGTTCTTACAGATTCTGATTATGCTGATTGTGTTGAAATGCAGCCTGAGGTGATTGATATGTGTTCTGATGGTTTAAACTCCCCCACTCTCTCCACCCCTCCTTTCTGTAGTGGGGACATGGATGTGTTTCTTTGTATCTTATGACATATGTTTTCTTTTGCACATATATTTATAAAATGTATTTTCCACCTCGTAGCTCAAGAAGTTAAAGATGAAGAAAAACAACTGGAGTTCTGAGTCTTACAGGTTTGATGAAGTCTTTGCAGAAAGTGCATCCCAAAAGCGTGTTTATGATGCAGTAGCAAAGCCAGTAGTTGAGGTAAAAAGATTTAGAGCCCAATAAAGTACCAAGATTTCTCCTCGTTCAAACTCTTCATAAACCTTTGTGTATGTGTTTCATGAACTGTTATATGGTCTGTTGTGGGAACCTGTGGGCATGCCTAATGAATTGTTATAGAGCACTTTGACATTTGTGAGGCAATATGTTGGCCAACTTCCAAAGGTTGGTTTAACATTGCTAGGATAGTATGCTATCAAGTTCAGACTGCTTACTGGTGCATTCCCATCCAATGTTACCCTTGAAGACAACACTACTGATAAAGTCAAGACTTCTAATAGTTTGTGGACGAAGCTAAAGTTAATACTTAATACCATTAGAAATGAATTTAAAACATAACAAGGTATCTGTGAAATTATACTTCTATTCTTCAAATATTATGCGTCTAGGTGCCTGTGTATATATATGCATGTGGAGTTCTATTCTTCAACTGAGGCAAAGATCCATTTACTGCTTTTATTAGGCTAGATTGAAGCCAGTATCATGAGTGTGCTTATCTAGTGATTTAATGATATTTGAAATCCCATATGCCCTTCAGTAGTATTGTCCTCAGAGTTCATTAACTCCTTCCTAGGGCCATGCCTTCCAGAACCACCTTCACTCAACTCAAACCTTGCCCCATCTAGCGGGTTTGATCGAGTGAATGCCAACCAGAAGAAACATAATAATATTGCTTGCTTGAATACTGAAAGATCTATCCTTGTTTCCTTTCTTTTATCCCTGCCCCAACTTGCCCCAGCCTAGGCTTGTACTCCTCCAGTCGATGAAGGAACTAATTACTTGTTTCAATGTTAGTAGCAACACCAGCTAGAAAGTTCAACATATCAGAAAGTACTTGCTGACACT
>CP025645.1:5861934-5901166 GCA_003576665.1 Ipomoea trifida | reverse complement strand
GTGTGTGTGTGGGTGGGGAGGTGTGAGGAGAGATGGGGGATTGGTGTTTCCGATTGGACTCTGGTAACAGCAAGGAAAAGTACAAAACACCTTCTCGAATTGCAGATCCTGATATTTTGTTTTCAGTGTCTGCAGTTCAATGGCAGTTGTCTCATGCAGCTGATGCAATTCTTGTAACGCCAGTCTAAGTCTTTCGACCTCTTTTTCTGATTGAATCTAAAATTGGAGAGAGACATTAAGAGGAGAAAACAGGATCAGTTGTAGATCTGATATATTTATAGTACAATAAAATTTGCTAGTCTCAATTGCTTAAATGAATGCATGGTGAAGGTTGTGCATACTTTACCTGGAACGAATTTTTATGATCATCAAGAAGCCTTTTTGCTATAGTTAGCAGTCCCTCAACATCTTTAAAACGAATACCCTCATCCTCTAGCTGTTGGACTAACCCTGCTATCTTTTCCTCATAAGTCTTGGTAGTGTCTGAAATGGCTTTCTGATATTTGGTATTTTCCATCTGATGTTTGAAACGAAGAAACAATACTCAGATTTTCCCCATTTGCTGGGGGACAAAGCAAATCATATTTTTCTCCACAACTTTCTCAGCATGAAAATTTAAGATGATAAAATGAACCAAAAACCAATATTTAAAATCTATGTTACTCAGACTTGGGCATCCATGTGAAGTATCCATGCTGTCTGGATATTTGTCTCAATATGGGTACATCGGGCCATTGGGGGTAAACTTAAGAGTTTAGGTTAATGTTTTAATGTTAGACCACATCAACATTTCAACCAAAATTAAAAACTGTTTGGTAATATCTTTATCCATAAAAGATCAATAAATCAAGACTGGATAATCAAGACAAGATGTGTACTAAATGAGAATGAATGCCAGACTTTCCAGTATATAGAATATTTGATCAACCTGCAATGAGTTCTGAAGATCATCTAATTGCTCCTTCATCAGTTGTTGTTGTTTATCCACTCTCCTAAAGTGAGCTTGCTCATCTTCTAATTGCTTCATCAAATCGGCAATTTTCTTCTCGTACATTTGGGTAGTGTCAGCAAGTACTTTCTGATATGTTGAACTTTCTAGCTGGTGTTGCTACTAACATTGAAACAAGTAATTAGTTCCTTCATCGACTGGAGGAGTACAAGCCTAGGCTGGGGCAAGTTGGGGCAGGGATAAAAGAAAGGAAACAAGGATAGATCTTTCAGTATTCAAGCAAGCAATATTATTATGTTTCTTCTGGTTGGCATTCACTCGATCAAACCCGCTAGATGGGGCAAGGTTTGAGTTGAGTGAAGGTGGTTCTGGAAGGCATGGCCCTAGGAAGGAGTTAATGAACTCTGAGGACAATACTACTGAAGGGCATATGGGATTTCAAATATCATTAAATCACTAGATAAGCACACTCATGATACTGGCTTCAATCTAGCCTAATAAAAGCAGTAAATGGATCTTTGCCTCAGTTGAAGAATAGAACTCCACATGCATATATATACACAGGCACCTAGACGCATAATATTTGAAGAATAGAAGTATAATTTCACAGATACCTTGTTATGTTTTAAATTCATTTCTAATGGTATTAAGTATTAACTTTAGCTTCGTCCACAAACTATTAGAAGTCTTGACTTTATCAGTAGTGTTGTCTTCAAGGGTAACATTGGATGGGAATGCACCAGTAAGCAGTCTGAACTTGATAGCATACTATCCTAGCAATGTTAAACCAACCTTTGGAAGTTGGCCAACATATTGCCTCACAAATGTCAAAGTGCTCTATAACAATTCATTAGGCATGCCCACAGGTTCCCACAACAGACCATATAACAGTTCATGAAACACATACACAAAGGTTTATGAAGAGTTTGAACGAGGAGAAATCTTGGTACTTTTGTAACACCCCCAAATTTTAATTCTAGAAATGAAGGAATAGCGCAGAAAATATAGATATAATATAGATTTCTAAAAGATTTCAATTGCAGAAGCAAAATCTAAAACCAAACTAAGGGGTGTTATGCCACGCTTGGGTCACAACTAAGCCCAAACGCACAGGCTTCAAAGGTTTCTATCTACAAATTTAATTACAACCAATCCTTCATTCTAAACCATATCTAACTACAACATCAATTCACTTCTAACTATACAGGTTATACCATAACCAAAGCTCGGGTACAAGTTCTACGCCACGCTCTTACTAGCAACAAGTCCAAGTCCTGAAAACAATTAAGGTTTGGGAAAACAAGAGGTAAAAGGATTAGCACAAAAATGCTAAGTAGGCTCTACCCCGCCCTGTAAAGTAAGTACATATATATATACTTTTGAAAATAGCTATACTTTGTAAATATGTTTTGGAACCGTTCAGTAAAAGAGTTTGACTCATACCAAAGATACATAGTAAAGATACTTCCCAAAATAGTTTTCCATACATTACTTACGTATTTAAATATAATACACACACTACTCAAAGTACCAATAGGTTCATATAAGTAATAATACTTATTATAATACCTCTCGATCACCGCTCATTTCAAAACATAACATTCCCAAAGCTCATTTGTAAGATGTACATATAATATAAGCACGGAGGAATTCAATTCCAGCTTTACTCAAGAATATCATAATATAGATAGGGAGGAATTCATAATCATAAAACATAGCTCATCATATAAGCATTTCCAGTATAGATATTCTCAAAGTCATTCTCAAATATCAATATAGCGTAATAATACATAAGTGGAGGTATCCAACAATTTTTAATTCATAGCAACTCATCAAGTAAAACATAAGTATGGAGGTACTCAAATCACCAATAGGAGGATAGGAACGGAGCTTACCTCCACTACCGAACCTTCACACCCATACAATATAAATGGAAACAGGAACTAGAAACCTAAGTGCGCACACCCCGGGAATTCCAAGCCCCAAAGGTAGTTACTAGCCCTAGTAACCCAGGATTTTTGCTACCAGGTTACCCACCCAATCAATAACCAATAGGACCGCAGCCCTAGGTTCTCATATCAATAGCAAATAGAACCGCAGCTCTAAGTGCTCACAATAATCTGGACCGCAGCCCAAGATTCTCGTAACCTCCAATAGTAAAAATATAGATAACCTCCATATAGATTACAACATAAATATATTCTCCAAAAAAAATAGGTACATTATTATGTAATTCCTCCAGAATAGTAATGTTCTTTCAAAATAGGTTTTCAACAATACCGCAAGCTATTCAAATATAGTTTCTAAAATAGTGTAGTGTATATATGATATATTTACAAAACAAGCTTTAGGTCAAAGTAGTATTTATCCTCCTCAATAAATATAATTTATATCTTTCAAAAGTCATATAGTCTCATACTCATAATTTCTCAAAGAGTTCTCAATATATAGATATACCCAGATTAGTAAATCACCGTTTAACACCAAAATATACACATTTTGCTATTTATCCCACTTTTAAACTAAAATACATTTTCAAAACAATTTAAGGACACAAATAAGATAAATAGCACATTTTAGATAGGGCAAGGTAGTTTTGAACGGGCATAGAAACTTACCTCAAAGTTAAAGCTCCAAAAGCAAGCATCCAATCCTAAGCTTGGTCTCAGGCTAATCACATCAACAAGGAACCTGTGAATCAGCCAAATCTTCTTTCATTGACTATTAATACTACTAATATTAATAGTACTAATTCACCTCATTAGCTCATAACCCTCTTATTTATAATCTTTGTACTATCATTAATAATAACAAATCACTATTAATGATACTAAACTAATATTCACCTTGAAAATGCATAATTAACCTCTAATTATCACTAGCCATAATCCATAGCTTAACCCTTAATCAAACCATTATCTTTAAATAATAATCATAGTCATTAGTCTTAATTACTTTAATAATCTCCTTAACCCATATGCTAATCCATTATCAACAATGGAACCACCTCAAAACCATAATCCATAATTATTAAATAAGTAAATAATTAAGCTAATAATCAACTCCTCATCATCAATCACTAGTAATGAACATAATACTATCATCATCACCATCTTATAATTCCTTTACCATTCACTGCCATCATCAACAATAATCAATTAACCATCATTATCTTAAATTATTAATCCATCATTAACCTCTAATCACCCTCCTTAAGCATCCTAATCACCATTAGACCTTAATTACCAATTAAACCATAATCCAAAACCATTAACACTGATTACTACTTTAATCATATTTAAATCCTCATTTAAGCCTTAATTACTTCTTTAATCATCATTAAACCATTCATAATCCATCTTCAACCTATCACCAATACCTCACCATCACCACCTATCATAAACATCTCCATCAAAAGACAATATATTATGCTTCAACAACAACCACACCCCTTACCTACAGATTCTGAACTCACACCGCTGCCAGGAGTACGCCACCGTGCTGACCACCATCAACCACCGCCAGAACCCAACACTACTGCTAGAAGCAACCCGCTCCGGAAAAACAGGGGGACGCCGCCGGAAAAATAGAGCTCAAGGTCGCCGGTATCTTGCTCCGTCCGGTGCTGCGCTGCGAGTTCGAGAGAGAGAGACGAGCGAGGAAGATGGACGCCGACCACCACCGCCTTCGCTGGGTTGCCTTGCCGCCGCCGTCGACCCGCCGCTGCTGGAGGCCGAGCACCGTCGCCGGCAGGTCTGTTGTTGTTGTCGCGATGCAGAGTCAAAACGAGAGAGAGAGATCAGAAATTAAGGGCTATTGATTTAGGGGTTTTTGGCAATGAACATTAATGAAGAGGCTAATGTACATTTACTATATATATGCCTAGGGCTAAAATTTATCTTGGGCTTGGGCCAAATAAAAATAATTGGACTCAAGAAGTACAATTTAGGCTTAGGAAATTAAAGAATTTGGGCTTAGGTTTAGTTGGAGTTCAAACTTAGACCCAAAACAATAATATAAGGTCACAGGTTCATCTCAGATAGACTTTTGGATCAAAATTTTGATAAATAAATTTTATCCCCTAAATAGGGCTTTTAAAACCATAAATAAATATATAAATATTTTTGTGCTTAATAAAATAGGAGTTAATAAAATTATAAGGTATAAAATAATTTATTTGAAATTTGAAGCAAAATAATTTATTTTTGAAAGTATTTAGGTTAAAATATTTAGGATTGAAAATAAATTTTATTTTAAAAAAAATATTTTATTAAAATAGGAATTGTTTCAAAATAACGAGGTGTTACAACTTTATTGGGCTCTAAATCTTTTTACCTCAACTACTGGCTTTGCTACTGCATCATAAACACGCTTTTGGGATGCACTTTCTGCAAAGACTTCATCAAACCTGTAAGACTCAGAACTCCAGTTGTTTTTCTTCATCTTTAACTTCTTGAGCTACGAGGTGGAAAATACATTTTATAAATATATGTGCAAAAGAAAACATATGTCATAAGATACAAAGAAACACATCCATGTCCCCACTACAGAAAGGAGGGGTGGAGAGAGTGGGGGAGTTTAAACCATCAGAACACATATCAATCACCTCAGGCTGCATTTCAACACAATCAGCATAATCAGAATCTGTAAGAACATCCTCAGCATTTCTAGGTCGAAGTCTGACAGCAACTCTGACTCTTCCAGGTTCTGTAATAGAAATACTCCATAACTAACTGTAACAGTGTAACCAATTTCCAGAAGAGCTTGCACAGGGTTGATCTATGACTAGGAAAGGAAATTTCCAAAAAATCTTACATAGTGTTAATCTATGAATAGGAAATGAAATATGTGAGAACTACTTTATCAAAATCTATACCTCAGTGCACTTGCTGCTACTATGAGTCTATGATGATTATATACGATTCTAACTACTATTTTCACTCAAATGCCTACAGCATTAGTAATGAAAAAGCAACTGTTCTGTAAAAACATTTTATGGAATGCTTATTATAGTGTAGCACAATTTAACTCTAGGCTAAAATCACTTTAAGCTACATTTTACGAAACAGCATGCGAATCCTCCACAGTCCAATGCTGATATGTCCTTTTCTCGAATAGTAATTCTAAAACCTTCTGCTCTAATGCAAACGTAAAATTATGTGTCTACAATACCTTTATTTGAAAAAAGTATTCATTATCAAAAAATAAATTAAATAAGAGAAATAATTTCATTAATTATATTGTCTTTATTTTCTCTCATGCAAAGACTCTTTACATTCAAATTTATCAATTGATATTCATTACATTGTCCATTTTTCTTATTTTTACAATATCTTGTAATTAAATATCAAAGTTATAGTACAAAATAATGTTATATATTTATTTACCAAGTATTTTATTAATACTATGAATTTTTTTTTAAATAATTTGAAACTAATTATATTAACTACTTGGGGATTGGTTGACAAAGAGAGGACTCAAATAATAGCCCAACAAATTGAAGCGGAATCACTCTATTTTACTCTTATTGAATTAAATAGATTAGTAGTTACACCAACAAATGATACATATGTATTTCTTTAATACCATAATAAAAAAAAAGAATAGTTTGAAACCAATAATATTAACTACTTGGGGGATTTGTTGACAATGAAAATACTCAAATAACCCATTAATTACCCAGCAAATTGAAGCGATAAATTACCTTTTAATATCTTTGGAATACATAATATTTTAAATTTTCAAAATTTTATTAATTTATTAATTTTTTTTCTTAAACTAAGGATTTCTTTATCCACAATAACTCATTCAACAATAATGGTTAAATCAAATGAACCCCAAGCAGAACACCTAAAGGAAAGTCCGTAGCTCCTATATCATAATCTCATTGCATGACGTTGTCATCTATGCTACTAACAATAACCAAATTGCAAATAACACACTACCAACAAAAAGGAAGAGAACAAATAGTAAAGATGAAGACATGACAATGTTACTCAAAAGATAATTAAGAACACTTAGAAAAATTCAAATTAAAAGTAATATTTATTTAGACTATCATTTTTAGACCAAATATTTAGACTATCAATTTTACAAGGTTGCAAACATTTATTTTAGTAATAATTATAATGGATTTTCTATATTATCTTGGATTCATATACTTTGAGTTAGATAATTAAATAAAAAAAATCGACATTCAATTACCTATGTATAAACTAATCCTATATACTCTTGCATTGATATACTTTCAAATATTTATTTAAATATAAACATTGAGCATTAATCCATTCGCGCAATGCGCGTATAAAACTAGTTATAGTAATAGTAGTAATAATAATAATAGTAATAATAATAATAATAATAATAATAATAATAATAATAATAATAATAATAATAATAATAATAATAATAATAATAATGATAATAATAACAATTCTTTCAATTTAAAAAAAAAAAAAGACAAAGGGTATGGGAGGAGGGGCAAAATTGTCTTTACACCAACAAATTGCCCCTCCTCTCCACCGAATTGCAATTCATGGGGTAACCCCCATGAATTGCAATTCATCATTTGGAGGGAATTGCAATTCCCTCCAACCAAACACTGTAGTTGGGAAATTCACTGAATGAATTGCAATTCCCCCCAAACTACATCCAACCAAACAGGCCATAAGGATTTTTTAACTTCTCATCATCCAATAAAATCATAGGGATTTTATGGTGAATTTGGTCCACCGGCATGTATATTAATTTATTATTATTCATATTGCATCTATAATTCATTGTTTACAATTGACGAGGTTAAAGCTGCTCTTTTTGACATGGCTCCTGAGAAAGCGCCTGGACCGGATGGTATGTCTCCTTTTTTTCAACACTTCTGGCCAATTGTGGGACATGATCTTTATATGTTTGTTGTAAATTGTTTGAACACTTGTACCTTTCCTAAGGGTCTTAACGACACAAACATAGTTTTGATCCCTAAAAAGAAAGTTCATGTTAAAGTTTCTGATTTGAGGCCGATTGCCTTGTGCAATGTGGCATATAAGGTAATGACGAAAGTGTTGGCCAATCGCATGAAAGGGATCCTGAATGTCATTATTTCGCCTACTCAGAGTGCATTTGTGGCTGGTGAAGTAAGGCACTTTTTGCGCAGGAAATGTAATGGAAATGTGGGTTGGGCCGCTTTAAAACTAGATATAGCCAAAGCCTATGACCGCATGGAATGGTGTTTTTTGGAAGGGATGCTAGTGGCTTTGGGTTTTGACCGTAGGTGGGTGGACTTGTTAATGCTCTGCGTGAAATCTGTACGTTATTCTATCTTGGTTAATGGAGATGTGGCGGGCACAGTTAACCCTACTCGGGGAATCCGTCAAGGTGACCCGTTGTCTCCTTACTTTTTCATTGTCTGTGCAGAAGGATTATCCTTGTTGTTACAACGGGCTGAGGCTCGGGGTGATATCCATGGCATTAGGATTGCACGTGGAGCTCCGTCTTATCTCTAAGGCCGGTAGAGAGGTATTGATTAAGAGTATAGCTCAATCACTCCCAGTTTTTACGATGTCTGTCTATTTGTTACTGGCTAGTGTTTGTGATACAATTGAGAAGGTCTTGAACCGGTACTGGTGGAGTGGCGGTGGAGATCGGCAGAAGGGGATTCATTGGTTAAGTTGGTCACGTTTGAGCGTGCCCAAGAATTGCGGTGGGCTGGGTTTTAAAAAAATCCATGAGTTTAATGTTGCATTGTTAGCTAAGCAGGGGTGGCATTTGCTTACAAATCCAGACTCGTTGGTTGGTCGTCTCCTGAAGGCCAAATATTTTCCCCGCTGTGAGTTTTTGGATGCTTAGCTGGGTGCTAATCCTAGTTATATCTGGCGTAGCATTCTCGCAGGGCAACATGTTCTCAAACTAGGAGTGGCACGCACCATTGGGGATGGAGTGGATACAAAGGTGTGGGGATGGCCTTGGCTATATGATTCTGTAAACCCATTTTTACAAACCCCTGTTATTGATGAACTCAAGGAAGCTACAGTCTGCAGTTTATTTGATGGACATGGCAACTGGGATTTGGAGATCTTACATGACTTGTTTGAACCTGTAGATGTGCAAAGAGTTCTAGCAACTCCGATCTCGCTTCATTCTAAGGACTATTGGCGGTGGTTGGGGGATATAAGAGGTGTTTATACAGTTAAAAATAGTTATGCTCTCCTTACTGCTCAGAATACGGTAGTTGACGGCTCTTGTGTTTTCTCAGCATGGGATAAAATTTGGAAGCTACCAATTCCCCCTAATGTCAGAAACTTCCTCTGGAGATGCGCCCGTAATATTATCCCGGTTAAAGAGGTTTTGAAACAAAAGCATGTTTATATTGGTGGTGGTTGCCCTTTATGTGCCAATGCAGAAGAATCAGTTGAACATCTGTTTTTTTCTTGTGTGGTAGCTAGTCAGATTTGGGGAGATCATAATGTTTTACAAGGGAAAACGTTGCATGAATTCATGCAGTTAACTTTGAGCTCCCCAGACGTGGATAAAGCGGTGCGAATGGTTGCTATTTATTGGGTTTTGTGGTCTGTGCGTAATGAGAAAATATGGCATAATGGTTTTCGGACGGCAGAAAGCATTAACATGCAAATCCAACGTGTGTGTACTAGCTGGAAGGAAAATTTTAATAGGATTAATTGTCTACATCTGCTATTATGCCCACTGTTTGGTCTCCCCCACAGATTGGTTTCCTAAAATGTAATGTTGATGCAACAATTTTTTAGGACGGTGCAGGTTTTGGTGCAGTGCTTCGGGATCATGTTGGACGCTTTGTGGCGGCTAAATCTGATCGGTTGCCAACTGTTCGTGATCCATTCATGGCTGAAGCTCTAGCAGTCAAGGAAGCCATGTCTTGGCTTAAAGATATTGGGCAGGCTAATATTATTCTTGAAACTTATTGTTTAAATTTTTGTCTTGCATTTAATTCCCGTACTGTAAACCTTTCTTATGTTGGTGTTATAGTTACACATTGCCGTTCTTTGGCTAGGGACATTGGGAACGTTTCGGTTCACCATGTCAAGAGGTTAGCGAATTATGTGGCTCACGTGCTTGCACGGGCAACTGGTTCTTCAGCTGGCTTGGGTTCGTGGGATTTGATCCCTCCTGATTGTATTGCTGAGTTGGTTTTTATTAATGAAGTTTGAGCTTTATATTTCAAAAAAAAAAAAAAAAAGAAAGATGAAGAAGTTAGCATAACTTACTTTCAACGTAAAAGAAAATAAACAACAAAATCAAACGGAATATTTATAAAAAGTTGAACTTTAATCAATTAAACAAAAGTTTCAAATACTGAAGAATGAGACAAAACGTTGTTCATTTTGTATAAACTGAAATATAATGTTTTATTGAAGGATGCAACAAGAACGGAAGAACCTACATAATTAAACAAAAGTCAGTCTCATTCAAATTAATTCAATAATAATCTCTCATATCCTTTCAAAACATGATTTCTAAAGCTAAACATATTGTAACTTATCGGCATTTCTCTTTTCCTATCAGCAAAATGAATCAATTACCCCGATTAAAATGTAGTTAAAAGAAAAACAAATGAATACACTTCTAATGGAGTGTTTGATAAAATGAAATTATAATTCTATTATTACTAAATTTTATAAAATTGCAATTCATAAGGGGACAATTATATTCCTATTAAATTCAATGAAATTACAACTAATAGGACCCCCTAAAACTTACAATTTCACATTTTATGGAATTGTAATTATAGGGTGAACTACCATTTTATCATTATTATTATTATTATTATTATTATATACAATAAAATCTTAATTTTCATTCACTTATTCCTTTTAATTTTCAATTATTTTATTCATACTTATCAAATCATATAATTTAAATTTCACTTTATTTGTTCTTATAAAATTATTACAATTCTTTTTCGCTGGAATTTCTTCCAACAAAACTCCTGTTGTTCCTAAGCTAAAAAACCAATTCGGATAGGAAAGATATTTTACGGCCAGCGTTTCAATCCCCTCTCTCCACTTTATCTCTACACTGAACACTCTCCGCGCTCTTCCAAGTTCCACCCTTAACCCCTAGGTAAGCCGCACCAATCCCGGTTTATTCAATCCCCCATTTATTCAATTCCATTTGTATCTTGGGAGAAGAAGGAAGCTAAACCGCCTATCAAGACTCGCATATTATATGCGCACAGATAGATAAGATTGTCGAATGAAGATGGCTGTGACTTCTTTTAGCTCTAGCGTTTCATTGTGTCCATACAAGCTATGGTATCAGCCTCATCTTAGACGACGTTTCGTTTCTTGCTCTGTGCGTACTCCTTCTGTTAAAGGTACCCAACATTCTCAAACAGCCAGCCTTATTTGCTTGTTTGAAATATCCATTTTGTTGTTTAATTTTGTTCGTTTGCTTGTTTTTTTTTTTTTTTTTTTTTTTTTTTTTTTTTTTTTTTTTAAAACTAGTTTGCTTTTACATGGTCCCATTATTCATATGAGTCGAACTAAATGCAGGTTATGCAGGTCCTACTCCTACCCATCAATTTTTGATACCTAATGTTTACTTCTGCTTCCCTATTTTAAATGGCTCTCCTGCATGTTTTCGCACTTCTACTGTCTAAAGTCATCTGTGACTCTGCCATGGAATGGATTTTATGGGCTAAAACTTTAAAAGTGGAGTCTTTATTTTTGAATTTCTGTTGGTTAAGCATTTACTGCACTTTTTTGGTTGAAATTTTATTTATAGTGACTAACTTAATGCATAATGTTCTTTCAGATATACGTGGTGCTAAGCTTCCACGTAAAAGGAATGTAAAAGGTGAAGGTGTTGGAAAAAGTATGGAAGATGCTGTTCAACGAAAGATGGAACAGTTTTATGAAGGGTCTGATGGCCCGCCTTTACGAATCCTTCCCATTGGGGGTTTAGGAGAAATTGGGATGAATTGCATGCTTGTTGGGTATTATGATCGATATATACTGATTGATGCTGGTGTAATGTTCCCCGGGTAAGTATAAACAAAGACCCTTGATTACAGTTCTTGAAAGATTTGTTCCCCAGCACTTGAGGCTAGGTACGGCTTGGTAAAGATATCTATCAAGTGTCTTAAATATACGGAGTAATTAGTGTCTTAAATATAATTACAGTATGTGTAACCCAGTAACTAAATGTTGATAATCCTGCTAAGAAGGGGATTGCTTATCTTCCCCAACCCCACTCACATCCAGAAAACTTCCTCTATTTACTTTTTGAACAAAAAGATATTTTTCCAATTTGATTTTCTAATTTACACCCCTTCTCTTTCTCTGGATCAATACTGGATCTCCTTTGACATTTATCCAGCTACGATGAGCTTGGTGTCGTGAAAATTATTCCTGATACCACCTTCATTGAAAAATGGAGCCACAAAATTGAAGCAGTTGTCATAACTCATGGACATGAGGATCACATTGGTGCGCTGCCTTGGGTAAAGTTTCTATTCTGCTTCTAGAATTTTTCCTTCATTTTAGTGGTGGACAGCATTACTGCAGTTTTGTGATGTGATGTTGTCACCTAATTGAGTGTATGCTCAAATACAAACTAACATTGAATCCAGTAATGCAAGGTATTTCAATTGCTAAGTGTGTTTTTTAAATGAAATATCATCCATTTCCCTGATAGTCTGAGATATGTTGGATAACCTGGCTCACTTTTTATCGTTGATGTTGAGATTAATATCTTACTGCCTGGAGCATTTAAAGTTTGAGAACTTAGGTTGTTTCAAACTTCCTATATTTCATTCTCATTATCATTTTCTGCTTTTCAAGGCTGGGCATTTGGATTTGTTTTTAAAACAAGTTTTTTTTTTTTTTTTTTTTTTTTTTTTTTTTTTTTTTTTTTTTAATTTTATTTTTTATAAATTAATTTAGAGATTTCATACCTATAAAAGTAATTATCGAAAAACAAACTTACCAGGGTAAGCCATGTTTTAAAATGTTAAAGAAAGATAGAAACATATTTGTTTTAAAAGTCTCTTTTAATTTGACTATCAGTACAATAAAATGAATTGAATTGGTGTCTACTTCCTCTCCTTGCACACATTTTTATTGGTCTGTGAGAGTTTCAAATGGTTATTCATTATCATGTTTCTCAGGTGTAGGTCTTGGGCCTGTAGGATTGTGGCTGCTGTTTATCATTTTTGACATCATTGAATGACAATTTGTGGCTCTATACTCAATCTGAGGTTTATTGAATGATAGACATAGTGCTTCTCTAAAAAATAGGCTTTTCTGAAGAGTGAATTGCAGAGCTTCTTTAAGAAGAGGCTTCTTGCCTCTTAACTAGCTGTAAAAGCCTTTTTGTCCATTAGACTTCGGCCTAGCTTATGCTTTTTGGAGAAAGTAAGCTTCAATAAGCTGTTTGCCAGACAAGCTCATGGATAATTAACTATGCTGCAAAAAGGCTCACACATCAATCATCATACAACTAACTGTATAATTAACTTAGCTTCTGAGATGATAGACAGAGACAACTAACTGTACCAAAAATGGGTTGTAAAAAGGCCCACACATCAATCTTTACATTCTAAAGTAGATCTGCCTGCACAATTATCTGTTTGGTTTGTTTATGCTTTTAATTTCCTCTACATACTGCATATAATGTACTTTTCTTCTAAAGTATTTTGTGTTTAGCATTATTTTGGAAATCTTCTTATTTTAAGAAGTTTTACTTTCTATGTGTTTTATCTTTAGACACTGAGGGTGGAAAGAGGTGCTCCTCTTTGCCTTGTGTTTTGTGCATCTGGTATATGTGCGCGCATCAGATATATGGCACTTGCACATGCATCTGTCTTGGCATCTTTTGTTTTCTTTTTAACAGTTTACTGGCATTCAGGTCATTCCAGCTCTTGATTCTGGTACACCAATATTTGCATCATCATTCACGTTGGAGGTATGCAACTCACATTTCATGTTTTGTTTAGGTTCTGCTGGTACTTTTGGAGTCCAGTGCATATATTTGGGTTCTGCTGGTACTTTTGGCTCATTCATTAAACAGTTTGAAATTGGTTATCTAACTAGACAAGTGCAAACAAACTTAAACTGAGCTTGCTCACTATCAGTTTGACAAATGTTTGGTTAATTTATACCCCTAAAAATGAGTCAGTTCTGAATATTTTATGGTATTTAGGTAAATATCCTTTTGTTTGTACACAGCTGATCAAGAAACGGCTGAAGGAGTTCAGTATTTTTGTTCCTTCAAGGCTTAAAGTATTTAAGACAAGAAGAAGATTTACTGCAGGACCATTTGAGGTAGAACCTATTAGGGTTACCCATTCTATCCCTGATTGTTGTGGACTAGTTCTACGCTGTGATGCGGGCACCATTCTCCATACAGGCGACTGGAAGGTATTAGTGCTGTTTGTTTCTATCAACTTCACCTTTAACAGTATCTCTAACAGTATAAATCATTATTTTATGCTCAACAGATAGATGAATCACCTTTAGATGGGAACGTTTTTGATCGTGAAGCTCTTGAGGAACTCTCAAAAGAAGGAGTTACTTTGGTAAGCATGGGAATCTGATTACTGTTCTAATAACATCACTAAAAGCAGCACTGCTCTGGCCATCTTAAGATCCTTAGAATCAATTGATGTTCTGTATTGGATTTCACTGGGTTGCTTCTGCATATACTTGATACTTGTCCCATCAGTTGGAGTATTATCCATCTTAATATACGAACTAAATATGTAACATTCATTTTGAAGTTTGAACATTGATTTGTTTAGGAGAGTAGATTCTCTCAATCTTCTACCTCTGCCTTCTAACCATGCTGTTTAATATTGGTGAACATGAATTCCATGCATTTAAAAAAATCACTGTTCTCCATAGCAACCATTGTGGATATTTGTCAACTGTTTTACAGATGATGAGTGATTCGACAAATGTCCTTTCGCCTGGAAGGACACTTAGTGAGACTGTTGTAGCTGACTCATTGTTGAGACACATTTCTGCTGCCACTGGGAGAATCATTGCTACTCAGTTTGCATCAAATATCCATCGCCTTGGAAGTATGAAGGCCGCAGCTGATTTGACTGGGAGAAAGCTGGTAGGTTTTCTCTTTTATCTGTTAGAATGTTATATTTAGCTTTTCCTATTTCCCTTATGACCTTTTACTTCCCCACAAAAGGTGAAATCCCTTGCCCCACCCCGGTTTAATAGGATTGTGGAGGGGTAAATCACTGTGGCTTAGCAGCCCATTAGGGCATTAGGTGGGAGGACCAGTGCCTGGTGCCCAATTGCCCTAAGGAGCCACCCCCACAAGAGGGTGAAACTCCCACACTACGGCTGCCCGAGCTTGACCCGGCGTTCTTGCCTATGATCTGTCACCCAGGAATCAACTGAGCTACCCATGCGGGCTTGGGCCCTTATGACCTTTTACTGTTGCTTAGAATAATCTCTACCTATGGATTCATTTGGTAATATAATAATTTCAATAGGTGTTTGTTGGCATGTCCTTGAGGACATACCTTGATGCTGCGTGGAAAGCTGGGAAGGCACCGATTGATCCATCAACTTTGGTAATGAATTAACACTTCATCCTTACTGGGGGGTGATGGTTCTCTCTCACCTACTGACGACCATCCCATGATTTCAAGCAGTGTAAAAATGGAATTGAAGTTTTTTTCACAACTGGCCTTTGTTTTATAGTTTTTGTATACATCTTGCGCGAGTGCTCTCTTCTTCTTGGGTGTGGTTAGTAAAACTATGAAAGTAATAGAAGAAAATATAGATGACTGAATAAGCTTTTATGTAAATTGGAGTATGTTAATTCTGTCTTAGATAAGTTTACCACATTAATCATAAATCTACCAGTCTGATTAGACCTTTATACCGTAATCTAATTAGAATACTTTTGCGTATGATTTTGATGTGCATCTCTTCACAGGTGAAAGCAGAAGATATTGATTCATATGCCCCAAAAGACTTGTTGATTGTCACAACAGGCTCTCAAGTAAGTAATATTAATGCTTTTTATGCCTTTGCAAACTTCATTCTTGTCTATCTAAATTTACTGCTCTGTCAGGCTGAACCACGTGCTGCATTGAATCTTGCATCTTATGGGAGTAGCCATTCACTCAAATTGAGCAAAGAGGATTTGATTCTTTACTCTGCTAAGGTAATGAGTTGTAAAATTTGTGACTTTAAGGGGGCATTTGGTTACCTAGGTAATGTACTAATGTGAGTCTGGTAAGTGGTAATGTTGTATTACCTTGTTTGGTTTAAGTTATTAGATTACCTGGTAATGTTATATTACCTCAAAGTTGATGTGGCGGTAATGTGTCAAGGTAATGTGATACAACAACATATATAAAATAAATACGGAGTATATGTTTATATAATCAAATATACATGTGTGTATATTTATACATTTATTTATTTATTTATTAATATTAAGCATTGATATACATTTGTTTATGTAGAATTATAAACACACTTATGAATTGTATACATATAAATAAATAAATATAGACCGTGTGCGCGCGCACACACACACACATATATTATTGAGGACATTATAGTAAATTGATCCATATTACGTAAAATATAACCCTTAACCAAACAAGGTAATATTATATTCCCACAATCCAAACCAAACATACAATGTCTTAGGAAATTTAACAGACTGTTTGTTGAATCTTCATATTCCTGGTTGCTTTTATCGTTTTTCACTTTTTCCCCTTTGTGGGATAAATTTGTGAGATGTTCAATTGGCATGATAAATTATGCAATGTATCTTATAGGTGATCCCTGGCAATGAGACTCGGGTAATGAAAATGCTAAACCGTATTTCTGAAATAGGATCAACAGTAATCATGGGCAAGAATGAGCTGTTGCACACATCTGGCCATGGCCACCGTGAAGAATTGGTAATTCTTTATTCTTAAAGTGAAACTCATATATGTCACTGGAGTTTTATTGGATTGGGATCTTATAGATTAGATTCAGCTATGAATTGAATGGTTATATCTTGACTATATTTTCTCTTAAACTTGTCAGTGCAAGACTGCAAGTGCAAACTAAAATTGTTTATAATTTTCCTGCTTCATTCACTTTAGAACTATGTGGTTCTATTATCCAAATACTGAAAAAAATAAATGTTTTATGAATTGAAAATCTATTTGAAATTCATATTTTAAGGAAGAAGTGCTGAGAATTGTGAAGCCGCAACATTTTCTTCCAATTCATGGAGAACTCTTGTTCCTAAAGGAGCATGAACTGCTTGGGAGGTCAACTGGCATTCGGCACAGCACGGTAAGTTATATTTGTTTAACTTCATTTGAACTGCTGAGATTTTCAATACAGAGCATGTCAGCTTTGTTTTGAGGGTACAAGGAGGTACAGTTCTAACATATATACCTCATTACCAAGCTAGAGCGAACTAATAATGCTTAAGAAGTTAAGATATGTGGATTCGCTTTTATTTATATCTTCTTGCTTGTGAAATTAATGGATTTCCTTGTTATACAGAAACTCTGTAAGTATAATAAAAATTACCATGAAAAATACAATATTTTCCCAGAAATAGAAATTAGCACCACTGATATCTGGTTGAAACAGTATCATACCTCAAGCTTAATTACCAAAATATTATTTTGTAATGAGCAAATCAACAGTCCCGACAATGTTAAAGGTTGATTTTTAATTGGCTCATGTTCCATTGAAATTCCATCATATGACATCATCTGTTCATCAATCCTTGTAAGTTGGATTGTCTCTTACAGGCTCCTCTTATGGAGGCTTCAACACAGTTCTTAGTCTTCTGGCTTCCACTATCTCTATTTTTTGACCAAGTCTTGATCCTCTTCGATCTGTAATGGATATCCATATAAATGTTGATCGCCCCCCGCCCCCCGCCCCCTTTTTTTTGTATTTAGTTATTTATTATTATTATTTTCTCTGATTATATTCCGAGTAATCTGCTTTTGCTAACTTCTATTTTCCAACATTGATACTTTGTATGAAAATATGAAATAAATATACTTCAATCAGTGATGTTGCTGTGGTGCATTAAATGAATGCTAATAACTACGGGTATTGGAGAAATGTCTACTAAAGTTGATATTATGCATAGATCAATCTTTTTCAGATATAGTGTGCTTCCTCTTTTCAATTGTGAAAAACTTTTATCAATTACTTTGTAATCAGGTTATCAAGAATGGAGAGATGCTTGGTGTTTCACATTTGAGGAACAGAAGAGTTCTATCAAATGGTTTTATTTCCTTGGGAAAAGAGAATTTACAGGTGTCTTATTCTTCAAAATACATCTCTGTTTATCACATCCGAAGATCTACTTAATTACCTAGTTGTACATTACAGATATAGTAATGCTAATAGAGTTCCAAAACTGCAGTTAATGTATAGTGATGGTGACAAAGCATTTGGAACAGCTGCTGAATTGTGTGTTGATGAGAGAATGAGAATTGCATCAGATGGTATAATAGTGGTCAGGTAGCATTCTGTAGCATCCAGCTTGTGTATATTTTACTTTGTGATACTGATAGCTTGATTTATGCTACAGTATGGAGATTTTACGTCCTCAACCTTCTGATACTCTATCTGAGAAAGTTATAAAAGGAAAAATAAGAATCACCACACGTTGTCTATGGCTTGATAAAGGAAAACTGTTGGATGCACTCCACAAAGCTGCACATGCTGCACTCTCTAGCTGTCCTGTAAATTGTCCTCTCCACCACATTGAAAGAACTGTATCTGAAGTTTTAAGGAAACTAGTGAGAAAATATAGTAGCAAAAGGCCTGAAGTTATTGCAATTGCTATAGAAAATCCTGTCAGTGTCCTAGCAGATGAGATCAATGGTAAGCTATCAGGAAAGTCACATGTTGGTTCTGGAATTTCTGTGCTAAGAAAAGCCATCAATGGGGATCAGGAAAAGAGATGGTCAAATACAACACAAGCAGAAGAAGACAATGTCCCAGAACATCTGATGAACATTGCATATGAGGAAGAAAAAGGTTAGGTTTATGGTTTCTGCTTTGTTTCAACTTTTACAAATGGAGAAAGTCTTTGTCAATGGTTCTTGCTGTCTCATTACAAGTGTTATTTCCTTTTCAGCTCATGCCATTTGAACTGATCACTTTTGCAGAAGAATGATCACTAATAATAATTATCTATACTACATACTAATAAACCCATGAATGCACTTCTGTTATTACCTAGTGCTAAAATTTTAGCTACTTTAAGGGCACACATTATTAATTACGTTTTATAACTTTCTCAGAGAAATACACAATTCATTTGATATGATCATTGGTTAGCTGGAGAATTCTATTTCTAAGTGACTAATGAGTAGAGTAAACTAGTAATGGAGCTATTTATCGTATGGTATAATGAAACTTAGTCTCTTGTACACATTATAGAACATTGCATGCATATATGAAGTTTGATTTAGTTGTGCTGTTCATCCTTATTACATGAGTATGCCTATAGTTGAAATGCTTGGATTTTCTATATATATCTTGCACTCTTTCATCATTTGTGCTTTATAGCAAACCATCTCATTCTTTATGTCTTAAAGTAGGTACTGATATAGATATTGAAACAGATACATCTGGTGAAGAAACTACAAGCTCTAGCTTGTTGCAAGATTGTTCTAACAATGACCTTCCATCAGATGACTTTTGGAAACCATTTGTAACATCATCAACCATTCATCCATCAGAAGAAAATGGTGATGGTGATGGTTCCCTTCTCCAAGAACAACTACATGATAGCTCTGTTAAAGGAAATAATATACTTTTTTCTGACGTGTCAAAATCTAAATTGAAATCTTCGAAGTCCATGACAAGGAACAAGTGGAAACCTGAAGAGGTTAAGAAGTTGATTAAAATGCGTGGTGAACTCAATAGCAAATTCCAAGTTCTCAAGGGGCGAATGGCTCTCTGGCAAGAGATATCTTCAAATTTACTATCTGACGGAGTCAGTCGAAGTCCTGGGCAATGCAAATCTCTGTGGGCATCTCTTGTTCAAAAATACGAGGTTAGTAGTTCATTGCTTCTTGGTCTGCTAGATATGCACCTGGTTTCCTTTGAACTAAATATTTGGTAATACCATAATCTTTAAGTAACTTGGAGTCAATTTCACAATCTAGTCTTAAATCATAATCACATAAAATCCTAGTTGCACTTCCCTATCTCATAATTATGGGACTCTGATATTCTACTGGAAGTTGAGAAGACTGTACTGGTTTGTTTTGGGAGCTTATCAATGTGCTATAGTTATTATCATTTTTATAGAACATGTTGAAATGCTATAATTTGACTTTGTATTTTGTATGAACTCCTGCTGTATTCTTAACAGGAAAGTAAGAAGGATAGAAAAAGCCAGGAAAAGTGGCCTTATTTTAAGGATATGGATAATATTTTGTCAGATTTGGAGGCACCGGCATCAAAATGATGAGGAAATTAAATGTTGGTAGAGCCGGGAAATTTTGGGTGTAGAGCCAGACAAAAACCATGTAAAGGTAACGGAGAGTCCTGACCAGTGTGTTGGCATGCATGCAATGTCTCTGCCAACTAGGTCGTGATTTTACATGCTGCCACCCAACTGTTGTTGATGTGGTGATATTATGGATTCCACTCGGTGGAGTGATTGCCCGCTATCATGCTAAAAACAAAAAAAAAAAAAAGAAAAAAAAAAAGAA
The DNA here is from genome assembly GCA_003576665.1 of Ipomoea trifida. Taxonomy (NCBI): domain Eukaryota; kingdom Viridiplantae; phylum Streptophyta; class Magnoliopsida; order Solanales; family Convolvulaceae; genus Ipomoea; species Ipomoea trifida. Next base: position 5,880,512 of record CP025645.1, on the reverse strand, counting down.
GACAAATGATCACAAACTCGTGTTATCAAGCGATTCTTAGTTTTCTACCCAGAAGAATCATTTTAGAAACCATTGATTGCCCAGTACAAGTTTACAAAAAGCTCTATTCTGCTAATCTCACATTATTCTCTTAATTAATTAGTTTGCAATTTGCCCTAATGGCTATTATGTTTTGCACTTTCACAATTAATTTATTAATCCCAATTAGTGATTACATATATGCTTAATGCTTTTGTTGATTTGTATATGCTCATCGCCTAAGTGAATATATATTCAAAATATTGGGAATTGAAGCTGCTAGTCTCATTGTCTCAAGTATTGAAGTTTGAGGATCTAGAGGTAAGGCCGTAAGAGGAATTACTCTGTTCTGTTCATGAAATTGATTTTTATAAATTAATGTTTTTATATATATATATATATATTATTCTCAATAGTTTTGCCTATGCCTAATCCATAGCTTGCCTAATTATTCTCAATATTTATATATTATTGTTTTTTCATATATTGAATTGAATTGCTTGAATGCTCCATAAACTACAATTTCTTTGTTCTGTTCATGAAATTGATTTTTATATATTATTGTTTTTTTTTTTGGCAAAATATATTATTGTTTTTTATATATTATTCTCAATAGTTTTGCCTATGCCTAATTCATAGCTTGCCTAATTATTCTCAATATTTATATATTATTGTTTTTTATATATTGAATTGAATTGCTTGAATGCTCTATAAACTACAAATCCATTGTATCCTTGAAATAGATTGTAAAACTTGAAAAAAATTCTCTATGTTCAGTTTACTTGAAAATTGAAATAGACTACAAAATGTTCTATGTCTCAAAGAAAATCCTAGCTCCATCCTTGCTTGAGAACCTCACATGCTGCAACTTCTTCCCCACTAGTCCCGTTTCGGACGATCTTTGTATTTATGTTAATATTCTGTGTATTCCAGGTAATCATTCTGTGTATTCTAGGCAACCGTTCTGTGTATTCATATTAGTAACACATGTCGTGATATGTTTGTGCATTCGAATGTTTAGGAGGATGAGTTCTGTGTATTTTGTGTCAATATTCTGTGTATTCATGTTATTAACACAGGTTGTGATGTGTTTGTGCATTCGAATGTTAGGAGGATGAGTTCTGTGTATTTTATGTCAATATTTTGTGTATTCTAGGAAAACATTCTGTGTATTCTAGATAATGATTGTGTATTATAGATAATGAATTCACTGGAGTCATTCGCGTCCGCGTCCACTAACATCTGTGTATTGTGTCAATATTCTGTGTATTCTAGGCAAATATTCAGTGTATATAGGCAAACGTTCTGTGTATTCTAGATAATGATTATGTGTATTATAGATAATGAATTCCCTGGAGTCATTCACGTTCGCGTCCACTAATATTGAAACGACGTCGTTTACGTACGTGTGCACATTGCTCACATTGCTATGTTCACCGTGGTGCAGGGTATAACGATCGGTAAAAGTGAACCCCCAAAAGGGTTTAGGAATTTTTTTTTTAATAAAGAAAACACTTATTTATTGAATATCAAAAGGCCAAAGCCTTATAAAAACATTAGGTCCAAAAGTGACCTAAATGCAAACAAAAGAGGCACAAGTCTTACAAACTAAAATGGCCCAACATGAGCCCAAAAATTCTACGCAAGAGATCAAGTCTTAATCTACCAAATCAGCCCAACTTGAGCCTCCTTAAATTCTATACGGCTCATACCACAACCAAACGGCGTTGGGTTTAGGGTTTTTTTTTTTTTTTTTTTTTTTTTTTTTTTTTTTTTTTTTTTTTTTTTTGTTTTTGTTTTTGTTTTTTTTTGTTTTTGTTTTTTTTAATCAATAGATTCCATTATATTGCTAATATATTGGTGGGCAACAAAAGCAGTAGTCATATTTCATTGCATAGACTAATACATGTTCATATTTGGGGGCAATTGCATTGCAGAATAGAAACCAATTCAAAACCCTAGCAATAGCCACATACACAATCTAGAGGCTAGCCTCACTTAAGCCCTCTCTCCCCTAATTCTCCTAGCAAGCTGAATGTCCTTGGGCATGATAGTCACCCTCTTCGCGTGAATAGCACACAGATTGGTGTCCTCAAACAGCCCGACAAGGTAAGCCTCGGCAGCCTCCTGAAGCGCGGCCACGACGGAGCTCTGGAAGCGGAGATCGGTCTTGAAGTCCTGGGCGATCTCACGAACCAGGCGCTGGAATGGGAGCTTGCGGATGAGAAGCTCAGTGGACTTCTGGTACTTTCGGATCTCACGGAGAGCCACAGTTCCTGGCCTGAAGCGGTGAGGCGTCTTCACTCCGCCGGTGGCCGGAGCCGACTTCCTGGCCGCCTTGGTGGCTAGCTGATTCCTCGGAGCCTTCCCGCCGGTGGACTTGCGAGCTGTCTGCTTGGTACGAGCCATTAGGAATATAGGGTTTTGATTAGAGATGGAGACGAGTTTGATTAATTGGGAATTTGGATGCCTTAGCAGTGGGGGTTTTGGGTTTTGGGTTTAGGGTTTTTTTTTTTTTTTTTTTTTTTTTTTTTTTTTTTTTTAAAGCCAAACTTTCATTGAATCATAAAAGAGTCTGTACAACACGGCCCAAAAGTGGCCATGCAAGTAGAACTATACAAAGAACTAGGAGACAAGGCCCAAAGGCTATCATATGTGTGCATTCTTCTATCTCTAAGCCAAAGTCTTCCTTATCAACCAAACCATCTCATACCCGATATCCAAATATAAAACAAGTTCCTTGCCCCACACAAGCTGGTGGGACCGATGCTCCCATACAATATTAAATAAAAAGCACCCAACCACCCTTAGAGACACAATCAACCCGGAGGTACAGAGCTCTGCATTTTTATCCTCCGTGTCTATACAATCATGCCACTAAGCAATGGCTCTCACCTCCTACACCCTCATGCTCCCAAGCCACTCTCTAGTGCACGGATCTCCGTGTTTTGCCACTGAAAGCTTAAGGCTCAAAAACACAATCGATGCCTCCCTCACCCCTCACCCTCAACACCCAAACCAGCCCCATACCGTACAGAGCTCTGTAGTGTTATCAGTAAGGGCCTTAATGGTTTGAGCGCCAAGCGATGATATCTCCAACTCACCCATTCCCTTTTGCATTCCCTTTTCATTCAACAACTTTTCATTATTCCACCAAACACCAACTCCAACCAGCAATCATAAAACAAAAAGGTGCACAAGAGCACTCCCAACCTCGCTGTGTATGCTATGCAAGGAACCTGCTCCCAACCTGTTTAGGGTTTAGGGTTTAGGGTTTAGGGATTAGGGTTTAGGGTTTTAGGGTTTAGGGTTTAGGGTTTAGGGTTTAGGGTTTAGGGTTTAGGGTTTAGGGTGGTTTTTGGGTTTAGGGTTTAGGGTTTAGGGTTTAGGGTTTAGGGTTTAGGGTTTAGGGTTTAGGGTTTAGGGTGGTTTTTGGGTTTAGGGTTTTTTTTTTTTTTTTTTTTTTTTAAAAAAAAACTGAATTCCATAGATCATAAAAGTGTTATGTACAACAAGGACCCAAAAGTGGTCTCATGTATAGAATATGTACAAGCTAAAGCTAAAACTCAAGGCCAAGAAAACTAATATGCAAAAGATGAATTATAAAAGCTCATAATCTAAAGTCTCCCAAGCACTTATCTTCAAACCATGTGATTCATCAAGTTTCTTACCCTACACGATGTGTGGGACCGATGCCAAGCCCCAAAATAAAACACCCGCCACCCTTAGAGTGAACACTAATCCCCGGGGTACGGATCTCCGCATTTTTTCCCCCCGGGCACCATTCTTGTATCCACCCTAAGCAATAGCTCTAACTCCTCCCACCCTTGACATTGGAGCCACCCCCAAGTGTACGGAGCTCCGCATTTTATCACCGGGGGCTATGAAGGCTTCAAATGACAAGCAATGGCTCCCTCCCCGGCCACCCTAAGCACTCAAATCAATCTCCCCCGCACAGAGCTCTGTGTGTTACCGGGGGAAACCTTTTGCAATTCAAATACCAAGCAATGGCCCTCCATCAGCACTCACCCCCCTTCCCTCCTTTTCAACTTTTCAGCCACCTCCAACAACAATTCATAGCAAAAAACAGCAAGGAACTCAAAGCACTCCCACCTACAGGTGTATGCTATGCAAGAAACAAGTGCTCCTTCAATTATCAAAGAATCAAGCATGGGAGACTAAAGATTAAAGCAAATTAAATTCACCCAAAAAGCAATAGCCCCCCAGCCCTAAGTAAAGCTTCAAATGCATTCTATCAACTGAAAGATCTATGGAATAAAACAAAACCAGCTCTACTCTCAATCAGAGTGTCATTGCTGCCTATAAGCTCAAAACTGCACTGGTACCACCAATTGTGATAGTACTCAGCCTCTATCCTCTCTCTGCCTCTGCTTGCTCCTATGAAAAACAACCTGCAATCCTGCAAAAAATGTATTATGTGCAAAAAGTTAGCAGTCACCTCTCCTCCTCTCATCTTTTCAAATTCTCTCATAAATTCACTAAACTCCCTCTAATTTTTCCACACCACTCTGTCTCCTCTCTCTTTTTCCACTCATCATTTTGATCATCTGCAACATACTCTCATTTTACCTCTGATTCCCTCATTCCCCTCAAACTTACTCACAATTATAATCTCCTTATGCCACCAGAAAACCACCCAGACACTCTCCCCTCAGCAGTGCAGAGCCCAGATTATCCACCAGGATCCCAAACCCTGCCCCCCATCCATAACCAGTGAGAAACCATCATGTATGATCTAAACCAGGGGCAAAAACAAAGTGAGGAATCCCCTCAAGAGCCAAAATTCTTTCCAGCCCTCTTGGGAGTCCCTCCTTCCTCAAGTACATCACACTCTGTCTCTGACCACTATTAACAAGGCACACAGCCACTGCATTGACCCTTGATGCACATTTCAGCTTAGTACATACAACTGTATTGTTACCAAAATCCATATCCTCTAAGCCCCTCCAATCATCAGTCTCCAAGGCCACTCTTGTAATTCCATTATTCCAACACCACTGGAGACAACCCATCAGCATACCCTTCACAGTGTCCATCAGATGCTCCCTATGCTGAACAGAGTAGATTCCAGCAATGCAGAAAGCACCCCTGGAATTTCTAGCAAAGAAACCACAACTCATTTCAGTTCTATCAATAGCCCAGTTTATCTTAACTCCTCCAGGTAGTGGCCTGCACCATCCAACTCTTTGCACCAATCTTTCACAGCCAAAACTTTCAGCCTTATTCATTATAAAGTTCCAATTTGGAGGCATAGGGTCCCATAATGGCCATTTTCTCTGTATGCAATCTGCCACATCTCTCACAACCTTATATATAACCCTTTTCACAGATGGCTTGCCTCCTCCATATTTACATTGTGTGTAATTCACCCATAGCTCCCATTGGATCAACATAGGAAGCCTTTGTGCAATGAATCTCATCATCCTGTTTTAATTCTAAACCTCCACCATTCATAGCAGACATGCCTCTCACTTCTTACATGGATGCCCAATCCCATTGATTTTGAAAAGAAATCCCAGACTTGTTTGGCAGTTTCTCCAGTTCCAAATACATGTTGCAGATCATCACATCCAGGGTGTGTGCAGCAAGGACATTTTGAGACCATATTGTAGCCCATTTTCCTTAACACATCATCCAATGGAAGTTTCCTGTTGAATACTCTCCATGATAAAAATGACATCTTCCATGTTACACCTTTGCTCCAGATTTTCTTATGCCAAAAGGCTGCCCTAGCCTGATCTTGCCTTCTAACCAGTGCCTTTGCTGTTTTGAATGAGAAATTCCCTCCAGTAGGCTTCCAAATTGCCCTATCATTGCAGTTCTCTCTTATACTCACTCCAGCTTCCAGATCATGATCACAAATTCCAAATTTCTGAAGGTCCATTCTGCCATTAAACCATCCATCCTTTATCATTTCTTTTGACTTTCTTTTCCCTCTCAGATTCAGAACATTTGCTAGGGCCCCTCTGCCTGACCAATTATCCCACCATATATTCAAGTTTCCTCTCCCAATTCCCCATCTGATTTCAGGCTCCACCACATCCCTCATTTCTACCATTCTTCTCCATATGTGTGAATCTTTGTATTGCCAGCCCCTGACCACTGGATGAGAACCTTTACAGTATTTAGCCATTAGAAACTGGCTCCAAATGGATTCACCCTTTCTAAAATTCCACCAAAGCTTAGCCCCAGCAGCTTCCACCATTTCCTGTAAACCAACAAATCCAACACCCCCTTCATTCACAGGCTTTGCTAGTGATTTCCATGAGCTCCAATGATGCCTTTTCCTTCCTTCCACTTTTCCCCAGAAGAAGTCAGAGAACAATCTCTCAATCTGTTTAATGACTGTTTTAGGTGGGTTAAGGGCATAAAACATGTGTGCTGGCATTGTTTGCAGCACTGACTTGATCAGAACTGCCTTCCCACCTTGAGAGAGTAACCTTGTTTGCCATCCTTTACATCTTGCTGCTATTTTATCCACCAATCCTGTGAACAATGTGGCTCTCTTTCTGCCATGATAGACTGGGCATCCAAGATAGGTGAAGGGAAAGTCCTTGTGCACACACCCTGTCTTTTGTTTCATGCTGCTTATTGCATCCACAGAGGACCTTTTATGCATATAAAATGCACTTTTAGCTCTGTTGATCAATTGCCCTGACTGTCCTTCATATTTCTCAATTGCATCCATAACCTCCTCAATTCCTCCTCCCTTTCCTGATGTAAAAACCACCATGTCATCTGCAAAAGCTAGGTGGCTGATCTGTGGCCCTTCCTCAGACTGTGTGAACAGCTTCCTTTTTTGGCTGATTAACCTGGATAGTAACTCTGCAGCCAAAATGAACAAACTTGGAGACAAAGGGTCTCCTTGTCTCAAACCCCTAGAGGAATGAAAGAAACCCTTTGCCTCACCATTGACCACAACAGAGTACCATATATTGTTTATTGTGCAGTTTATAAGCTCAATCCATTTTTTACAGAAACCAAATCTTTCTAATACTGTCTGGATACATCCCCAATCCATTCTATCATACGCTTTGGTCATGTCAAGTTTGAGTATGACATCCTCATTTGAAGATGTCATCCCATGACACACCTCTTGGGCCAAAAGGATGTTATCAGTAATACTTCTACCCTGAACAAATCCAGATTGGGCTGGGGATATGATTCTAGACAGTACCCCTGCCAGCCTTTGTGTCATTATTTTTGTGATGATTTTGCTGCAAAAATTGCTTAAACTGATAGGTCTAAAATCATTAAAGCTGGCAGGGTTGTTCACTTTTGGAATTAAAACAATTGAAGTGCTTGTTATAGCCCTAGTTAAAGATTTCCCAGCAAAGAAACTTCTTACCATCCTGTGAAGATCCTCCTTTATAATGTGCCAGCAGAGTTGATAGAATCCCCCACCAAATCCATCAGGGCCAGCTGCACTATTTGGGTTCATACTGAAAATACTGGCCCTGATTTCCTCTTGGGTGGGTTCTGCTATCAACATTTGGTTTTCCTCCTCAGTTACTCCCTCCTGTATGCAGTCAAATAAAGACAGATCAAGGTTAGTGGGTTCTGCAGTATATAGCTTTTGGAAAAATTCCACAGCTAAAACTGCAATTTGTTCCTGATTCTCCTCCCAAACTCCCTCCTCCCTCTGAATTTTATGGATTATTTGCTTCACTCTCCTCTCTTTTACCAGAGCATGAAAATACTTAGAATTTTTTTCTCCCTCAACTACCCACTGGGAATGAGATTTCTGTTGCCAAAACTTCTCCTCAATGCTCACTTGTTTTTGCAGCCTTGCCTGAGCTAATTTGTACTCTATAAGCCTCTCATCAGTTGGTTCATCTTGCAATTTTTCCTCTAACTCCCTCACCCTTCCCTCATATTCTTTTACTTTCTCAAAAATATTCCCAAAAACCTCCCAATTCCATTTTTTCAGAACCTCTTTCACTCTTTTCAACTTTGTCATAAAAGTGTACATCTCATTCCCATCTACCCTCTCCTCCCAAGTCTTCTGCACAACCCCTAGAAATTGTTCATGATCCCCCCAAGCATTTATGAAACTGAAAGGCCTCCTCCCCATTTGGATTTGTGGTTCAAAGTCCATTACTAAAGGTGCATGATCTGAGGAGGCTTTTGAGAGATGGTGTGTATATGTTTTCAGGTTATCCTCCCATCCCCCATTCACCAGACATCTGTCTAGCCTCTTCCAAACAGCTTGACTGCCCCTTCTTCCATTCCACCAAGTGAACTCATTGCCATAGAATGCTGTTTCCCTCAGTCCAGCATTGTCAATGCAGTGCTGGAAATCCAAACTTTTAGCCATGTTATAGGGCTGTCCCCCTCTCTTTTCCTCCATCCTTAAAATGCAGTTAAAGTCTCCAATCACTGCCCATCTCCCTTCTCCTGTTGAGCTCTCTGCAATTGATTCAATTTGAGCCCACAGTTCACTTCTAATCCTCTTATCACAGTTTGCATAGACAAAAGAAATATCAAATGTTCCCATCATTGGTACCTCCATTTTGAGACAGATCATCTGTTGAGCTAGACTCCATGGATCTACACTCACATCTCTATCCCAAAAAACCCATATTTTCTCCACACCACAGCATCTGTACTCAAACCCCAAGGACACAGAGAACTGTTTCAGCTGATCTATGTTCCTAAAAGGTTCCAGAAGGCACAACACTTTTGGTTTATAAGATCTCACCAAGTTTTTGATCCTATGAAGGGAGCCTTGGGAGCCCACTCCCCTCACATTCCAACAGATGATCTTCATGATTACTCAGCACAGGAGGCCCCACCCCCCCTGGCCAATGCAGCCCTCTGTTTTTGGGCTCTAGTTTTCACAAAATCAGTCTTACTCCCTTTCTTTTGCCTGGGGGGTGTATTATGCCCCTCTTTCAGTTGTTTGTCTTGATCCATTTCAGCCTCTGAAATCCTAACCATCTCTTCCATTTCTTCCTCAGTAACCTCATCATCAATATTCTGTTTCCCCTTTCCTGGCCTCATAGTATCAGTCCCTCCATCATAACCCTGATCCTCTGAATGACCATAAGTACCTGTATCATAATCTTTTGTTTTCCCCCCTTCACTTTCATACGCATTTCCATCTTCATTGCCACTTTGGGTTCCAAAATAAATTCCCTCATGCTGATTTATGTTATCCTCCTGATGCCTCACAAAACCCCTACCCATCACTCCACCTCTCCCATAGCTAAACCTGCCTCCCCTCCCTCCTCTCCCTCCCCTTTCCATACTACCCAAATTTAATGGTGTTCTCTCAAAATATGTGGTTCTTTCCACATTAGTATTCAAAGGGTCATCACTCATTTTTCCATTCTTTTTCTGAAAATCTCTTTCTCCCTCCACTTCTCTCACAATCCCTTTCCCTTTCTCTTGTGCCCCAAACTTCTTTTCTACTTCCTTTTGTTTCCCTTCCCTCACCTTCCCTGCTGTCCACTTTGCCCTAACCTCTTGCCAATCATTTCCACCTCTTCCCTCTTTGTTATTACCTACCCCTCTCATCTCTGCCCTCCCCCCAATTCTCTCATTCCCTCCTGTATTTCCAGCATATCCACTCCTGTTGTTAGAATTCTTTTCATTTCCAGCAAATATTCCTAACCTGCACACCTCACTGGAATGTCCCTGCTTGTAACATGTGGTACAGTATTGTGGAACTCTCTCATAGATTACCTTCTGAACATAACCCCTATCTTCTTTTCCAGGAGCATCAGAGAACCCAATAAAAATTTCATTCACTAGAGGTGTCAGCAAATCAATTTCCACTTTAATTCTTGCATAGCTTGGTCTAGTGAAGTTCAGAGTTGCATAGTCTGATGTCAAATATTTTCCTAATGGTTTGCATAACTGTTTTAAGGCCATGGAATTAAAGAGGTTTGCACTTAACATAGGCAGTCTCACCCAAACAGCAGCTAGACTGGATTCCCTTTCAGTACTAAATCCCAATGTCCATCTGAAAATCCTCATTGGAAATCCCCCTTCTACTGTAATTTGTTCTTTCATCAAAATGTTGAGACAGTCCTCTTCTTGTGAGAAGGCAAGAGAGACATGTCTCGGATCAATCCATCCTATGTTCAACGTTCCTTTCAAAAGAAATTTTTCTGCAAAGAATTTCCTTAATCCTTCCAAAGGTGGTCTACCCCAAGAGAATTTACCAATCAGCAGGAAATTCTCTATAGCATTCAACTGGTTTATTTCTTCTTCCCCAAACCGGACTGCCGGCATTCCTCTGTGAATCTCAGGGGATTTCTCTGCAATGCTAGGCTGCGGGAGCCCTCCAAACACATTACCTGGCCCTTTACTTACATCACCCTTGAACAGGGAGGCGAAATTAGGGGCACTAGGCCTCTGGATTCTCTGGCCAGGACCAGCCCCGCCAATGGGGTATACATTCTTCTTTGCAACATTTTCACGAATAGGTAGGGGGTGAGTTGAGAATCCTTTACCTGTCTTGTTGTTTACTTCCATTTGTCTTTCCCCTGTTTTTGATGATGATGGAGCATCCCTTAGGATCGTCGCTGGAGCTGCAAATGCAACACCCTTCGCCGGAACTGATCGTTCATCTCCCATTTTTTTCGTTTCCTCTCCCTCGGTCGGATCTCTTTTTTGTTTTGGATTATTTTCAACTTGATTTTTCTTTGCTTCCGACTCCAACTTGGTCCTCTCATTCAAAGCATTTTCCTCCATCTTCACTTTTAGCATCGCCTCTGCTCGGGCATATTTTGAGCGAATTTCCTCGATCGCTTTCTCGCATTGTTTTCCCATCAGTTGCAATAATTCCTCATTATTGAGTTGTTCTACTTCTAGGGCAGAAGGTATCTCGTCGTCGTCTTCACTGTGCTCTGAGTCATCCTCAGTCGCCGTCGCTATCTCCGGATCCTCTTTGGATGGGAGATCAGTTACCGTAGCTTCCCGATCCTCTACCCCCGCGTCGCCCTGACTTTGTGTCCGTTTTCCTTCTGAATCCGATGGCAAAGGTTCCATCGGTCCACCATCAGACGGTGGAAGCTGGGTCGGAGGCCCCAGCGGGGCTCCTTTCTCCGCCAGTGTGACTCAAACCGGCGGGAATCCTAGGATCAGCGAAGTTTTCCGGCTGTTTGTGCGTTTTTTTCCGATCGGTTTTTTAGTGAGAAGGGAGAGCGTTTTCCTAGAGAGAGAAAGTGGCTGAGTGCGCGGGTGGGTTTTTTGGTTTAGGGTTTAGGGTTTAGGGTTTAGGGTTTAGGGTTTAGGGGGGTTTAGGGGGGTTTAGGGTTTAGGGTTTAGGGTTTAGGGTTTTAGGGTTTTAGGGTTTTAGGGTTTTAGGGTTTAGGGTTTAGGGTTTAGGGTTTTTTTTTTTTTTTTTTTTTTTTTTTTTTTTTTTAAACAAAACCAAGATCTTTATTCATATAACCAAAAAATAGGCCAAAGCCTTACAAGCATGGACCCAAAAGTGGCCTCAACACACACATAGGCACAAAGGCCTTACAAACCAACAACAAGGGGGAAAATCCTTCCCCAAACAAAAGTACAACTCGGGACAAGCCCTAAACAAGCTATAGAGTTCATCACCCCTACATAATTATTTAAGCTCAAAAAATGCAAACACTCATCAATCACAAGTGCTACCCCCCTCAAACAAGCACAATCATACAATATGAGCAATCCTAGGCCTTAAGGCCACACACCGAAGAGCCTCCTCACACCTTTTCCTTCCTGCATGCTAGCATGGATCATCACTTGCCCCCTGCTCATTCTGCCGTCACACACCACCAAACCTTCACAGAACATGCTCACAAAACTGCACCAATCACAAAAGGAAAGCTGCCACCTTGCCTCCCTACCCTTGGGCTCAAAACAAGCTCCAACTCATGTGGATCTCCACATTTTTGCGAGAGGAGCCTTTTAAGTTCCAACCCAAGCAATAAGACCTACCCTTGCCACTAAGGAAGACCCCCTGCACTTAGAGCTCTAAGTGAGAAACCAGGAAGTCCCTTTACCCGAAGAGGCAAGCAATAGTAAGGCAAGAAGAGCACCCTCAAGCCCTGGGCAAACCACCCCAATACAGAGCTCTGCATTGTTGCAGGGGTGGTCCGTTCAGCCCCAGCACAAAAGCAATACCCCAAGGCAAACCACCATTCCAGCCACTTTTCCCTAAACTGCTGAGAGCTCATAAAGCCTTTTTTCATTTTTCATTTTTCCAAATCAAAACATGCAGCAACCTGAATTCAAGCCACCAAGCACCAAACCTCATGATAGCCTTCCCTAAGACTGGACACAGCCAGTAAGCCCACCAAACTCTTGCTCAAACCTTGTGATAGCAGAAGAGCAGGGAGCCAGCCTATCCATGCCAGCCTGCAAAAGAGAAAAAACCATATTGCAGCACTCAAGTCAGTGGCCCTTCAGGCCTCAGAAGGATCATACAAAAGAGCAGCCAGCCCAAGAGGTAGCACTCCTGTCAGATAAGCCATTGCACCTGCAAGCAAAAAATCATAAGACAGGGAAAATGAACAACTGCAACAGCCTCAGAAGAGTAGGCAGCACTACCCTCATCATCAGCCCACCCTGCTGCAAATCTGCCCTGCCTCAATACTCAAGCAACATCATGGCCAGGTACACACACAAAATGGGGGATCCCCTCCAGGGCAAGCAGCAACATAAATTCCTTAGGCAAACAGCTTGCATTAGAAAACAAGACACTCCTGTTCTCAAACCTGGCAGCAAGAGCTTCAGCTAAGCAATTCACCCTCCTTTCACACCATTCCTTCCTAACATTAGCACTCTGCTTCACCTCCTTCAACAACACCTCCTCATCAGATTCAAACACCATTCTCTCAACAAAATTCCTCTCACACCATTTCATGATATCAGCCAACACAACCTTGGCCATACTGCTTCCAGTACCTGTCAGATCATCAGTATATACCCCAGCCAAGCATAACTTGCCTGAAGAGTTCCTGATCACAAAACCACAATTACATCCACTCCTGCCCAAAGCCCAATTGATTTTGACCCAACCTGTTCTAGGTTTACACCAAGCAACCTTCTCAGTGATTCTCTGACAAGCAAAACCCTCCACCCTTCTCAAAATCACCTTCCAGTTGGGAGGGAAGGGGTCCCAACCTGGCCATCTCCTATTAATGCACTCTGCAGCTTCCTTTGCTACTTTGAAAATCACCCTAGCAACAGATGGTTTGCCATCCCCATATCTGCAGTGAGCATGGTGCACCCACAGTTCCCAAAGAATGATTACAGGCATCCTTTCTATCAAGAAATTCAGCAGTCTGTTCTTCACCTTTCTGCCCCACCAAGTATAGCAAACCTGTCTCACACTCCACCCTTGAATGCCTAAACCCATAGTTTTTGAAAAATAGTCCCACACTCTCCTTGCTGTCTCTCCAGAACAGAAAATATGCTCCAAACTTGAACTTTGTGGAACAACACAGCAGGAGCATCTAGAAACCATGCTATGCCCAAATTTCATCAATATGTCATCAGTTGGCACCTTCTTTTTAAAAATTCTCCAGGCCATAAAGGAAACCTTCCATGGAACATGTTTAGGCCATATCTTTTTAAACCACAACTGCTGCACCTGATCCCCCATCTCCCTCTTTTCTAAAAAATGCTTAGCAGAAGCTAGAGTAAATTGCCCATTGCTTGCTGGTTTCCACACTGCCATGTCCTTCCTCCCTTCAAACAGGACAGCAGCTGCTAGGGCTCTCTCCACCCTTCCATCCAACTCTCCCACCTTGGAGAATGTCATTCATGGCCTGGAGAGTATTCAAGAATAAGCTGCCTGATCTCTCACTCCATCCCTTAATTCTATTGCCTGCAAACCCTGCTGCACTTGAGGGTGCAGGTCATCCCATCTCCATTCATCTTCATTCCTTCTATCCTTCACTCTTTCTTTTGACTGGCTCTTCCCCTCCACATGAAACCTTCTTGCTACTGCCCCATCTCCCATCCAGTCATCCCACCACAAGTTAACCTCCCCCTCTCCTATTTTCCAGCATATCTGCTACTCAGCCTTCTCCCTACTCTCAAGCATTCTTTTCCAGGTTTGGGAGTCTCCATACTGCCATGACTTGCACACTGGATGTGCTCTTTTGCAGTATTTTGCTTTCAAGAATTCTCCCCAAATTGATTTCTGAGCTCTGCTGAATACACACCCCCTTACCTCCACCAAAGCCATCAGGGCCAGCAGCACTCTCAGCTTTCATGCTGAATACACACCCCCTTACCTCCTGCATTGTAGGCATTTCAATGAGCATTTTGTTCTCCTCCTGCCCTACCAAACCCTGCAAACAGTTATAAACCTCTGGATTAAAGTCAATTTCTGATTCTGTGTACAGTTCTTGAAAGAATCTGACAGCAGAATCAGCTATCCTCTCTTGCTCCACCTCCCACTCCCCCTCATCATTTTTTATTCTATGAATGTATTGTTTCCTCCTTTTCTCCCTCACTAAGCTATGAAAATATTTTGTGTTTCTTTCTCCCTCCACTACCCAGCTTGTATGTGATTTTTGTTGCCAATATCTCTCCTCTATCATCATCTGCTTTTGCAGTTCAGCCTGAGCCCTTCTGTAAGCAATCATGGTTTCTTCTGTTGGATTACTTTGCATCTCACCTTCCACCTCCCTCACCCTTCCCTCCAATTTTTTCAATTTTTCAAAGATATTCCCAAATACCTCCCAGTTCCATTTCTTCAGAACAGTTCTCAATCTTTTTAGTTTTGTCATGAAGACATACATTGCATTGCCTCCTACCTCCTCTTCCCATGTACTCCTCACCACCTCCATGAATTGTTCATGTTCACTCCACACATTCAAGAAAGAGAACTGCTTTTTTCCAAACTTTCTTTTGGGCTCCAAGTTGATCAAAAGGGGTGAGTGGTCAGAGGTTCCTTTTGATAAGTGTTGCACATGTGTCTGTACTTCATTTTCCCACTTCCCATTCACCAAACACCTATCTAACCTCTTCCAGATTGCATGTTCCCCTCCCCTTCCATTCCACCATGTGAAAGAATTGCCATAATAGGACACCTCCCTCAATTCAGCCTCATCTATACACTGCTGAAAGTCTGTGCTTTTACTCATATTATATCTCAGACCCCCCTTCTTTTCCTCAGGTGCCAGAATACAATTAAAGTCCCCCATTACTGCCCACAATCCCTGCCCTACCTCCCCTTCTGCTAATCCTTTCAGCCCCTCCCACAGATCTTTCCTTACTTCCTTGTTGCAACTTGCATATACAAATGTTATCCATGCCTCTGATTCCACTCCTGTGAGCTTAACTTTCACTGTGACCATTTGTTCTTTTTCCTCCACCACTTCTACCTCCCAGTCTCTATTCCATAGGATCCAAATCTTGCCTTTAGCAAAGCATCTACTGCTATCCCATCCCAAAGAAAATGCCAGCTGCACAATTCTACTTTCCTCTCTGAATGGCTCCAACAAACCAACTATCCCCAAATTGAACATCCTCACCAAGTTTTTCAATCTATGAAGGGAGCCTTGTGAGCCAACTCCCCTCACATTCCAGCAGAGTATCTTCATTTCTTTTTCCTTGAAGAGCCCTTGCTCTTCACAGAGGCCTTAGCCTTCCCATGGTGTCCATTCCTCCTGTCAGGAGTCACATTAATCTCATGGCATTTCCTTCTGTCATTTGCTTCAACCTCTCTTTTCCTTTCATTAACCTCCTCCTCCAAATTTTCACTCACTTCTGCCTCTGAGATCACATAGTCCTCATCCTTCTCATCTGCCTTATTCCTCCCTGGGCCTGGGTCATTTTCTTCCAAGCCAATTTCCCCTTCTTCCTCATCACTTGCCAAAGCCTGGAATGGATTTGTGCAATCCCCAGCTTCTTTTTCTGTGTTTACCTCTCCCCTTTTCTCTTTTTCTTTTTCTATCCACCCTCTTTCCCTCCCATTCCCTCCCCCCCTTCCTCCTCTCCCATTTTTCCCTCCTCCTCTTCCATTACCTCTGCACTCCCATTCCTTTTGTTCTGTTTTTTGTTCCTCCTCTCTTCTTTTTTCCTCCTGCTTTCCTCTCTCCTCAGCCTGCTTACTGGTTTCTGCCTGATTAGCCTCCTGCACCCCCTTACCCTTATCAGTCTGATAAGGGCCCCCTTGTACCTGCCCAGTGTTCGCCCTCTGTGATTGATTTGCTCCCACTTTCTGGTTTTGTGGCACTCCCCTTTCATTGGGGCTTTGTATCCTTCTTCTGCTTATGCCTCTAGCTGGAACACTAGAGGGTTTCACCTCACTTCTCCCTCTAATGTTTTGAGGGTCTCTATCTGTTCCTGTCCCTGCATTGAAACCAGAAAAAACTCCACCTCTGCAAAAGTCACCAGTGTGACCTTGCTTATAACACTTGGAGCAATAGTAGGGTACTCTTTCAAATTCTACTTTCTGTATGTACCCTACATCCTCCTTTCCTTCTTCTTTTGAAAATCCAATGAATACCTCTCTTACAAGAGGTTTCAACAAATCTATCTCAAGTTTGACCCTTGCAAAACTGGGTCTTGTAAAATTCAATGTAGCATAATCAGCAGCCATGAACCTTCCAATTGGCTTACAAATTTGTTTCAAGGCTGCTGAATTAGACAAATTAGCACTCAGCATTGGAAGCTTGATCCACACTGGTGCTAGACTGGACTCTTTCTCAGTGGAGAAGCCTAGAGTCCACCTAAAAATCCTCATTGGATATTTTCCTTCAAACAACAATTGCTCCTTCATCAGAATATTGAGACAATCTTCCTCACATGAAAAAGCTATTGTTATGTGTCTTGGATCAATCCACCCAATGGTGACTGACCCTTTCAAAATGAAGTGTGTGGAAAAATACCTTCTTATGTCATCCAAACTTGGCCTTCCCCATGAAAATTTGCCAATCAAAAGGTGATCCTCAATTATGTTGAGCTGTTTCACCTCTGATTCTTCAAATCTGATTGCAGGTATCCCCCTGTGAGTTTCTGGCTGTTTTTCTGTGATCATTGGTTGAGCTAGATCTGCAAAGATGCTTTTCATAGCCTTACCCTGATCAACAGAAAACAGTGAAGCATAATTGCCATCTCCTTGGATCATTTTCCCTCCCAGACCAGTGCCTCCTGTTATCCCTTGATTGTTTGATCTATTTCCAACATTCCCTTTCTCATTCATGTTCTTTCTACTAGCATTCTCCCATGCATTTGTTTCTTTTGGTTTAACAGTTTGCCCTGCCCCTCCCAGCTTGGCAGTTGTCTTCATTTGGACCTTTTCACAAACAGGTTCTGGGCGATTCTCTGCTTTGGTGTTTGGCTTTGGATTTTCCATTTCCTTCTTCTGTTGGCCCTCTTCCTCACCCTCTTTTCTTGTTTCTTTCACCTTCCCCTCTTTCTGATTTTCTGGAGGGACCTTAAAATCTCTCTCCGATTCTGACTTCATCACTCCTTTGTTCAACTCCTCAACCTTACTGTTAATTTCTTTTGCAAATTCAGTTTCCAGTTTGCAAGTATCCATCATCTTCTCTGTTTTCCTTTTGATCGCCTTTTGGATCTCTCCCATCACATACTTAGTCAACAACATTTCCATGTCTCCCTCACCCTTCTTTGATCGTTCAATCAGATCGTCAAGCACTCCTGGACTCACCGGCATATCCATATCTCCAATGTGGATCTTAATTTTTTCATCTGATTCCGATGAGTAAGAATGCGCCGAGCCTTCACTCTCTGATTCCCACTTTTCACTCTTTATCTTCACTCCTTTTCCAGTTTCTGGACTCGCGATCTCCTCTTTGAACTCATCCGAGTTTAGTTTCCTGATCATGTGTTGCATCGCGGCGTCCAATTGCTGGATTGACTGATTTTTGCCTTCTCCGTTCAATTTCATACCGTAAAATTGCATGAGATTGCTCCAAAGTGGAATTGCAGATTCCTGATCAGCCTCTGGAATTTTCCTCTCCTCAATCGGTCGATCGCATTGGAGCGATCCTGGTTGCGTTGTCTCCGGTTCCCCATCAGACGGCGAAACCGGCAGATTCTCCTCCCGCGAAGCAGTTTGCTGCTCCATATCATTTACCGGCCATTCGGCCGGAGATTCCAGTCCAGTCGCTGTGTTTTCCTTGCGTGCTAGTGCGGAAAGAATTTCCGAATTGAGGACCTTAGTTTCCCTTAGGTTTCCGAATTGGTAAATTCTAGAGAGAGGAGAGAGCGTTTCTAGAGAGAGAAAGATTTGGTGCAAATGGCTTGGGTGGGTTTAGGGTTTAGGGTTTAGGGTTTAGGGTTTAGGGTTTAGGGTTTAGGGTTTAGGTTTTGTTAGGGTTTAGGGTTTAGGTTTGTAGGGTTTAGGGTTTAGGGTTTAGGTTTAGGGTGGGTTTAGGGTTTAGGGTTTAGGTTTAGGGTTAGGGTTTAGGGTTGGGTTTGGGTGTTTTGGGTTTGGGTTTTTGGGTTGGGTTTGGGGTTTGGGTTGGTTTGGTGGTTGGTGGGTGGTGGTTAGGGTGGGTTTGGGTTTGGTTGGGGTTTGGGGTTTGGTTGGGTTTTTGGGTTTGGGTTGGGTTGGGTTTGGGGTTTGG
>CP025645.1:5836126-5847089 GCA_003576665.1 Ipomoea trifida | reverse complement strand
CACTAAACAATAATTTAAAGAAACAATCTTAAGAAAAGAGTATTATACCTAAGGAATTATGAGTTCTACATCTTCAATCCTTTCATCCATCTTCATTAATCTAAGAAATCTAATCTATTCTCATGGGAATGTGTTTGTTCTTCCTCCCCAAAGGGGAAGGAATGGAAAGAGAAATCAGATCTGAAAATTGTGGAAGTCCCCCCTCAAAAATGAGAAATCAGGGTTTAAATAGCTGTCCAAAAAGTCGAAATTCCGTTGTTGCCCTAACTGGACGCGTCCACACCCATCACCACGCGTGTGGTGATGCGTGGTTGCGTACTGGAAATATTCCACGCCCATTACCACGCGTGTGGTGATGCGTAGTGGCCTTCTGCTTGGTTGATTCTTCGTTTGTTGCTTCTTTTTGGCCTCGGTCTTTGCTATACCCTGCGGAAATGACTCAAAACTCATCTTCTGAGTTGAATTTGTCAGTTAGGTGCTAATTAGAGGTTTTAACCATGAAAGATGCTCACAATTGGATGATGAAACTGTAAAATGTTGTCCAGAAATGACCCGAAACTTGACTGTTTTTTGCGCTTATCAAAGTTTCCACACTTAAACCTTGCTTGTCCTCAAGCAAGCATGATATTTTAAATCCTAGTCATCTAAGCACCAAGAACAGTTAAGTGAGAATGGGTTGATCAAAAGATTTGCGTGCAGGTGTTTTGGAAAAGAGCGAGTGAAATTCCCTTTACTATCTACCAAGACTATTAAGCTTAGGTCAACCAAATGTAAGGAATATGCTGAGGAAGCGAGGGTCTTTAATGGTAGGTTTCAAAAACGACATTCACACTTTTTCAATCATGCAAACAACGGGAGATCGTCTTTCATTTTGTTGGGGCCTAAAAGCCGATTCCACTAGTGGGAACGATGTGCACATCCTAGCCAAATGTCCATCCATACGCCAAAGCCCCTATATTGAAAATTAAGTGAGGGTAGGGACATGAACCGCTCATCACCGTGGCTTGGGCGATCTCTCTTCTCAACCCCCTCGGATCTCATTTTCGGGCGACCCGACTTCACATGGATCTCCATGCTTTTTCGAAGGTCAGTGCAATGGGTGCCCGAATCCAAGCGGGGTGGCTCACCTCCTCTCAATTTTCTCATCTTCTAGAATCTCTTTGGGACAACCGACTTCATGTGGATCTCCACGCTTGTTCGAAGGCGGTGCAATGGTTGCCCCATATCCTAGCAAGACGGCTCACCTCTTGTTTTATCTCAGGGAGTGGCCATATTAAAGCCTTAAATCTCAAACTTTCACCATATCTACCCCTCATGCCTTTTACTTGGGATTAGGGGATTTTTCACTCTTAAGCTCACTGCAGGCTCACCTTTTGCCCCAAGCCCTACCAGATTAAGTTCATTTCCCGGGCTTCGCCAATTTTATCTTTCTAAAACTTAGGGGGTACACACTCCCACTTCGAGAGATCATTGACTAAGGTCCCGACAAAATAGAAGACGAAAAGCATGCAATTATTCAGAGATTTCAAATTTTTGATGGTGCAAGTATGTGCCATATGTAGCTTCCAAAGCATATTTCAAAAATTTGTTCGGCAAAAGATTAAGAGTCCTCCTAGATAGTACAGACAACAACACACTCTCTAACCTTATACCTTAACAACTTAGTTGATTACCGATCATATGCATAACATCCTTTCCACACTTAAAAGATAACATCGTCATCGATGTTTCCATGAGGAACCGTGGAAAATTAAAGGAGCTGGGTAAAAAATAATCAATTAACAAGAAGCACCTTTCCACACTTAAAAGTGTTTCTTGGGCTTGGACAATTCTACTAAATATGAACACCCAAAAGACCATGCATTCAGCAGACTAATCAATCAAAGAACAAGAATACTTATTTCAATCATCGGACAAAGCTATGTTTTCGTAGAAGGGAAAGGAAAGTATACCTTGCTCGGCATTTCTTCCTAAGTGAATTAAGCACCTTTATCTTCTTTCCTAATCAAAATATCCCACAACAGAATTTATGGACAAAAGATGAATAGTAAGGGATGTACCTTTTATGATCATCTTGTTCCTTGGTTCAATCTCTTCCTTATTGGGCTTGGGGTGCCTCCCAAGAGCGCCACGTTTAACGTCCTTGGCTGGACAAAACGTGGTATAAACAGAACAAATAAAACACATGCAATAAAAGCAGATAAAAATAGAATATTGTTCACAAGCAGATTCTCAAAGTTCACTCAAAAGTTACTTAAACAGCCAGTCTTTTTGCAAGGCAAGATTCCAACTATTTCCTTTCATTGCCCTGCACCGGGCCCTCTCCTTGCAAGTTCTTCCCGAAGAAATTTGATTTGCATACTCATTTCCTCAAGGAGTTCATAATGTCTAGCGTCCCTTTGCTCCAGAAATGTTTCATGTTCTAGATGCAGTTCATATTGGAAGCTTTGCATTGTCTTCCAATCAATGACTTTTGTGAAGCGTGAAGGAGCTGCCGGCAGTGAGAATGACTGAGCGGGAGTTGGATCTTTTGCAGACGGGGCTGCTGACTCAGAAAAGATAGAGTTGTTTGGAGATAGGATTGAGGGAGAATAAGGTTGATTTGCTGGGGATGCTGGAGTTTGTTCAATAGGTGTGGTGGGTTGTGGAGTTGTCGAGGACGAAGGAGGAGGTGGTGGTTCCATTTCCACCTTTGATAGCTTGGGCATTTTCTTTTTGGCTGCCTTTGCCCTTTTCTTAACGCTTCGTGTTCGGCCGATGTTCAGAGTGGATAGGTCTTTGAGCGATAGAGGAGTCATGGCAGCTTTCTTCATGATTTCCTCGGTCCATTCCATTCTAGCCTGATATCCCAAGGCTATGCACAGTTGCGTGACCAATGGCCCCACAAACACCGAAGTAACCTTTGGTTGTTGTTGTGCTTTTAGCCATCCTTTGCACACCATCCCCATGTTCACAGGTGTATTTGTGTCCATGCTCCAAAGCGCGAATAAATCAGTTCGGTAAACTTTTGCAAAGTTGCATGTGCACCCTTCCCATGCCAAAATTCGCCTAACCACCCGAATATCATCTCTTTTGATATGCGATTGCAGTACTCTTGCTCCACTCCACTCAATTCCTGGCTTTGCAATTTCTTTCCAATATCTCTTTGGAGTTTCAAAGTCGCCGAAGTCCTTAGGGAGTTGCCTATACCAAGAGCTTTCTTGGTCTTCTTTGGTGTAAAACCCAAGCAATACTCCTAAAGTGTTAACAGAAATGTGGTGGGGTTCGTTGAAGAGAGAGAACCTGATAGTAGGATTCCTTAGGTCGCCACTCATCCCCGTAACTTCAAGAGTAGCCACGAATTCGTAGATTGCAGGCGAATGTTGGGTGGCGCCATCCAAAGATTCTACTCTAATAGGGTTGGTGGATAAGACAGGCTACCGAATGCCGACACAAAAAAGGATTCAACATGCTTAAGTCGACGAAATTCCACCCAGAGATTGGGAGATTGAGCAGATATTGAAAACGCTTGCTCGCTTTCTCGGTCAGGCGTTGTAATACCCCGTATTTTCCTAACATTATTTTAAATATTTTCAAAAAGGGATTATTATTATTATTTATATAAATCTAACTATTTTGTTATCGGCATTGGGTCAACTTATTTTTTTTATTTTACTACTTAAATCCCTAAGCCCAAATGTGATTATTTCGTAATGTTCTGAACCTAATTTTAGCCCAATTTTTTTTGGCCCATTTATAATTCTCTAACTTTTCTACCGTAACTATATCTGTTTTAACCCATAACAGTCTAACCAAAGATATTTTCCCTTACCCACCACAAAAATGTGACAAGTGTCACTTTCTATACCACATGTTTTCATCCTTATCTTATAAGAGATAATATATAAGCTTGATCTCCCATTTTTTTCCCACTTGGCCGAAATTTAGAGAGGAAAAAAAGAGAGGAGAGAGAGAGAGTATTAGTCTTCATCTTCTTCCTTGAAGCTCATCCATAGCCAAATTCTCTTCACAAAGTCTTCAAGTAAAGGAGAGGATTTAGCTATTGGTGTTTAAAGGATTTGAAGGAAAATCTAGCCTCTCAAGTTTCTTATCAAGTGGCTAGAATCCCATTAAGTGTTGATGAGAGTTTTGGTCTTCAAGGGTAAGATTTCATGTTCACTAAAATTATATATTTTGCCCCAATATATATAAGTATTTTTTGATGATATATGATATGATATGATATCAAAATTATATGTTTTACAAATTATGTGCATAATAATGTTCATGTGATTACAAGTGCATTGCATAATATGTGTATGATTCTCGAATTGTCGAAAATTGATTTTTACGGGTCAAACCCGTGTGTTGAGTAAATGCTTGGCTTGGAATTTTGGTGTTATATACATATATGTATTAAGAATGATATATTATTATGGAATGAATTATTGTGGAGAAAAATATGATTTGGGAAATTATATATTTTATTGAAGAAAATATTTATTATGAAGAAATGATATATTTTGGAAATTATATATATATATATACATATTTGGTCATTGGAGGATAATAATATTGGTGCCGGTGTGAGCCGGAAATCTCACAACTTACCTTTGGAATTGTAGTCATAATGAAAAATTAATTGATTGATATTGGTGTGGGTTGAATCCCCCAATTTGGTTTATGAATTATGAAATTTGAGTATATTGGTGTAGGTTGAATCCCCCAATTTGATTTTGGTTTGGCTTATGATGCCTAGTGGTGGTTATGTAGAGAGCTTAAAGACTCTCCACTTGGTATTTAATCCTCCTTGACAAATATGTTATTTTTGGAAAAGCATATCTCCACATATATTTTTTGAAAAAGTATATTATGAGATAAATGATAAAAACCCAAGCCTATATTTTACGGGGTGAAATGGAACTTACTTAGCTTATGCTAATTTTGGGATATACACCCCTTTGTTTTGTGTTAAAATGATTTTTGCAGGTGAACATGAATAGGATGGAAGTTGAGGTTGAGATCTACTCTATCTTAGAATAGACACCCTGGAATTTTTAGCATTTTGAGAAATACCCGGTTGTATTGATTATTTGCATATGTAGTAAGTTAGACTTTGGATTGTTATTTGATGTTGTAAGTTTAGCCTTAGCGTTTGGGTATAGGAAAGATACCTAAGCGTGGCGGTAACACCCATTTTCTTTTGGTTAGATGTATAAGCTTCCGCAATATATTATTAGTGATTTTGTAATAAATTTAAGATGTGAAAATTGGGGTGTTACAGGCATATTCTTCGATAAGAGTTTCCTTCTTCCTCCTTTGCTTTTGGCAATTCTGTTTCCATCATAGGGGCTTTCCCTTTCTTGGCTCTCATTTCTTCTTGATTAGCGGTTGACGATTGTGAAGACATTGCCTATGAGAAACAATCAATAATTTAAAAAACATATGGAAATATCCTCCTCAATTTAAAGGTACCATCTATTATAGAGAATCAAAAATAGCACAAAATTTTGGCATTTTCTCTTCATGATTTTCATTCCAAATGAGAACAAGTTATATGATAAATGCATAATATCATTTGGAATTCAAAAAGTCAACATAGAAGTCAACTTCATCTTCTTCCTTCAAACTAGGTTGAGATTGAGAAATGTAATGCTTCCACAAGTTCAAAATATTTCAAATAGAAAGTAAGAATCATAATGTGGGGTCCTAGGAACAAGAAAGTTGTAAGCTTTTCTACATATGATCCCTATTTCATATAAAATCCAAGAATGTGAAACATCCCCAAATTCCTCATAGGGTTCTGCAATGTAAGCATCAATGTGTTGCAAATCATGGGTTTTTCATATCATATTGGCAATGTAAGCTCAAATATAAGATATACAAGTATTTCCCAACAGAACAATCATAAAAGTAGTTAAGAATAATGTAGATCCATGGCATCATGCTTCAAATGAAATAGGTTTCTGTAACACCCCGTAATTTCATTCAAGCCTTTCGTTCGTTAATTAATTCCTTGGGCAATTTAATTATTCCAATTGGGCTAATCCTTTCAATTTAATCTATATACACCTATATATATATATATACTCATGAGCCTAATTTAATTATTCTATTCAAGAGCCCAATTAATTGAATTATTCTTGTAAGGGATTTTTATTCAATTTGGATCCTTACAATATTTGTAATTAAATATTCCTACAAGCCCAATTTCTTGATCTTATATCATATAATGTATATATAATGTTTCTAAGACATTCCTATGGGCTTTCTTACATCAATTCTATTATTAAATATAAAGGATAATTTCATTACACCACTTTGCTAGTCTTGGATATATATATAATTAATTCTTGTAGCCATTATATTATAAGCTTAAGCCCAATTCCTATTAAAGTCTTACACCCTAAATATTGTATGTATTCTTAGTATATATTTTGATGATCAAATAACCTAAAAGCTTTCACTCCTCTTCCTCCCTACACACTTCATCTTCACGCCATTTTCACTACATTCCCTTCCAAATTTGATCTCCATTTTCCTACAAGTTTTCAAGTAAAGACTACCTTTTTATGATTGCTTAGGAGTGGGTAAGTTCATCTAGCTAAGAATCCATCTTGCATTTTGTGTTTTTAATAGTCTTTTTAGCATATTCTTACAAAGTTCTTTTGGGGTTCTTTGGGAAAAGATGATCAAGGTGAAGGTGGGGCATTGTGATCTTGCTTAGGGCTTCTTGGAGTTGGAAATAGCTATTCAAGGTAACCATCCATGTCCATCAAAACTATTTTATTCACTCCTAATCTATATGATGTTCTTTGTAACGCCCCGTAAATTCCTTTCAAGCCTTTCGTTCGTTAATTAATTCCTTGGGCAATCTAATTAATTCTTCGGGCAAATTAATTAATTCCAATTGGGCTAATTCTTCCTATTAAATATATATAAGTATATATTTCGTTCCTTGAAGCTTAATTTGATTATTCTAATCAAGAGCCCAATTAATTGTATTTATTCTTGTAAGGGATTTTATTTAATTTGGACCCTTGCAATATTTGGTATTAAATATTCCTACAAGCCCACACTCTTGATTATATATTATATATAGACATATATTGATCCTAAGACATTGCTATGGGCTAATTCTTGTAATTAAATTGTAAGGGGTGAATTTAATGAGCCCAACTTACTAGTCTTGATTATATTTATTCCTACATACATTATTCTATAAGAATACTTAAGCCCACATCATTTAAATGTCTTACACCCTAAATATTGTATCTATTCATAGTATATAATTTGAAGATCAAATGCCCTAAAGACTTTCACTCATTTCTTCCTCCTACATTTGCCTCTTGCGCCATTTTCACTCTCAAATCTCCTAAAATTCATCTTCATCTTCCCTACAAGATTTCAAGCCAAGATTGTTCTTTTAAGCTTTGTTGGGAGTGGGTAAGTGCATCTATTCTAGGATTCATCTTGCATTTTGTGTTTTAGATAGTCTTTTAGCATAATCTTATAAGTGTTCTTTTGGGGATTCTTTGGAAAAAGATGATCAAGGTGAAGGTGGGGCTTCTTGAGCTAGCTAAAGGCATATTGGAGTAGGGAAAAGCTCTTTGAGGTAACCATCCATGTCCATCAAAATTATTTCATTCCCTATTCTATATATATTGATTTTTGGTGATTGGAAATCCTGGAAATTTCTTGTGGTTAGCCTATCTTCTTGATCTATTTGTTGGATTGCATCTTGATCTTTGTCTTGTGTTGTATGATCATGATGTTATGGATTTCCTTATTTTTGGACTCTAAATTGGATGAAATGTGAGTGTCTTTGGTCTGATTGTGTATTCTGGAAATGGGAATTGTTCATGTCTGTTGTTGGTTCTGGAATCTGGGAGTGGGAATAGCCTTGCGGAGACCTGCGACGTAATAATGTGATCCGTCAAAGTGATCCGCAAGGTGGCAGCGGTGTGCTTGGGCGGAGGGGAGGTGCCCGTTGAGGGTGACCGTCTCCTCCTTGCGGAGGAGGGCGGCGGAAGGGTGAGTTCCGTTGAGGTCTTCCGCTAGGCTTCTGGGAAATTGTTTCCAGAGAGCTGTTCTGTGTTGTTGTGTCTGTTGTTGGTCCCTTGTTTCAGATCATTGTTGGATTGTTTTATTGAGTATTTCACCATGTATTTGGAGTATGTATTCATGTCTTTCATTGAGCAATTGATGCCTTAGTTTGGAGTATTGATTCATGCTTTTGGTTTCCATTCTTGTCCTTGGTCTTTGATCTTTTGAGTTATGATCTGGGAGTTGGTTGGTGTTCATATTTGAGATGAACCCACGTCTTGGTTGGATGAGTTGGTGTTGGAGTATGGTTGTGGTGATGGACCATTGTGTTACTATGGTGGACTATTGTGCTCTATTGTGCTCTATTGGTTACTATTGGTTACTATTGGTTGTGGACTATGGTGTTACTATTGTGCTCTATTGTGGACTATTGGTTACTATTGGTTGTGCTCTATTGTGTTACTATTGGGTTCATTACCCCTGTGAGTGAGTTTTACCCCTGTGTACTTTGTTTTGATTGGGATTGAGTCTGTTGTGATGCTTGGTACGAGGTTTAGTGGTTGGGGTTGGGTTGTCTTTCGATTCTTAGTCACGAGTCTTTGTTTATTCGATTGATTCCTTGTTGTTCTCGATTATGGTTGATTATTCCTTATACTTGCGTTCAGTTGGTATCTTAGTGTTGACTCGTTGTTGTCTTATGCTTTCGTTGAACCCTTGGCTCTATTTGAATGCGTTTTGGTTTATAATTCGTTCAGCTTGTTGTTGTTGAGTATCGTTTTGAACTATTATACAGTTCGTTGGTGTTTATATTCTATATGGGTGTGTAAACCTATTTACAAGCTTATTATATATCTATATCTCCTTGCGGGTGTGAATGGTGGTTGCTTAGCATTCTTTTGCTAATGGTTCTTTGCGTGTTTTCCAGGTATGGAGTAGTCTACGTGAGCGCGCTAGAGTTCCCTTTTCTGAGGATGCGTAGACTTAGCTTGCCTTGTTTAGACTCTAGTTTTGGGCCTGTGTGCCTTGAGATATTATGATATACTCTTGATTAGTTCGTTGGGTACTTTTGGATGTTTTATGGATTTATACTTTGAGGATTATTATTTCAGTTTCTATAATATGACAGTTTAGTTTATCCTTGTGTTTAGCCTGTGCATCTAGGCTGTAATTATACCTAGATGTGGCATGACGCCCTTAGGTTTTAATTCGCTTCCGCTATGTTATGAATGTTGGTTGAGACTGGCAGCTTTCGTGTTAAGTTTTTTGCTATCTCAGCCTGTGTGAGGTTGGGGTGTCACAGTTGGTATCAGAGCCTGTGTTGAGGTCTAAGTAAGAATCCTAGGGTTGTAATCTGAGACTCTAGGACTTGATCAGTAGAAGTTAAGATGCTTAAGAGTCCTATGATGTGTGAATTCTAGGCCGCGCGGTGAGGACTCGTTTACTTGCTCTTGTTTGTGCTTTGCAGGTTGTTTGTTGTTTGTTGTGAGCTCGTTCTCACTTGCTTTCTTGCGTGTTTGGTCATGGCCGACCGCAGTTCTGTCCGCTTTCTGTTAGTATTCTCCCTCTTCTGCGCCATGCTACCGTCAAGGAAGCGGGAGGAAGCCCCAGGCTCGGGAGGAGGAATGTTGGAGCGCCTCAAGAAGCTGAAGGCGGCCGATGCTGGAACGGCAAGGACTTCAGGAGGCAGCAGCTCGAGTAGCAAGGGAGCGACTCTCCCTGGCTTTGAGAGAGCGAGTGGAAAGGAGGAAGTCCCACCTACGACGGGGGAGCTTCTCATTATGAACAAGTCCCAGGCCGAGAGCTGCGACGTGGTCACCGGTGTCTTCCCGGTGCTCTCCGTCCCCACCTTGGTGTTGTTCGACTCTGGAGCCTCTAATTCTTTCATATCCTCGAAGTTGGTCCGTGAGCTGGGCATTGTGCCTAGCGCAGCAACGAGGATTGCGGTCAAGGTGGCATCGGGAGAGGTTAAGGCGTGCGAGCATCTCTTCGAGGGCGTGTCTATCAAGATTAAGTGTAACACCCCGATGTTCTGTTCTGACAACTATTACAATATGCGTAATATAACGCTGCGGAAGCTTACCCTTTAGCAGAAAACCGGGTGCTACCGCCACACTTAGAATGAAGTCTATCACCTCTTTGATAAAACTTTCACTCTGAGTGCACAGGCTAAAAGAAATACACTCAACATCAACACCCCAACATCAAAATATAAAATTCTAGGCATATATATATATGTTAATGTCAAAGATGTCTACAAGAGTTTGCCCGACGGGCTGTCATTACAACTCCGGGTCCTCCACAACCTAATAGATTAGAGTCAGCCAAAACTAAGGCAACCAAAAGATATTTACTGGGCTGACTGGGGTTGCTAGAATATAGTAAGGGGATGCTGGAGCATAGCCTGGAGAGCCTGGAGAATAGTCTGGAGAGCATGGAGAATAGGGGTCTCTGTCCGACGTGTCATGCAAAGTCTGACCAGCAAAAGTAGGTCCCGGGCAAACATGATCAAGAGTGTTTGCCGGGCTACAGGATCTCTCACTGGATGACATCTGAAATGACGTACACGGTGAAGTGTAGTTAGCACAACGGCTAAGTAAGGCAATCCATTTGTCACTTCCATCAGGTAAAAGGTTTGACAAATAATTCATAAAGATAAATACACATTACCAAGTATGGTGTCCATGTCTTTCATGACTGCAATTAACAGTTAATGCCATATAATCACAAGCATATAATGAGAATATAAATCACAACACATTTCCTTTATTCAACTTCCTAGTTCATCAGACTATGCTGCCTTTGACTTTCTTTTAAACAGGATAGGTTTTCAGCACTATCCATGTGACACCCCAACCTTACACGAGCTGAGATAGCCAAAACCTCAACAAAACAGCTGCCTATCTCAACCAACAACAGAACATAGCGGAAGCGAATTTAA
>CP025645.1:5806774-5828131 GCA_003576665.1 Ipomoea trifida | reverse complement strand
CTAGATGTGGCATGACGCCCTTAGGTTTTAATTCGCTTCCGCTATGTTATGAATGTTGGTTGAGACTGGCAGCTTTCGTGTTAAGTTTTTAGCTATCTCAGCCTGTGTGAGGTTGGGGTGTCACAGTTTCTCCTTATGAAATAAAGAAAAGAAGAGCATAGATTACCTTTTGATGGCCTTGGGTGTTGGAATATACTTGAAATTTTTTAGGGAAAATGCTTTGGAAAGGAGTATCTTTACCTTAGAAATGATAATAGCTCGTGGAAATGAAAGGAATGAAGGAGGGACAAAGATTAGAACACTTTTGCGCCATTTTTACGCGACCCATCTGGTGCCCGTCCACGCCACTCACACGCGTGTGGAGGGGCGTGGCAGCACACTGGAATTCTTCCACGCCTGCCCACACACGTGGTTGTGGGCGTGGACGTGTCCAGTTGTCCGCTTCAAATTTCCTTACCTCTTTGGCTTTAGTCAATGACTTTGACGGATAAATCTTTATAAGAAATCATTTCGGGATGAAGAATCTGCGTGGTTAGTCAAATGAAACTATACAAAAGACAAAGTTTACCAAAAATAAGAGAAGTAAAAATAAACAGTATAAGATCTAAAGCCTAAGGATAACATTGGGAATGCCTTCCAAGTGTGCCATTGTTTAACGTCTTCGGCTAGACGTGGTGTGGTCTATCCTCCTAAGCACACCGATTTCGGGACCTTACCAAGCGCCCCATGTACTTTCGCTTCAAGGAATGCCCTAAGGTGTAGGACATCCTTGAATCCTAAACCAAATAAAGGAAGAACAAAGTATACAATCGTAAGGTTTTTGGCCTCGAACACTCCCCTTGATTCCTCAAAGGTAGTGCGCTCTCCCCTTATTTTCTCAGTCTCTCTTCTACCCCTGATGATCTTATCAATTTTAGCATAAGGTTGAGACCATATCTCTTCACTCAAATTTTCAATTACACATTCAGTTACGTTACCCCCCTCAATTCTCTCGATTAGATCAAACGTGAAGATTCCTTCCTTTTCCACCATCTGTTCCTCACATTCTCTCCTCTCATTTCCCCACTCTAATTGGCTAAAAGAATCACCCTTATCCTTATCTTAATACAACGAAATAATATCCTCTTCACTTATCAACCCATCTCTTCCCAAATCATAGGATTCATTTTCCAAGAATTTAAAACAATCATATTCGTCTTTGAACAAAGGAGAATCCTTATGAATATCAATCAATATATCACGATTTACTATAGAATCATCCTCCCAAAAATTAAAGCAATCATAATCACATGTAATGGAAATATTAATGAAAATGGAGTCATCCTTATGAGGAACACAATTATCATTATCAAATGAGTCAACACTTTCACACTCATTAATAGAATCATCATTAACAAAGCCTATGGAATCATCCTCCCGAAAATAAAAACGATTAGTGTCACAAGCATATAGATCACTATTGCATTTCAAAGGGGAGTCATCTACACAAGTGTCAAAAGTGTTTTCAACAAGAGCGCAAGGATTTTCAAGAATATTAGCATAAGAAAGATCAAGAATGTTACCACATGCCGGCTCTTCATCTTCCCACGCTACTTCAATGTCCTCATCCTCACTCTCCATCTCTACCTCCTTTTGATTTTCCAATTCAAAAATTGGAACTTCTTCAAGCACCGGGGCATAACAATCCACTTTCTCTTCAACACTCACCTCTTCTCTATCATTTTGTTCTTTTTCAATCTCATGTACAACCCTTGGATTGGCTTCCAATGTTGGGAGATCATCTACAATGGGGTAGTTAACCCGTAGTGAGCTTGTCTTCATGAGCTCCTCCATCATAGATAGCATTTTCGTTTCAACCTCTTCTAATGGAAGTCCTTCTTCCTGGAGGGTAGCAAGATAATCTTTCAATTCGCTCTTGATTTCGGCTTTTAAATTAGTCGTGTCCTCCTTGGCCATCTTTGTGAATACTTCTATTTTGTCCTTTAGAATCTCAATTTCGTCCTTGGCCGGTGGGATATAATCACAAGGATTGGGTAGGGTAAAATATTGATTAGAAGATGGTGTCTCAAAGAAATGTGTAGTATTGTTTTGTTGATGAATTTGGGATGGAGGTGGGTAGTGGGTGTTTGGGTGGGAATTGGGGAATGAATTTGGCTCGTGAGTATAGCTTGGGTCAATCTTTTTCATCATTTGTACAAGTTTACTCTCTATATTTTGGGATATATCTTTAGAGCTTAACGAGTCATTTTCGTTATGTGGTGGAATTGGGTGTGTAAATAGTGGTGGGTGATGGCTATGTATATAAGATGGATAAGGATAGGGAGGTGGTAAGTAGTGGTGTGGAAATGGGTAAGGATTTGGATATGGGTAGTAATGATATGTTGGTGGAGGGTAAACATATGTAGAATGGGGGTAACAAGGATATGGTTGGGGTGGAGTAACTCTCCAAGATTGTCCTCCATGGTGTGGATAACCATGGGAATTCATATGAACACACATTGGCAAGCTTTCAAATGATTTTTAACAAAAATTTCCTGCACAAAGTTTAGCCAACAAAAAATCTTTTGCAACTAAAAGTAGTTGCAAGTGAGCAACAAACTGTTCAAGACAATCAAGCTCACTTCTCCAATCAAGTAACAAAAATAAGAAAACAAAACAAACAAAAAGAAAGCAATTCAAGAACTATTAACAATCAACTTCAAAAATGTCTACACAATTCAAAACCGTTTGCCATCCCCGGCAACGTCGCCATTTTGAAGGAATGGTTTTAGTGGTCGTGGATGTAGGTGGTAAAACGAGGAAAAGTCTCCCCGAGTGTCGTGTCTCTCAAGGATGACAAATTGGAGCGAATTATTGTTGACATTTAGGATGTTAATAGGTAAGAGTTGCAAGGATCACTATAGGTCATTTTGATAATAAGTTGGGGGTTGTAAGAACAAATTTAAACTAAACAATTCAAAAGGGAAAGAAGGGGAGCCACAGCTAAACAAATCGATTGATTATCCTATGGGGATTTGAAAATGAGTTTCGAGATTGAATTAGGGAGTCACGGTATTTATACCGAGTGGCGTCACACTCAGACTCTCAATCGTCATTCGGTTGAGGCATTTTATCGAACACCTTGCCTACCACTCCTCCCGGACCTTGTCCTTTCGTACTAAGGGCAGGGATGTAGATGATTTGGACTCGTGAGAGGCCGCTAACGCGCACACACTCACTTTCACCTAGTTCACTCACTATTCCGACCAAAATAGGAGCAAAGCAAGAAGAACATCACCCACACAATACTACAATCCTACTCCACAATCTTCATAATCATAAGGCAAAATTCAAGCATCAATCAAATTTCTAACATGGGCACACACACCCAAAACTACTCTACTCAAACATAATGAGCATTCAAGGACAACAAGGTAAAATTACACTAAACAATAATTTAAAGAAACAATCTTAAGAAAAGAGTATTATACCTAAGGAATTATGAGTTTTACATCTTCAATCCTTTCATCCATCTTCATTAATCTAAGAAATCTAATCTATTCTCATTGGAATGTGTTTGTTCTTCCTCCCCAAAGGGGAAGGAATGGAAAGAGAAATCAGATCTGAAAATTGTGGAAGTCACTACAAGAAAAATGCTCATAGACAACGGTTTTTAACCGTTGTCTATGAGGTAAAATTTCTGTTGTTGAAGTCGGTGTTGTTGTAAGTCCCGCGCAAAGACAACAGTTTTTAACTATTGTCCTTTTTAGAAAAGACAACGGTTAAAAACCGTTGTCTATTGAGTGTTGTTGAAGCCAGTGTTGTTGAAAGTCACGCACATAGACAACGGTTTTTAACCGTTGTCTTTTCTAGAAAAGACAACGGTTAAAAAACGTTGTCTATTGAGTGTGTTGTTGAAGCCGGTGTTGTTGAAAGTCACGCACATACACAACGGTTTTTAATCGTTGTCTTTTCTAAAAAAGACAACGGTTTAAAACCATTGTCTATTGAGTGTGTTGTTGAAGCACGGTTTTTAAACTGTTGTCTCTTCTATAAAAGAGAACGGTTAAGTGTTGTTGAAACCGGCGTTATTGTATGTCCCGCACAAAGCCAACAGTTTTTAACCGTCGTCTATTGAGTATTGTTGAAACTGATGTTAAAATGTCAAATTCATTGTTTGATAATTTTTACAAACGCTACATTTAGCAACATTTGTATATTGCGTTTTGAAAAAAAAAATAATTTTCTCCAAAACGCCCCTAATTAATTAAAAAAAAAACTTTATGATTAAGAATCAAATCCTTAAGCGGATTATTAATTATAATATAATGGAGCCTTGAGGCTCCTTAAATAGGAGCCTCAAGGCTCCATCCCACTTTTCCCACTGATGTGGGACGATGGGAAAAGTGGGATGAAAAGAAGGAAGCCCCTTCATCTTTAATTTTAAAAATTTTTTTTTTTTTTTTTTGCTTTCTTCTTCTTCTTTATTTTTTGTTTATTTTTTTATTTTGATTTTTATTTTATATAAATATTATTATTAGAGTTAATTATATTTTGGTACTAAATTTATAGGTGACAGTCCACTTTTAATTCTTTTTATAAAAACATTCACTTTTGTTCCTAGTATTATTATGACATGACTATTTTTGATCATTAATCAACAAAATAGTTTAAATATCGTTAAATACAAAGGTATTTCGGTCTTTAATTATGTATTTTTTCAAAAAAATAAACATAAAAAATATAGTGGGTCCCCCCTCAAAAATGAGAATGGAGGGTTTAAATAGCTGTCCAAAAAGTCAAAATTCCGTTATTGCCCTAACTGGACGCGTCCACGCCCATCACCACGCGTGTGGTGATGTGTGGTTGCGTACTGGAAATATTCCACGCCCATTACCACGCGTGTGGTGATGCGTGGTGGCCTCCTAATTGGTTGATTCTTCGTTTATTGCTTCTTTTTGGCCTCGGTCTTTGCTATACCCTGCGGAAATGACTCAAAACACATCTTCTGAGTTGAATTTGTCAGTTAGGTGCTAATTAGAGGTTTTATCCATGAAAGATGCTCACAATTGGATGATGAAACTGTAAAATGTTGTCCAGAAATGACCCGAAACTTGACTGTTTTTTGCGCTTATCATGAGTTCTTATGAAATTACAACCTTTACCATAATCTTTATTATATGAATCAATGTTAGGAATTAATTATTTCTAATAATCTCCCACTTGATTCATATAAGTGTGACTTTACATTTTTCCACCCTTTATTTGAGCTCATATAATATGAAAATGTAAGAGTCACAACCTTATCAAATTTTTACTAACTGAATCATGGCGGTTATAGGCTTAACATAGCGTCATGCTCCCTTCGATGTATCACAGATAATAAAAATTTGAACCATAATAATAAGGTAAAATCCGAAAGTACCTTATTCCTTATGTCTTAAACAATACCCAATGTTATCACTTATAAATTGTGCACAAATAAGTGATCAACATTAACTATAACAAAATCAAAACCTAAATCGATATCTAAGAGTATCATCAACCTGATTAGGAAAATAAAACATGTATCCTTTAAACCTTTCTAGATATCTAAAGAAATAACCATTAATGGTTATGGAATCCAATTTATTTTCATGTGGTTTATGCATCCTCACTTCGGCTTGGCAACTCCAAACGTGAAGATGCCTACAACTAGGTTTCCTTCTTGTGCACAGTTCATAAGGTGTTTTAGAAACAACCTTACTAGGAACCCTATTGAGTAAGTATGGTGTTGTCATTAATGCATACATCCACAATGAAACAGGCAATGTACAATTATTAACCATACTCCTAACCGTTTTTATTAAAGTACCATTTTGCCCTTCTACCACACCATTTTTTTGTGGTGTGATTGGCATTGTGTACAGTGCACAAATGCCCTTAGATTCAAGGAATTTCTTAAATGGGCCTGGAATTTGCCCAACATTTGATGTTTTCCCATAATACTCACCACCTCTATTTGATCTAATTGTCTTTACATTTCTATTTAACTACTTCTCAACTTTAAATATGAATATCTCTAAGACATTCACAAATTGAGATTTTTCATGCAGTAAATAGACGTAACAGTACCTAAAATAATCATCAATAAAGGTAATAAAGTATTTCTCACCGCCCCAAGATGGAACATCAAAATAACCACATATATCTATATGTATCAAATAAAGTATTCCTGAGCTTCTTGTGGTTGATTGCTTTGATAGATCTCTGACTTGTTTTTCCTTTATGCAATCGACACATGCATCATCTCACTCAATGGAATCCAATTGAGGTAGGATTTCAACCTTAATAAGTCTCAATATCATTTCTTTGGATACATGACTTAACTTTTATGCCACAAGTTAGCTTGAGATTCTTTTGGTGCACTCCTTTTAATACAAACATGCATCATTCATAACATTAAGCAAGGAATTTATTAAATCAACATTTAGATTGAAATAATATAGAGTATCCAACAAAAACACTAGAGCCACAAAAGGTCGTTTGTTGATACAAAAGATTTGTTTCCAATCTTAAAGTTGAAAACTAACATGTCTAACATTGATGTACGTTGAAACAACATAAAACCTTGTAAAATGTTAGAGACATGAGTTGTAGCACCCGTTCCTAAACATGAAGTATTAGAAGGAACCTCAATAAGACTAGATTAAAAGCATACTAAAATTGAATGTATACCTTCCTTTTTCATCCAAGCTTTCCTCTTCAAGCATTCAGTCTTCTTGTGCCCAGGTTTGTTACAGAAATAGCATTTCAATAATTTCTGAACATCACCTCGCACCTTAACAAGAAACTTGCCATTCTTATACTCTTAGATTTGCTGCTATTACTATTTATTTCAACCATGAATTCCCTTACATTTTCTGTTCTAAGCATGGAAAGTTTAATACTCGATACAATGATCATCATAATAAAGCTAAGCAGCCACTGATTCAACTTCTCCCATGTCTCCCACAACTTCTTGTCAACTTATGAGCTAGTGGCAGTAGGTTCAAAGGGCTTATCCTAAAGAAGAGTGGACTCGAGCGCATGTATGACAACATTAAACTTAACGTACTCGATCTAATCATCATAATTATGCCTGTCAAACTTAATGCCTTTATCATAGTAGTGTGGTACCTTAGTGTTTACTACAAACTTTTATCTCACATTGCTTTGAGTTATAACCATTTATTCAGACTATAATTTATAAATTTTAAGGTTGCATTTAAATCTGCCTTTGGGTCAAATTTAAATACAATGTCAATTACCGACATGCATCATTTACATATGTACTTAAATGAGACTACCTCATCAAGTTTAGATTTAATATGCAGGACATCTTTGGACATACGCTATATATTAACAAAACAAGAATCACAATCTCCTAAATTGTCATTAATCACATGTCTGATCCATCTTTGGGTGACTGCTAGAACCATGTGTTAATGATCACAAATGTTCATCAATCTTTTAGTGTCATTCAATGATGCAAATATCTGTGTATGATAAACATTTGTAAACATAAATAATTATTTAGCTATTACCTTGAGTATGCCGCTTTGGCGACTAAGGCACTCGCCTTATGCTAATAATGCATTTATGTAAATAAACCTTAATTTATATGTCGTTGTAAATATAAACATAAATGATTATTTAGCTATTACTTTGAGTGGGCCGCTTTGGCGACTAACGCACTCACCTTATGCTAAAAAATCATTTATGCGAATAAACCTCAATTTATATTATAAACATAAACATAAATGATTATTTAACTATTACCGTGAGTGAGCCAATTTGGTGAGTAACACACTCACCTTATGCTAATAAATCATTTATGTGAATAAACTTTAATTTATGTTATAAACATAAACATAAATGATTATTTAGCTATTACTGTGAGTGGGCCACTTTGGTGACTAACACACTTGCCTTATGCTAAAAATCATTTATGTGAATAACCCTTATAAGTTATAACATATAAATTAAAAGTGGATCTAATCTCCAACTATAATTGATTCTTTAGATATTTAAGACCAAATTAAATAAGTCTAAAATTTATAGCAAGTCCACAATGCTTTAAATAAACTAAAGAGACCCAATTTAATTTGTTTTATTTTGTTGACCGAATTTTGCCAGCTGAGGCCCATCAAAACAATCAACAATCATTATTGCATGGACCATGGTCCACACAGCTGTGTGGATCAAAAATAAAAAGTACATTATTTCTGTACTGAAGGTACATTATTTTTTAACTGTAAGTACATTATTTTTTTTACTGTAGGTACATTATTTTAGGTACATTATTTTTGTACTGTAGGTACATTATTTGACACATATTGTCAAATAATGTACCTACAGTACAAAAATAATGTACCTTCAGTATAAAAATAATGTACTTTTTATTTTTGGTCCACACAGCTGTGAGGACCATGGTCCATGGAATAATTTGCCAACAACCAATTATTTCTCTTAAATAGTGAACACCATGATTGAGCCCAACTAAATAAAGCGCAAACAATTTTTTTATAGGCCCAGGTCTCGCCAAATTGGGCCAGACCTGGCCGAAGCCCAAAACACAACATATATCATGTTCACCAACACACACACACACCAACACTTATTGAGCAACTAGTTTTATACGCGCATTGCGCAAATGGGTTAATGCCCAATGTTTATATTTAAATAAATATTTAAAAGTATATCAAAGCAAGATTATATAGGAGAAGTTTATAATCCAAGATAATATAGAAAATTCATTATAATTATTACTAAAATAAATGTTTGCAACCTTGTAAAATCGATAGTCTAAATATTTGGTCTAAAAATGATAGTCTAAATAAATACTACTTTTAATTTGAATTTTTCTAAGTGGTTCTTAATTCTCTTTTGAGTAACATTGTCATTGTTTTCATCTTTACTATTTGTTCTCTTCCTTTTTGTTGGTAGTGTGTTATTTGCAATTCGAATATTGTTGGTAGCATAGATGACAACGTCATGCAATGAGATTATGATATAGGAGCTATGGACTTTCCTTTAGGTGTTCTACTTGGGGTTCATTTGGTTCAACCATTATTGTTGAATGAGTTATTGTGGATAAAGAAATCTCTTGTTTAAGAAAAAAGATTAAATAAATTAATAAAAATTTGAAAATTTAAAATATTATGTATTCCAAAGATATTAAAAGGTAGTTTCTCGTTTCAATTTGCTGGATAATGGGTTATTTGAGTACTTTCATTGTCAACAAATCCCCCAAGTAATTAATATGATTGGTTTCAAATTATTTTTTTTTTATTTTTTTCATGGTATTAAAGAAATACATATGTATCATTTTTTTTGTGTAACTACTAATTTATTTAATTTAATTCAATAAGAGTAAAATAGAGTGATTCCACTTCAATTTGTTGGGTTATTATTTGAGTACTCTCTTTGTCAACCAATCCCCAAGTAATTAATATAATTAGCTTCAAATTATTATAAATTTTTTTTTCATAGTATTAATAAAATATTTGGTAAATAAATATATAACATTATTTTGTACGTACTATAACTTTGATGTTTAATTACAAGATATTGTAAAAATAAGATAATGGACAATGTAATGAATATCAATTGATAAATTTGAATGTAAAGAATCTTTGCATGAGAGAAAATAAAGCAATATAACTAATGAAATTATTTCTCTTATTTAATTTAATTTAATTTTTTGATAATGAATAATTTTTTCAAATAAAGGTATTGTAGATACGTAATTCTAAATTAAAGAAATACATATGTATCCTTTTTTGTTGTAGCTACTAATTTATTTAATTTAATAAGAGTAAAATAGAGTGAAAAACTTAATTATGTCAAATTTGATTGAGATGAGTTTCGAACCTAAGACCTTTCTTATAGAAATTAATGGGGAAGTTAAAAGTTAACGGAATATTAACAGAGAAGAGAATATTTTACGGAAAACTTAACGGAAAATCATAAAAGTAAGGTTAAATTAGGTAATCTCTATGAATAATATTAATCTGAATTATCTTAGCCATCTATTTGATTAAATAATTCATCTGAACCATCAATTTGATTACCGCCATTTTTTCTACCCATTTTAGGTCTAACTCTCTTTGGCTCTTATTAGTATAGTAGATAAACATAGCTGCCATCATTATTCATCTGCAGCCAACACACACACGCAGCAGCCAAAATAGGGAGAGAGAGGGAGAAACGCGGAGAGGGAGAGAGAGACGCGGAGAGCCGCCGGCCAGCGCCACCGCCGACGCTCGCCTCCGCCATTGCCGGTCCCCGTTCGCGGCACCGCCATCGCCGGTCCCCGTTCGCGGCACCGCCATCGCCGGTCCCAGCCGGCGTTGCTCCGCCGTTACCGCCCATCGAAGGTCGCCGGAGTTGTTGTTGAATCCAAGCAGTAGGTATATTCGGTTCATTTATTTTGAAAATCACTTATAAATTTTCCAGAAATTATCCATGTATATATATTGAATCCAGAATTTATTGGTGGAAAAATTTCACACACACATATATACATACATACTGTAAACAGCAGGCATACACTCAAAAATAAAATATTTATATTCATATTGCATACATATTTACCATAATGTTTATTATATGAATCAACGTTAAGGAATTAATTATTTTTAACATACTGGACACTGGGTTTAAAACATTTTTTCTACTTATTTCTGTAAT
The DNA here is from genome assembly GCA_003576665.1 of Ipomoea trifida. Lineage (NCBI taxonomy): Eukaryota > Viridiplantae > Streptophyta > Magnoliopsida > Solanales > Convolvulaceae > Ipomoea > Ipomoea trifida. Next base: position 5,817,439 of record CP025645.1, on the reverse strand, counting down.
GGACCTGGGATTAAGCAGAAATAGGAAACAGATTGGGTAAGGGAAGAAGAAATTGGGAAGAGCAGAATAGGGGAGAAGAAGAGATTGGGAAGAACAGCAGAGAAGAAAATAGAGAAGAAGAGAGTATAAGCAATATTAAATCTCATTCATTTCAATCTGAATGCCTAAAACAAGGACTCTAGTCCCTATTAATAGGAAGGAATTACAATGAAAATAACAGCTGTACAAGTAGTTGTAACAACCCAGAAGAATATAACAACTGAATCAAAATATCAGCTTATTTCATTTCTAGAATTTATTGCAGCCCATTACATCACCCCTCCCTGCGAAAATCCTTGTCCCCAAGGATCACAATATGTTCAGATGCCCCTTCTTTTTGCTCCTCTTTGCCATGTTTTTGCCATTCATTATCTTCCTCTAACCCTTCAATTGCAATCAAGGAAGGTTTGGCCTTACACTTATGACCATACTGCCACCTTTCTTTGCAATTGAAACATAGTTTTTTCCCCCTTAATCTATCCATCTCAGAGTTTCTTATGTTCACTGTATTCATAGCTCCTTCTTGCCCATGTGGTAGTGATCTAGCAGTGTCATTGAAATTCACACTTTAGTTCTGCTGAAATTGAAGCTCAGGAAGGAATTCGGGGCCCTTCAGTCCTTGTTCGAACTGCTTAGCAAACCAGACTGCATCCCCAAGGCTATTAGGCCTAGCAGTCCTCACAAAACATCTCAAATCCTGCCTAAGTTTAGCCACATAGTTTTCCATGAAGTATTGTTCAGTTAGGTAAGGATGTGCTTGAAGTAATTGACTCTTAAAGTCCTCATATCGATCAGTAAACTCATCCACTACCCCCAACTGTTCAAGAGCAGCAAAATCCTCCATGAGTGAGACCCCACTATCCCCAAACCTTTTGTATAGGGCCTCAGCAAACCTTGCCCACTGGAACTCCTCTCTAAGTCCATACACATACCCTTCAGACCATACCCCCACCTTTCCAGATAGGTTCACATGCAACAGATTCATAACTTCATGTCTAGGGGTATGGGAAAGCACAAAAAACCTCTCACATCTATGAATCCACTGCCTAGGATTAGCATAGTCAAAAGCAGGAAATTCTGTTTTATACCTCAAGGAGAAGTCCTGGTGATGAGTCTGATTCTGGCCAACTGCAGACTGTCTGGTTCCATCCATGCGACCATGCCTCCTCTCCTTGGAGCCCATTCCTCATTAGCCATCCCCCATCTGACCAACTCCCCTAGGGGTCTCAGATCCTGGATCCACTTCTTCTATTTCAGCCTCCTGCATAGGAGCTTTGTCTGGTCTCCCTGCAGGTCTTTCAGGCGCTAAGCTAGGTTCCCTGGGAAACTGTCCATGGGCTGAGGACTGGCCAGGAGAATTCCCTATGATTGGTGCAGAGGGCCGATTCAATATTAGAAGCTGCAACAACTCCTCCTTGAAGCTACCAAACTCTGTTGACAGGTTATTGACTTGGGTGGAAAGGGATGCGACTGAGTCCTGTGTAGCTTGTGCCTGTTTATCCACTTTGCTGTTGAGCTCCATCATAGCAGCCTTAAGCTTTCTCACACGATCCTCCATGATTGAGGGCTCTGATACCATTTGTAATGGACCTGGGATTAAGCAGAAATAGGAAACAGATTGGGTAAGGGAAGAAGAAATTGGGAAGAGCAGAATAGGGGAGAAGAAGAGATTGGGAAGAACAGCAGAGAAGAAAATAGGGAAGAAGAGAGTATAAGCAATATTAAATCTCATTCATTTCAGTCTGGATGCCTAAAACAAGGACTCTAGTCCCTATTAATAGGAAGGAATTACAATGAAAATAACAGCTGTACAAGTAGTTGTAACAACCCAGCAGAATATAACAACTGAATAACAATATCAGCTTATTTCATTTTTAGAATTTATTGCAGCCCATTACAATTTCCTTTGGATTTGGAATTACGTAGTAGTGCAATTTAGAATTTTTAATTATTAGTTGTGGAATTATTTGTTATTCTTTCTGTTTTCGGTAACAGACCGAAATCAACGCTGGGTTTTAATTTACTTCGATTTACTGGAAATGTTTCTTTCTGTTATAGCATTTACTTTGATTTTTAATATTGCTATTCTCGCTTTAATTTCTTATCTTTTTGTCCTGATTTCCATTTCAATTGCTTCATTTTCTTGGAGTTTTCTCTTCGGAATGGGTGAGATTCAATTTTACACTTTGAGATATGCTCTTTATTTCGAAAGGGCAAAGAAATGCCCTTTTTTCTGCAATTGGAACTAAAGGGTTCTGAAAAATTCTCTGTGTTAGAGAAGGGTTTGCATTTCGAATACTTTGTGGCTGAAGAGGAAAGGGGATTTAGGTGAATATAAATCTAAATGCTTGTAATTTTAGGACTCTAGTTCTGAGGAGATTTTCCTATTAGAAGGTTCTTGGGTTGGAAACTTGACATGTAAAATTATTCCAGTTGGTGCATCTTGCTTATGCTTTGGTTTCTCTACCAACTCTGAAACTTAGTCTTTAATTTACTTAGAATAGAAAAATGTATTTTTATGCTGCATATATGATATTGGTTTAGTTCTCTTATGGCTCGAATTAGGGCTTGGGGTAGGGATTTTGAGCTCTAGATTATGTGAGATGGAAATAATAATCCAGTGCTTGTTTCTTTGTTTTTTCGGGGGATTAAGGATTGAATCAACAATCCTATATTTCATATGAGTGATTAAGGATGGGGATAAAGTTGAAATTTAAGAAACTTGATAACATTACAACTTACAAGTGCTCCATATGGAGGTGGCTTTAGGGAAGACTAATAATGGGTGGTAGCCAAATAAAGGAAGATGCATGGGTCAGGGAGTGGTGGGATGAGTCTGATAACCAGACATGGGTAATTAAGCATCCCACATTAGTCTGGTAAACCAGAAAAACCTTGGAGTGATATAAATCTTACATGAATGGTTGTCTTCATTAGGAAATGTTGAGAATTGAGGTTCTTCAACCGAACCGAACTAATTCTGAACCGAAATCGAACTTTTCCAAACCAATATGAAACCGAACCGAACTATAATGTTAAACCGAATGGTATCGTTTTTTTAAAACCGAAAAACCGAACCGAATACTGAAATCCCCACCCCTACATGCTATATATAAACCTCAAAATATTCAGTATAAACTAGTTTTTAGTAGACTTGAGGTGAAACAATACCTTCTAAAATAAAAAATATGAAACAGTTCCCATTGTTTGGTTATGGATGCTTGTATTCTTAGGTGTTATTGTTATATGAATTTTATGGGTGCTAACATTTTTGTTGGAAATGGTTCATTTGTAGCCTGTTAATTATGCTGCTAAATTCAGTTAACTCATTTCATTAGCTTATAAATTTCAGGTTGGTTAGAGTTGAAGATACAAATTTCAGTTTGGTTAATGGTTTGAGAAATTATAAAATTCGGTTGTTTAACTAATCGAGTTCAAAATTTGCCAAGTGTGATTGTATAGATTTAGAAATTCTGGATTTCAGATGAATCTGACCTACATCCACTTCAATTGACCTTTCCTTTGGCTTTTTAGTTTTACTTTTAAGTGTATAATAGTCATGTAAAGTTACAAAACAAGATTATTTGGTTGTCTTATGATTCTGCCAAAGTTATTTCAAAGTATAATGGTGTCTATACTGTATAATAGTTGGGAGTGCATGGTGCAATTAACGTGGGGAGAAATGCTTGAGGTCAATTTGTTATGATTTTTGATTTAGCATTTCCCTATGCTTGCTATAAACAAAGTTGGGATTATTTTAAAAAAATTATATATATCCTGTTATGAATATTTTATTGTTTCGTAATGGTAGCAAATGGTAGTTTTTCTTGTGGATGTCTGGAGCAGGATAGGATGTATGAATTAAACTGATGTAAAATTATTTAGTAGGACACTATTGAATATTGATGCAATTTTTGTTTGCATTATGGAGGATAGGTGAATAAGATTTTGTAATTGAAAGTGCATTTTGCCTGTGGACACATTTAGACAAATCCTTGTACTGGAATGGTATTTTTTAAGACTATATTTAGTTATGCACTTATGCTTACTTGATTTGGTGTGATTTGTAGTATTAGTTGTATTTATTTGATTCAATGATTGCTTTTCTCAACCTTTAAATGTTAGGAAAATACATTTACTGAAAGTCTGGTAGTGTTTCCCTATACTTGCTTGTGCCTTAAAGCTTTAAATGTTTTGCTATTACTTGCATTCTCTGTATGTTTGAATCTCTGAAGTCTGGTAGTGCTTAAAATAGGTTGAGAAGGGTTTTTGACTGAAGAAGAGGAGCACCAAGATGCCTCTTTATGACTGCATGCTTTTGTTGAAACCCAATATACTGAAGGAGGCGTTGATCGACTTGGTTGCTAAGGTGGGGAAGCATGTTTACGCTAGAAATGGAGTACTCACAGATGTAAAATCTCTTGGAACTGTTCAGCTGGGCTATGGTATTAAGAAACTCGATGGCAGATATTATCAGGTTTGTTTTTACTTTTATTTGAAAACCTTTTAACAAGTTTTTAAAAATGAAAAGAAAAGACTGTGAAAGTAATCTCAATGGAAGCAAGTGACCAGCAGAGCAAGCTTTTTAAGCCTGAAAGACATGTTTTCTTCCTATCTATCCATACTCGAGCATTTTGTAGTATTCTCCAACATACTCGGTGCCTGTATTGTATTTCAGGGGACACTGATGCAAATGACAATGATGACACCTCCTAGCTTCAACAGTGAGCTGCATTACCTCAACAAGGAAGACCGTTTGCTCCGCTGGCTGTTGGTCAAGCACCGAGACATCAAGCCCGGGTTGGAATATTTTGGAGAAAAAGATTCTAAGTTATCTATCAAAGTGTATCAAGTTATGGGTGATGATAAAGAAGACGAAAGCGATGAAGACTCAGACACAGCCGATGAAATGTAAAATGGATGGCTGTTTAGCGTGTACGCTTCTTTTGTTTTCTGAATCCAGGTCTCCCTTTCTGCTTGTACTTGGGGCATTTTAGTTTATGATTTAAGGTTGCAGTAGAATTGAGGCAAGGATACATGACATAAGAATATTTGAATGTGACAATTTGCAGTACACACACATTAGAATGGATTTTGCCCAGTGTTTTTAGAATAAGAAAAGTTTGAGACCTTGATATTTTGCTTCATAGCACTCTGTAAGATCAATGCATATATCCTTTTAGAGCATTTGAGAATGGATTGTATGTTCTGAAAATATCACGATATTTGGCATCTTAATTAATTAAATTTATTTAGAAAAAAAATCTATTAATTAAAATGAATATTAAATTTTTTTCTCTTTTATTTAATGTAACTAGTAACTTGTTCGTGTGATGCACGGATTTATTATATTTTTTTAACAAATAAAATTAAACATGAAACTATAAACAATTTTAATATTTGGATATGTACATTTATTTGATTTTAAGATTAGCACTATTAATTGAAGGAAAAAGTGTCAAATAGGTCACTGAACTTATCGCTTTTGTGCAATTGAACCATTGAACTTAAAAAGTGTGCAATTCAACCATCAAACAAGCAAAATTTGTGGAATTGGACCATTTTTACAAAATTTTTTAATTCAATTTGAGTTAAAAACATTTCAATATTGATTCCCAACTAGTATGGTAGAAGAAAATGCCACTCTTAATACATATATGTTAGTAATATAATAGGATTTTACCAGAAAAGTTTTGTAAAAATGGTCTAATTGCACAAATTTTGCTTGTTTGATGGTTTAATTGCACACTTTTTAAGTTCAATGGCCCAATTGCACAAAAGCGATAAGTTCAGTGACCTATTTGACACTTTTTCCTTAATTGAATAATAATTAATATTTTATAATATATAACTCGTTTGTCTGCAATTATCTTGAAATATGTAATATGATTTATGTAATTATATTATTACTAAAATAAACTAGTGTTCGCACCCGTGCGATGTACGGAATGGATTTGCTATAATATTTTAAGAATATTTGGATCGGTATATAATTATAGAAATTAAAACATATATAGTACAATTGAAAAAATGGTTTGGATCGATTATATATTCTTGCATAAATTTGACCAAATAATTGTTAAATTAATAGCTAATGTGTAGATGTAAGCATTTGGTAATGAAACTTTGAGGATTTTATATATCATTGTTTAGAATTTGTATAAATTGGGCAAATTTTCTCTTTGAAAAAAAACATAATATCACTCGTTCGAATTACACATTATCGAAAACCATTAGTAGTACTAACAGAATCTTTTACATCCTCATCTAGCGCTAACACCTTTAAGCCATCAGGATGGGTGACTCTGAAAAAGTCACGTACAATTGACCGTGATTAAACACCAATTTTCCCAACATGAGTTAGTGTTTGGCATTGACTTTTGTTGATAGTCATGACATATGCGAGCATTAATGAGAATTGTTTACGCTGAAACTTGAAGGGCAATCTCATATGAAAAGGAGTGAAAGACATTTGGGGGATAAGAATTTTGGTTCCTTCATGTATCTATTAACAATTCTTGCTTCGACAATATGATATGCCAATCTTGTGACGATGAGACGCGTGCCGTTGCAAAGATCAAGATGGTGGTCTATGTTTCGCAATAACATAATAGATGCACCAACCTTTAATGTCAATGAATGATTAGAGAGTCCAAACAATCTCAAACTATTTAAAAATTAAGGAGTGTATACTTTTGATAGATTTCACCGTCTGATTCTGCCTTACACAAACAGTCACAACTTAAATATGTTCGTCTTTCTATAGTGTTCATGTCACACATGTATTGATTAATTTAAGAATAAAATCAAATAAGTACATAATAAGTAACAAATTAATTGGAGTAAATCAATAATTTAAAACAAAAAATAAATAAAAATTTATATCTAAAAACATAATAAGTCTCAATCAAAGTTATATCTCTCATTTATGTCCATATCTTTAGTGCTAATCATTTTGTACATTGTGTTTTTAGTGTTGTACTATACAATTTTTTGGACAAAAATACCCTAACTGTTATAACTTCCGTTATCTTTTCCATTAATTTTACGATGCACATGCATCCACCATATCTTTTCTTATATTATTTAATGATAATAACATTTGTAGACATTATATATTGGATTAATATAATAAATAATTTTTTTTTATTCAGATTTGAATTAGTAAGAATTTGTAAGTTATTTTTTAAAATATAAATATTGGGCATACGTTTTTGCGCATCGCGCACAGAAAAGACTAGTAATAAAATATAAAGGTTATTACAAATAATTTCAATTTGAGTTGCATTACCATTTCTAGGCATATTAATAAGTGTTCTTGAAAGGCAAACCATAAATTCACCGTATAATACTTCACTACCGGTCACTGCAATTACTTATACCCGAGGGAGAAAAATTAAAATTTGTATTTTATTTAAATAAAATAGTTAGGTACGCTATTAAGATAACAAATTTGCTTATAATTAACACAGAGATTAGCTGGACTAAATACTGGTGCACAAACAGCTGATTCTAACAACGACTGAGCATTATCGAATAACCTATTTGGTTTGAGCAATGATGCTTCTGTATTATTTTGGTTAGGTACGCTATTAAGATAACAAATTTGCTTACAATTAACACCGAGATTAGCTGAACTAATGTATAATTACAGTACGAATAGGAATCATATTACCATATTTTACAATATTACGCAAACCTTAATAGTATAGGAGTGTTTTGGCCGTGAAGTTAAAATAGAGGATTTTATTTTTATTAATCGTATAGATTACGTTGAAGAGAAGTATATATACAGTTATATTACGATTAGTAATTTCAATCTAAAATTGTATTACGAATAGTAAAGTAGGAAAGAATATATTGTATTAGGAATTATATTAACATATTTTAATGTACAATTGTAGTACGAATAAGAATTGTATTACCATATTTTACAATATTACACAAACCTTAATAGTATATGGCTGTTTTGGGCGGAAAGTTAAAATTACGGATTTTATTTTTATTATTAGTATATATTACGTCGCAGGTAACTATATGTACAGTTATATTACGATTACTAATTTTAATCTAAAATTATATTACGAATAGGAAATTAGGAAAGAATATATATTTTATTAATAATTGTAATAACATATATTATATATATATATATATATATATATATATATATATATATATATATATATGTTAAAACAGAAGTGTTGTTTTCCGAAGGCTCAGCAACAAGGAGGAGGTAATCAATTTTCTAATCAACCTTTATCTTCGAATGGTAGACTACCGGCAAGCACAGAAAATCAGGCACCAAGTGAATGCAATCACCACTAGAAGTGGATTAGCTCTGAAGGACCCCCCTTTTCCTTCGAATAATCCAGTGCTTGAGAAAGCTGGTAAGAAGGATGAGGGCATTCAGGTTGAGGATGTTCTTGATGATAGTGAGGAGGAGCCTATGGTGCAGAGTGATAGTGTTAAGGGGAAAGCTCCTGAGCAGGATGAGAGTGCTCCAAGTAAGAAGCATTAAAGGAAGAACAAGAAGGTAGATGACTCGGTTATACCTTACAACCTGTTACCATACCCACAGAGGTTGTGGAAATCAAAGGAGTCTGATAGAGAAAGCAAGTTCCATAAGATGTTGGATAAGCTGGAGATCTTCATGCCTTTTGTTGAAGCAATCACTCAGATTCCATCGTACAAGAAGTTCCTGAAGAATATTTTGGGCAATAAGAAAAAGCCAGAGAAGAGTGTGGTGGTGGATCTGAGTGAAGGAGCCTTGACCTGTGCAGTTCTTCAACATAAACTTCCTCCTAAGCTGAAAGATCCAGGTAGTTTCTCCATCCCTTGCATCATTGGTGGATTTGTAGTTGGTGGTGCTCTGTGTGATCTGGGTGCCAGTGTTAGTCTTATGCCATATTCTTTATGTAAGAGACTCAACCTGGGAACACCAAAACCCACATCCATGACCCTTCAGATGGCGGATCGCTCCATAAAGCGTCCGGTGGGAGTTCTAGAGGATGTCCCGGTCATGATTGATCAGTATTTTATACCGGGGGATTTTGTTGTACTGGATATAGAGGAGGATGCCAAGGTTCCTATTATACTTGGTAGACCTTTTCTAGCTACTGCTGGTGCACTTATTGATGTGAGGAGAGGAAAACTTGTGATGGAGGTGGCAGAGAACAAGATTAAATTTGACATATTCAAAATGGCGAAGCACCAGCCCTCATATGTTGATGAATGTTACTTGATAGAAGGGCTGGGTGAATGCACTGCTGAGAGTAGAAAGATTAAGTTAGGGGATTTGTATGATTCCCCTATTGATCCTGGACCCCCTGAACTGTCAAGTGTGCAGAAACAAAAGAAAAAGTTCTCTGGTTCTGGTGGTTTCTACAAAAGATGGATGAGGGAGCTGTCTAGGTTCAAAAGGCCACCGGATCGCGTGGTCCACAATCCTACCTGATATCCATGAGGTTGAGTCGAGCTGACGACAGTAAACTTAGCGCTTCATGGGAGGCACCCCATGTTATCCTTTACTTTTTGCACTTTATTTTACTGCATTTTTCTTTTTATTTTAGTTCGGAGTAGATTAGGGATTTTTCTTTATTTACAGGATGTTCTCTGGGGTTGTTTTGGTGTGAGATTTGCTTTCTTTTACCTTTGAGAGAGTGGGGAATGGTTAGAATTGAAGAGGTTAGGCCTTAGAACAGTTTTGGGACATATTTTGGACTAACTTGCAGGTGAAACCGAACTTGGGCGCGAAAAGAACAGAAGTGCGAAAAGCGAGCTATGGATCACGGCCAGGCTCACGACCGTGACCCAGGCCGTGATGCCTGGGCGTCGATTCCAGTATCTACAGAGCAAAGCAGGGCTCTGGGTCACGGGCCACATCCCGGCCGTGACCCAGGCCGTGACCACCGCCCAGGATTTCCAGTACGTACAGAGCAAACGAGGGCTCTGGGTCACGGGCCACATCCCGACCGTGACCCAGGCCGTGATGGCGTCGGAAAATTTCCAGTGTCTACAGGCCAAACGAGGGCTCTGGGTCACGGCCACCATCCCGGCCGTGACCCTGCCCGTGATGCTTCCCCAGAAATTCCAGTACCGAGAGCGTTATAAAGGGCTCTGGGTCACGGGCCGCATCCCGGCTGTGACCCAGGCCGTAAGTTTTGCAAAAAAAAAAAAATGTGTTATGTTTTCTAGTTCGTTTTTTCCAGTTCGTGAGGCCTTGTTTGTCCATCAGGGACGATGTCCAGTTTAAGTGTGGGGGGTACTATTTCAGATGATTTTTGGATGCAGTTTGCTTGAAGGACTCAATTTGCAGCTAAAGGTAATATGCTTTCCTTGTGTTGTGGTTGTGACCGCTTTACTTCCTGCTGGTTTGTGGTTTGTTTTGGTGGTACTTGTGCAGCCCAGCTTGTCAGGAATGATTCAAGGTTGAGCTTGTGATAATTCATTCTCTTGCCAATAATTGGGTTAACCTCTAACCTAAATGTTTCTCCTGTGTGTTATGCATTGTTAGTGAAGGCTTATGTGGGATTCCGGTGATATTTGTTCTGTCATAGCTTGTCTCAGTGCTCTCATAGTGAAGTCTAGAATTTGCATGCTTTGAAGTGATTTAGGCCATTCTTG
>CP025645.1:5789288-5806749 GCA_003576665.1 Ipomoea trifida | reverse complement strand
GTAGGATTTTATAACTATAACGTCGGCTAAATATTTAGCCGACGTTAATTAGCCGACGTTGTATGTGATTTCTGTAGTAGTGCATGTAATGTGTGAATGTGGAGTTCTCAAGTTGTGAATATGGAGTATAGGACCTATGAATATAGAGTTTTGAATGTGTGAATGCATAACAGTGGTAATATATGTTACTAAACATTATAATCCTGTCATGTGTGAATGTGGAGTTTTAAACGTCGGCTATTTACTAATAGCCGACGTTAAAGGGTGTACTTTATAAGACGGTGAGATACGACGTCGGCTAAGTTATTAGGCCGACATCGTATCATACATATTAGCCATCGACAACCGATACGACGTCGGCTAACCTATCTAGCCGACGTCGTATCATTCAATTCGGGCTATGATACGACGTCGGCTAGGAGGTTAGCCGACGTCGTATCCAATTACGGCGGATACGACGTCGGCTAACTTCCTAGCCGACGTCGTATGATCGCCCGAATTGAATTCGAGCGTCGATACGACGTCGGTTAGGTAGTTAGCCGACGTCGTATCATTAAGGCTCGGCCCTATACGACGTCAGCTATCACTCCTAGCCGACGTTGTATTGCGCCGATTTATAATATTGTAACTTACAACGTCGGTGATTATAATAACCGACGTTGTAGGGTTTTAATATACTCCAAATCCCTTCAATTTTAGATCTTACTTGTGGCTCAAATTAGAAATTCAATTTTAATATACTCCAATTAGTCAATTCAATTTTAATATACTCCAATTAGTCAATTCAATTTTAATCCCGTCTGCCGTAGTCCAAATTAGGTCTTCCCTCCGTCTTCCGTCCGCTACTCCAAGACAAGTGCTTGCCGTCTTCCCTCTTCCGTTTCCAAAACAGAGTGTCGTCGCCGCCGAAGAGTAACGGCGTCGCCGTCGCCGCGAGAGGAACGCAGCCGTCGCTGTCCGCAGCCGCGTCGCCGTCGCCGCGAGGAGGAAGCAGTCGTCGCTGTCCGCAGCGCGAAGACGTCGCCGCGAGGTCCTCCGCAGACAGTCGCGGTCGCAGCCGCCAAGACGTCGCCGGACTCCTCCGCAGCCGTCGCCGTCGCAGCCACGAAAAGGTCGCCGGGAACTCCTCCTCGCCGCCGCTCCGCCGCACTGCCGTCGGAAATATGGTCTACCTGCCAAAAAAAATCAGATCGAGTGTTTTCCCCTTTTTCTTTTTAATTACTTAGATGCAGGCTATCATTTTTACTATGAACAGTTAAGGATATTCTAAAGTGAGCTAATATCTATAGAAATTTCTGTTTGTATTCATTATTACTTTTAACAATAAAAAATCACAATTTATAAATTTCCAATGAGGGTTCAGTTTTCTTAAATATGTTTTAGTGATTTTCCTTTGCTGCAGGTAAGGCATCTAGAACACTAAGTTGGTGGTGTTTCAATCCCGGAATTGCCATGGAAGAGTTTTCCAGATTGGGTGTTGCATCTATTATATTGACTTCAGGCACACTATCCCCAATGGATTCATTTGCTGAGGAATTAAAGCTGTAAGAAACTTGTTCACAATAAAACATTTTTCTTATATTTTGGTTTTGACACAATTGAGTTTCTTACAAGGTATTATTTCCAACATTTGTAGAGAATTTCCAATTCGTTTGGAAAATCCTCATGTCATATCAGAAAATCAAGTATGGGCAGGGGTTGTACCTGCTGGCCCATCTGGTTATCCTTTCAACTCTTCCTATCGAAGTCGTGATTCTCTTCAATACAAGTTAGATCTTGGCAATGCCATTGGTATGTTGATTAACAATAGTTAATAGTTTATTGCTTCCATTTTTCTTAAATCAAATTTCTACATGTCAAAATGCAATTTTAGAATTTGTATGGAAATATTGATTTTTTATATCCTAGTGTGATCTTCTGAAGACTAGAGTAGCTTCTAGGGATTGTATATGACAAAGTTATTGTTTTTGGAATTTCCCTGCTCCAGTCAACTTGGCTCGAATTGTACCAGATGGACTTCTTGTATTCTTTCCATCATACTATTTTTTGGACCAATGTATTGGGTGCTGGAAATCTACGGTAAAGTGCTACCATGTTTTGTGCAATAATTATGAAATTTATTTTTGTCCACCTTTCTCAATCATTGCCTGAATTTTGTAGGGTAATGGAAACCAAACAAATTCTAGTTCAATCTGGGAAAGAATATGCAAGCACAAGTTACCTGTAGTGGAACCAAGACAATCGTCTCTCTTTCCTTCAGCAATTGAAGTAACTAAAATACTACCTTCACTATGTTTTTTCTGTAATTATGTACAATAATAATCTCACTTTGTCTCCTGTATTATTTTATAAATAGGACTATATGTCTAAGTTAAAGGACAGATCAGCTTCTGGAGCTGCATTTTTTGCCGTTTGTCGTGGCAAGGTAATTGACTTATGAATCTGCTTTTGACATAAAGTTTCAAAACTAATCCTGAGTGCTACATTTGTCTCTGAAATGACCAACTGCAGAGCTTAAATGATATTAAGCTACTTTAAGGAATGATAAGGGCCTTTTATTCCCTTCTATAATAGTGTTTGATGTTGAATGATTGGTTCAATAGGTGAGTGAAGGATTGGATTTTGCTGACCATGCTGGTAGAGCTGTGGTGATCACTGGCATACCATTTGCAACAAGAAATGATCCTAAGGTTTGTCTTGCTTCTCTTTGTTCCTGAAATTTCAGTAAATATCAGTTGTTAATTTGATAATGGCCATGACTCTCAACGTTTCTCTCTCTATTACCTTGTGCATTCTGACATGTTCAATATTCACAAAACCTCTCGGGTCTTATTGGTGTGTTATTCAGGTTCGTTTGAAGCGTGAATATTTGGATCAACAAACACAATTGCAACAATCTATTTCTAAGGTACTATTTAGAGACCTGGTCAAGAGATGATATTCTGATGTTTTGTTCCTTTCTATGTGTGTCCTCTTGGCCTTCCCTTATACTAGATGGTGATCCACAGGGCCTGACTGGAGAAGAGTGGTACAGTCAACAAGCATCAAGGGCTGTAAATCAGGCTGTTGGTCGTGTCATTCGCCATAAGCATGACTATGGAGCAATCATTTTTTGTGATGAAAGGTTGTTCAAAAATTATTTGTAGTCTGTATATATGTTATTCTGACAGTTGTTTACACTCCTATTTAGGTTATTATAACTTTTTATCTTGAACAGGTTCACTAATCCAAATCATCAAGCACGAGTATCACTTTGGATAAAGCCTCATATTAAGGTGTGGTTTTACAATTTCTATTTGGTATTTCTGCTCTATTTTTAACAAGTATTTCCCCTTAATAATTGAACGCATTTCTATGTTTTAACTTGCAGTGTTACTCCAAATTTGGAGATGTAGTTTTCTCACTTACTCGATTTTTGAGCTACAATCAACAAGAGATTGATGAAATTAGAGACACATGGGCCAAGTACTTCGTTGATGATGGATTAATACATTGCATTAGGTAGTATGTGAAATAGTAATGTGATGTATTGCTTTTGTTGATTCGGTACAAAGTTTGGGATAATATTATGACTTGTATTAATTAATATAGATAATTTTGGATGAACTTCTGTTATTAGTTATTATCAATTGTGAGATTTATTGCTTTTATTAATTTTGATATTATAAATATAAATTGTCCAGGTTTTGAATGTGATTGTGATTGTTATATATATTTGAGCAGGTTTTGGGTGTAAATAGAAAAATAAAATTAATATTTAAAAACAAAAAAAATTACCCTACAACGTCGGCTAGTCTTATTAGCCGACGTTGTAGGGTAATTTTTTTGGTTTAATATTACTTACAACGTCGGCTATTTGTAAATAGCCGACGTCGTAGGGTACCTACGACGTCGGCTATTTGTACTTAGCCGACGTTATAGGGTATTTTAGTAGCCTCCAAATTCCTTACAACGTCGGTTATTTGTAATTAGCCGACGTTGTAGGTACCCTACAACGTCGGCTGTTTGTAATTAGCCGATGTTGTAGGGTATTTTAGTAGCTTTCGAATTACCTACAACATCGGCTATTTTTAATTAGCCGACGTTGTAGGGTATTTTAGTAGCCTCCAAATTACCTACAATGTCGGATATTTGTAATTAGCGACGTTGTAGGTACTTTTGTAATTTTAGCTTTCGAATTACTACAACATCGGCTATTTTAAATTAGCCGACGTTGTAGGGTATTTTAGTAGCCTCCAAATTACCTACAATGTCGGCTATTTGTAATTAGCCGACGTTGTAGGGTACCTACAACGTCGGCTGTTTGTAATTAGCCGACGTTGTAGGGTATTTTAGTAGCTTTCGAATTACATACAACGTCGGCTATTTTTAATTAGCCGACGTTGTAGGGTATTTTAGTAGCCTCCAAATTACCTACAACGTCGGCTATTTGTAACTAGCCGACGTTGTAAGTGTACCTACAACGTCGGTAACTCGTATCCGACGTTGTATGTGTACACTTACAACGTCGGCTAACTTTTAGCCGACGTTGTATGTCTACACTTACAACGTCGGCCAGATCAACGTCGGCTTTTAGCCGACGTTAAAGGGTCTACTTAGCCGACGTTAAAAGCCGTTTGTGTAGTAGTGCTAGTTGTCCCCTTTGAGCCTTGTTTTTGTTTAATAAGTGCAAAAGCACTTAACCCCGTTCTTTGTATTGTTTTTCTTGTTTACCCATGTTATTTAACCCTTAGCCTTTAGCCATATATTTTTCATTCACCCTCTGAGAGAATGTAGCATTTGTTCTTTAATTTAGAGGAGATTTATCTTTTTGAGCTTATTTTTCATAGAGTTATTCATGTAATCTTTGTTCTAGTGTAGGGGTGTGGTGAAGGAGTTGATTGGTTATTGTGAATTGAAGGAAAGAAAGGGTTTGTTGGTTGAAAGAAAAGAAAAGAAATAAAAAGAAAAAGGAAAAATTGAAAAGAAGGGAAAAAGAAGGATGAATAAAAGTACAAGTCGGGTTGCTTGAATAAATGTCCTCACCCCCACTAGTTTAGAATACTCTTGTGTTTTTAATTATGTTTTGCTCTCTTAATTCATATTTTTCATATCTCCTCTAGGTTTAGCTGTGAATAGGTGTGAAATTCTCTCTCTTTTGTTTATCTTTGCATACCCCTTCTTTGTTTAGCCACTCACCCTTAGCCCCATTACAAGCCAAATAAAGTCCTATTTGATCTTAGCATGCAGTTTTAGAGTGATCTATGTGAGTATGAAGGGCATGTCTATGGGAGTTCATCTTAAGCCAAATCTTGCACAATCTCAACTGAGTACATGTGCATACAGGGTTTTAATCTACCTTAATTCGGGTGCCCGGTTATTGGCCTGAGAGTGAGACTCACTTGTGATTCTGAGATGATTCTTGAAGCAGGTTAGGTTGTACAAGTTGGATGGTGGAATGATTGGTTGAGCAAGAAGGAAGTGTGATCAATTGCAGTGCTTGGAGAGAAGATTATCCTAGGCAATTGCTTGAGGACAAGCAAGAGTTCTAGTGTGGGGGAGTTGATATCTGCTATTTTGTCCAATTATTCACCCCTTATTCTAGTTGTTTTGAAGGTTATTTTCTGTATCCTAGTGAAATTGGGAATTGTTTGTGTGTTATATTCTCCTAGTGCTTAAATATCTACAAGGAACAACAAAGGAAGAATACTGGAACATTTTGGACAAGTTCTGGAAGAAAAGGGAATTACAATGAAGAATACAAGTTAGAAAAGAATTAGAAGATGCCTAATGGGCCAAGGCCCATCTACCTCCTATATATTTGACTTATTCTCTACAATTGAAGGAGGTTCCGTTACAGAGTTCTGAACCCTAGTTTTTAGTTTATATTTTCCCAGCATAGGTTAGACTAGTTTTACATTAGATTATTTTATTTCAAGATTGGAATCAAAGATTGAAGAATGGATTTGTTCTTTATCAGTTAAGTTCTCTTATTCCTTTATTACTTTCTTGCAATGTTTATGGTTATTAATTATTGCTTTGTTTTGTTTACTCCCATCATGCGGGAGTAGTTCGTTTATGGGTTTGGATTAGGGATCCATTGTTAATCTTGATGTTCAATTGGTAATTAATTGCATAAAGGGATTGAATCTTTTACCTAGGGTTTATGTTGATTTGGGGTTTTCTTTCCACTTGTTATTGATTGATGGCCACAATTAATTGCTAGTCTAGGAGAGGGATTCATTACAACGAAAGTTGGATGGAGAACTCGAGCTTTACCAATTTCAACCTAATTTTCCTGCTATGAAAATAGAGGTAAATTTGGGGGCTTACAATGCTTAGGTGCTTAAGGTTATAATTGATGCATCACGACAGTGGGGCAATTTTAGCCTAATTCTCTTATTGATTACGAAAGTAGCTGAGTAGAATTCTTTTGTGCATTGCCCATATATCCCTTGGTTAATTAATCTTTCTCTAATCCTGAGTTGGTTGGAACATCAAGATTACAATCCCCCTAATCTGGCCCATACCTTTTATCATATAGTTTTCACCTTAATCAATTGCTTTCTTTTACACCTTTCAGTATTTGTTACTTGGATTCTATAAATTCATATACTCTAGTGCCTGGTAATTCACACAGTTTCGTGCCATAACACCAATCCTCAGCGGAACGACATTACACCCTTTTACACTCATCATTTGTGCTCATCAGCGGCTATCGAGCTCGGTTACGAATCTGCGGCTGTCGAGCTCGGCTAATTCATCGCCGACCGACCAACCGAGCCATACCCGACCCTAGAAATTATGGCACAGGCTCTGTTCCTTTCTCTCGCTGTTATGTTCAGCTGGTACGACATTGTTTGCTGTCTTGGGTTCTCGTCGAGTAACAATCACGACGACACATTTCTCCTCCTCCCACCGTTGCCACCGCAGAAGAATGGTGGAGGTAATCGCAACGGTAACCAGCGAATCGCGACGACCCCTACCACCAATGGTTCTCCCTCTCTTTCCACCCAAGGACTCGTCTCCTCTAGCTTTTGATGCGAAGACGCACTCCCGTCGAAACCTCCAGACCAGCTTTCTCAATGTTCGCATAGGTCTCCACGACGATCTTCTTTTGAACGGGTAAGGAATTTGCAGTGAAATTCATCTCCAGAACAGTTTTCCCAATGCTCATCGCCATGATCCATTTTTGCATTGAATTAAGTTCAATTAAAATTAGCTTATGAAATTGATCCGGATTTTAATAAATTACTGCAAATTCCTTAAAACAGAGTTTGCAGTGAAATCCAATTAAAATTAGCAGAGTTTTTTTTTTTGTTTGAGTAATTGAATTTCACATTTAAATTGTCGTAATTGAGGTTAAATTTTGCGGTAATTTACAGTGAAATTCAATAATTTTGCAGTCAAATTGCAGTAATTTGCAAATAAATTTAATAATTCTGCCAACTTGGACACATTTAAATTGATCGGGTAATGAATTTGTAGTGAAATTCAATTAAAATTAGCTTATGATTAATCGGGATTGTTGTCATACAAAGCGGTTCGTAATGTGGGTCTGCAAATGGTGAAGAAGATCGTTGTTGAGCTTTACAATAGTGTTATGATTAAGTTATGGACTTGGAAGGACGGAAATGCGCCTCAAATTCACGGCTGACAAACGGTTTGACTAACTTTGGACTAAAATTGTCCACCTTTAATAAAGTCAGGGCAAAATGTGGTCAAATTAATAAATCCGGACTAAAATTGTCCAATGCACAATAAGTCTAGGACCAAAAAAAGATTTTACTGTTATTTATTATACCATGAATCATGGTCTACTTTTAAGTTACACTAAACTAATACTCATTATATTTCTTTTTTAAACTTAAGTTCTGTTTTTTTTATATAGAAATAAAATTAATATATAAAAAAGGGAAAAGGTAAAAATAGGTCATTGAAGTATTTGGGGGATAGCAATTAAGCCTTCGAACTCCAATAAGTTCCAAATTCATCCATGAACCTCTAAAAAAAAGAGTAATTAGCCATTTTAACAGGTTACCAAAAGGTTTTTGCTGATTTGGATGCCATTAAGATTAGGGATGACCACGGTTCGGTTCGAACCGTCCGGTTCGAATCGAACCGGGTACTGTACAAACCGAACCGGAAGCGGAACCGCCCGTACGGTTCCGGTTCCGGTTCTTAACCGGAACCTGTTCCTAAGATTCCGGAACCGGCGGTTCCGGTTCCAAAACCGTGAAATTAAAAAAAAATAAAAAAAAAAATTATACTTTGGCTTTTGCCTACTGGCAGGCCACATTATATATTATACTTATTATATTTATTTATATAGTATATTCACACTTACACACACTGACACACACACATATATATATATATATAATTATAGTATACACACACACACACCATATAGAGCCATTAGCCACTCATATTATATATTATATTATAATTTATATACACCCTACTACCCTAGCACATATGACAATTGACATGTATATATAATTACAGTATACACACACACCCAACGCACATTATATATTATATTATATACACAGTTACACACCGCCACACCGTTTCCAAACCGGAAGATTAAAAAAAAATTATTATTTATTAATTAGTTAAAGTTTAATTATTATTTGATTAAAGATTAGACTTTAAATAACATTTTAAAATTCAACTATAACAATTTTTTTTAAAATATAGATTAACTTTGAAGTTTAAATATTTAATATAACTATTTTAAAAACATTTTAGAATGAAAATTTTTCAACAAAAAGTATTAATGGTTGAATTTGGACAATTTTAAAAATTTAAAAAATTACAATTTTTTTAAAAAAAATCCGGTTTCGAACCGGCGGTTCGAACCGGAACCGCCGGTTCCGAATCGTACTTGGAACCGTACTTGTAAGGTTCGGTTCCGGTTCGGCCGATTTCGGAACCGGGAACCGCCGGTTCGGAACCGGAACCGAACCGTGGTCATCCCTAATTAGGATGCCATGTGGATTTTTATTTTATATTATTATTATTATTATTATTATTATTTTCCTACTAAGCATTTGACCCAAAAAAAAAAAAAAAAACTAAGGATTTGATCCTCAACTATAGTTTCTTTATTTAATTTTAGTTTTTTTCCCTCTTTCGCGATTTTTTGTGGTAATTGCGTTATTTTTGAATAAGGAAAAATACTATCCGCATGTAATTTCTTAAATTGAAGTTTTCCTTGGTCGAAATTTATACATTGAAAAAATTTCACAAAAACACATACATATTAAACCGCATAATATAACTATAATTTCAATTTAAGAAATTACATGCATAATAATATAATACAAAGTCTGTCTGTACCCTGACTAGTTATACCGAATATTTTGGCAAGTAAAAATATAATGTATGTTAATATAGATTTGTATTGCTAAGCAGAAATTAATATATTGTTAATATAGTTTGCACTGCCATGCAAAAATATATTGTTACTTGCAGCACAATATATTAAACCGCATAATATAACTATAATTTCAATTTAAGAAATTACATGCATAATAATATAATACAAAGTCTGTCTGTACCCTGACTAGTTATACCGAATATTTTGGCAAGTAAAAATATAATGTATGTTAATATAGATTTGTATTGCTAAGCAGAAATTAATATATTGTTAATATAGTTTGCACTGCCATGCAAAAATATATTGTTAATTGCAGCACAACAACATTTGATAAGCATAAATATACTATTAATCTAGTACTACCAAAACATTAACCAAAACAACTCTTCTGCCAAAACATTAACCCAAAATACCTCCAACAGAATCACACTTTGCTCTAGTATGCCCTTCTTGTCTACAAATTGAACATCTCATTACGTGGCCCTTCCTACTTAGTTGAGTATTCTTGCTAGTAGTTGATGAACCTTCATTTTCCTCACGGTTTCTTTTCTTCTTTGGCGTACCTGTCATTTTTTTTGGGATGGGAGCCAAAATTTGCTCACAATTTGTTTTAGGCCAAAAGAGTTCTCCATTCATTGGTAGAAGAGTATGTGCATAAGTCCTTTGATATGCTTCCTTTGAGTAGTAAGGATCAAGATAATCCTCCATGTTCCTGCCCTTGTCGAGGATGACACATATAGCATGAGGACAAGGTATACCTGTCAAATCCCATGATCTACACGAACATGTCCTATTTTCAAGCCTGACTTTGAAATGATTTCAACCTTTCTTAATCTCGTATCCATCATCTCCATTAAAATCAATCTAGCAACAAAATTTGCCACTCAAATTTAAATCCTAACAAATGTAATGTCATATTATTAAAAAATAAAAATGGTATAAACAATGTACCTTCCATCCAATGCTTTCTTTCTTATTTGCAGTTAGTTTCTTCATAATAAGTGGTCCATATCTACCTTTCCAAGTGTCTACAAACTTCAATTTTTTGGCTATCCTTCTCATGGCAAGTACTCGAATGTCTTCAAGCATGGGAATTATTGGCTTGCATCTTGCTTCAAGCAAAGTCCCATTGAATGCTTCGCATATATTGTTGTCAACAATGTCACATTTACTTGTTTTTCTGAAAAAAGCCTTGCACCAAAACATAGGTGGATACCGTTCTATGTCATATTTAGTCTCTTTGTCTCTTATTTCTAAGGTTTTTAGTTGTTCATGAAATTGAACTTCTGTTGTTGACTTGGCGTACATCCAAAAGTGATTCTTCATAACCTTTCCTTTGTGGCGCTTACTCCAATTTGCATGCACATGCATTGCACAATTTCGATTCTCTGAATCTGGAAACAGCTCTTGGATAACAGTTGTTAATCCCTGAAATTTAAATTATATAGATAATGATGCAGCAAGTAAAACACTAATCACTGTATATGAAGCAAAGATACAATGGTCACTATAATTTAGGCACTAATGTAAAACAAACCAGTTTTATTAGCTTTTTATTTCATATGTTATTTGATATTATCATTACCTCAAGCTGCAACAATAACATATAAAATAAATTTCAGATTCTGCTAAGATAACAATAGTAAGATAGCATTTTTCACACCGTAAATAGCGAGAAAGAACTAAAGTAAATATATTTAAGAGTACATACCTTCTCCCGGTCACTGATTATTTTAAGCAGCTCTGAAAACCATCTCCATGAATCTGTGTTCTCAATCTCCACCACAGCCCATGCAATAGGGTACATTTGATTGTTTGCATATCTTCCTACTGCAGTTAATATTTCTCTCTTTAGCAACCCTTTGAGAAAACACTCATCCAATCCAATAATCTTTCTACATCCATCTAAGAAACCCTTTCTCAATGCCTCAAAACATACATAAATTCTTTGGAACACACAAGGATTGTCAGGTGTGACTGTAACACCTCTCACTTTCAGGCTGAGATAAGTAATAAACTTAAGGAAAAAGCTAACAAATCTCAACGCTAAATGATATCAATGCGGAAGCGTTAACTAAACCAACATGGGGTACTATGCCACATCCAGGCTAACCAAAACCTATATACTAAAGCGAATTCAACATCCATCACAAAATCCTAAAGAGTCAATCGTAATCTAAAACAAGTCAATACAAACATAAGTCTAAGGCACGTAGGCCCAATGTCTAATCATTTCTAACAATCGCTAAGCTAAACATAATAGAGGAAGTAGAACTATAGCTAGCGCTCTCTCGTGCATATTTACCCCATACCTGGAAAACAGTTAGAAATATTAGCAAAGAAATGCTAAGTAATCATCCGCTCACACTTGTGAGAAATACAATGATATAGCATAGCTTTGTAAATAGGTTTTACACACGCATATAGGATATATGCCAACGAAACTGTTCTCCGTTTTAAAAACCAGATGACTCAACAACAATAGGCTGAATGAATCACAAACCAAGGACACCTCAAATGAATCCAATATCAAGGAATGAATCCACAATACAATAGTTTCATAATAAGATACTAAAACGAATGCACAGGCTCAACTGAACAACACAAGTGAAACCAACCAATCAGCAATCCTCACATCACTCCCCCAGAGTGACATAATCCAGAAACATAGAATAAGTTCTAAACCACAACCTCCAAACTATAACATAGACAACATAGTACAGTATCATAACATAGAAGCGTATAAACCATTCACAGAGGCATAAAAGCCCATTCACAGAGGCCCATTCACAGAGGCGTATGAGCCCATCCACAGAGGCATATGAGCCCAATCACAGAGGCATACCATACCCAAGTGTCAGAGGCATACAATGCCAAACCAACTCCATCCTATACCAATAGATATACATAGAGCCTTAGCTCGAACAACCTCTCTCCAAAGGGTATACATGACACATGAAACCCAAGGAATCACTCACAAGGGTTCAAGACCTCAACATATCAACTCAAGTCCCTTTGAACATCTTAAGGAATTTATAAGAAACTTATAAATACTAAAGGAAATGTAGATAAAAATGCAATCTAAACATGATCTAGCACTTACCCAAGCATATGAATCACTAAAAGAGAAGTCTTGCTTTGAATCCTTGCCAGCACATTTAAACATCACTCTCATACTCTCATTTTTATAATAGCATATTCATGTTCATAATTTTCTTCATCATCCTTATTACCTTCATCAAGTTCATCATCATTATTCTCTTCATCATCATACTCATTACCTTCATTTCTTTTCTTCAAGATCAACGCTTGGATTACCTTCATTTTCTTCTTCAATAGTAATACCCTCTTGTTTTGGTTGGGTAACTACACCTCCATCCGGATCACCTTGGGATTGGTTTACATTTGATGCTAACTGAGGTGCTAACTCTGAATATGGTACTACCTCTGGTTCATCAACCCCATGCTCAACATATATGTCCACCTTCTTATATTTACGTGCTAACATCATTAGCTCCAATGTGTGGGTGTCATTAATGAATGACCTAAGCTTCTCCATCGGCTCCATAGTTAACTTATAAGATAGGCTTTCGACCTTACATATTTCTCATGTGCTATAAACTTCATCAAGTGAGGCACACAAATAAGATCCGTGTTAATTGTTACTTCATCAACTTCTCCATTTATATATCGTAGTCTTGGATCTTGCACAAAACTACCCCCATGATAAATTCTCAAATCGACTATGTGATACATTCTGCAGGGTACACACACTTACAACTTTTAGTGCAGGGTACATGCACTTATAGGAGTAATTAAATTATTTACCCCTAAAGAATTCAAGAGATGGATAAAGTAAGATAAAACAAAAACCAAACAAACAATGTTGTGGTTTACTGTCTTGTAGGATGGATAATGCATTACTGGTGAGAATGGACTAACAAAGAAAAATGCTTTTGCAGGGATAATCCATCAAAGTAAAGGAAATGCATTATAACCATTTGAACACAAAGTATATGCCACCATTAACAATTTCACAATTAATTTATTTTGTACTTGGCCATATTTTGTACATGCACAGAACTACACTCTGTCCACTGCTTATTTACACCAGTATTGTGTTCTATTCATCTAATTTGAAATCAAAAATAAAAACCATAAAGACACAAAGGCATAAAGAACTCAAAAATTCAAACAATAAAGGCATTAAAAAAAACAAAAATCAAAATCATAAAGGCACCCTACAAACTACATCAAACAACTATACATTATATTTTCACTAAAAGACAATAGTAGTATAAAATAAAGTATTAGTTAGGACCACCACAACAACAAATGTCTCCTCTCAAGATTACATGGGGGACCCATTCAAAACCCAAACAAATATTTATAAAAATAACTCAATAATGTCACTACCCACACATTTATATGTGCTTTGATTAGAAGTTCATACTTTAGTAGCAGGGGCCAGCAACACGTATAACTTCCCACTACCAACCGTTCAGCTTCTCTGGAGGGCTATTGCTTTCCAGAACAGACTGTTCTTCTATTTTGATGCCTGAACCCAAAAGAACAAGAATACAAGTGAGTAACAAGAATACTTGTAAGTGTTCCCAAAAGCAGTGAAGAGGAAAAAAATGCATTGACTGCTCACTTGTAAGTGTTCAAAATAGCGCAAACAACCACAAAAGATAGAAAAAACATCAAAATAGAAAAGAAATTACCAATTTATTGTAAAGTTTCCAGGAGAAAAGTGAAGCCTAGCCGGAGAGAGAAATAAAGGAGAAAAGTGAAGCCTAGAAAAAACATCAAAATAGACAAACTTGCGCAAGGGAGAAGAGAGAAATAGGGTTTTTATTTCCAATTTCTTTTTGACCAAGAAGAGGGTCAAATGTTTTTTTTTTTTTTTGGGGGGGGGGGGTTGATAAGCTTAATTTCTAGGCATTTTTAGAGTAATTTTAGTAAGTGGTTTACGTAAATAAATTAAATTCAAGGAAATTCCAGCGAGGACGAGGAGAAATCTAAGGCTTCACCGTAGGAGGTTTCCATATTAAGTGATTTTTAGGCTTGAATTACTTTCTTCTGTCTCTACTTTAAATTCCCATATTAATATTCTCATTTTGATATGCTAAATTTCTTGAATAGTTTATGCAATTAATTATGATTATTGGCTAGAACATTGAATTACGGATTTGGACTAGCCTTAGATTAGATTAATTGATTAATCTTCATGTGCTGATTCTTCTAATTTTGATTGAAGAATTGAATTTTGATTATATTTATCTTATGTATTTTAGTTGTGAATTGTGTGACAGGTCATTGCATACTTCTGTTATTAAGGTTTATAAGAAGAATTGACAGGTGAATTATGAACCTAGACCTCGTAAGATAAACACAATTGACCTAAACTAGACATAGTTTTAGGTATTTGTGGTGAGTTTGATTGTTACTTAATGGGTTCAATTAATGTTGGTGAGATATTGACGGATGATCACAGTTAATTGGATACAACCTAGTAGCTCGACAGAGTATTAGGATATATTTGGACCAATCATCACTGTAATTGCATGAATCAGTACTTAGGATGGTTAGTTAATTATCTAATAGGTGAACCCAAATCCCTAGTCTTTTCTCAATTAGAAGTTTTCTTAATTTTAAGCTCATAAATATTCTTTTTATTACGTGAATTTCTTTTATTCGTGTTTTGCTCTTATCAACAAAATTGGTTATTCAAAACAACAGTTAATTGTGTTATTCGTGGGATCGACCCTGGAATACTCCAGGAATTTATACTGTGATTGACTCTGTGTGCTTGCAGAAAATATCAATCAAGTTTTTGGCGCCATTGCCGGGGAACACTTATTTAACTATTTTCTTAAGTTTTTCTGTTATTTTATTTTTGTAGCTAGGTTTTTTATCATTTTATTTTTACTTTTTTTTATTTATTTATTTGTTCATTCTGTTATTATTATTTTTATGATCTTGAGGCGATCAATAAGGCATAAAAATGCTGAATTATTTCCTATTGATCTTGAAATTGAACGTACTTGCAGGAAAAATAGGGTACAAAGGCAGCTTGAAATGGCTGAAAACAATAGATCGGGTCAACAGGATGAACGTATACCACCAATAGTTCCACCTCCTCAGAATCAAGCAGTTCAACGATGTCTTCGAGACATCCAAAGACCGGTAATAGCTGTTAACCCGTGTTGCATTCAATTATCTGATGCAGCTAGGAATTATGAACTCAAGAGTTTCCATCTGAATATGCTTCCTAACTTTAATGGTTTGGGAAGTGAAGATGCTTTGGGTTTCATGCGAGAGCTTTATAGTACGGTACAAACTTTACCTTTGAATAATTTATCTGAAGAAGAGCTTAGAATGAAATGTTTTCCATATTGCATGAGGGGTGATGCTAGGTAGTGGTTGTTAAATCTACCAGAGGCTTCTTTAAGAACTTGGGGTGATGTTTACAATGCTTTCATGTTTAAATATTACTCATCTCAAAAGACAAGGGACTTTCATGTTTAAATATTACTCATCTCAAAAGACAAGGGACTATAGGAGTAGGATATGCACTTTTACTCAAAGAGAGGGGGAGTTATTTCATGAAGCATATCGTTTCAACTTTGATGGATCTCAGCGATGCACTATGCTAACTTCCCAGGGGGTCACCCATCCCGTGATGGCCGGAAGTCAAGCACGCTTAACCACAGAGTTTTGGTTGCCATATCCTACTTAAAACCAATTGGTGATAGGTAGTTGGACATTAACCATTTAACCACATCCCTCCATGGTAAGCCACAGCGCCACGTCTCGAATCGAGTAGGGGCTGAACTCGGCCAACCCTGCCGACGCCCAACAAACTTGCTTTTGAACCAATGTCCACACCATCAATTCCCTTTGTTATTGTTTAACTCCTAATTGTCAGTCTCTTGTAGATACTGCTGCAGGTGGATACTGTAACACCCCGAAAATTCCTACTACTCTTTTGAATATTACAAGGGGTTATTTTCTTATTAAATAATCATTAGAATAATTATAAGTATAATTATTTTCCCATGGGCTTGAGATCATATATTTCTATATGATTTATTATTATGTTAATACTAGAAGTCCATAATTTCTATTTGATATATATATATATATATATATATATGTATTCCATACCATAATATTATTATTGAGCCCATAACTATATATATATATATATATATATATATATATATGTTTTATAGACTAAGATTATCCTTGAGCCCACAAATTATATTCTCTTAAGAACTATGCTAAGCCCTGTGACACCCCCAACCTCACACAGGCTGAGATAGCTAAAACTTAACATAAAAGCTGCCAATCTCAACCAACAAACCAAACATAGCGGAAGCGAATTAAAACCTAAGGGCGTCATGCCACATCTAGGTATATCACAGCCTAGATGCACAGGCTAAACATAAAACGAACTAACTGTATAAACGATAAGAATTCTCAAATGTATCTTAGGACATCCCACAACTAAACCAAAGTGTACAACATCTCAAATGGCGCACAGGCCAAAGCATAAGACCAAAACATAATCACTATCTAAGCCTCCTCGTACAGGAGTATCTCTATCGCGCTCACGCATAGGCTTTAAGGCAAACCTGGAAAACATACGAGGAACCATTAGCAAAAGACTGCTAAGTAACCACCACTCACACCCGCAAGGAAGTATAGATATATATACGTTTGCAAATAGGTTTACACACCCATATAGAATATAAACACCAACAAACTGTTCAACAGTTCAAATCGGATACTCAACAAGGATAAACTGAAGGAATCAATAACCAAGACTCAGTCAAACAAAACCAATATCCAATAACGAGAGTACAATACGACGAATCCATAACAAGATATCAACTGAACGACAATCATAAGGAATCCAACCAATCATAACCAAGAATAACAAGGTATCAACCGAATAAACAAACGAACTCACGAATATGCCAATCAAGAAGGAATCCCAACTCCAACCTCCGAACCCTCATACCAACCATCATACCAAGTCAAACCCATAGTCAGAAGTCAGAAGTCAGAAGTCAATAGTCACGAGTCAAA
>CP025645.1:5768632-5784921 GCA_003576665.1 Ipomoea trifida | reverse complement strand
TATAACACAGCCTAGATGCACAGGCTAAACATAAGAAACGAGCTAACTGTATAAACGATAATCCTTGGATATATTTCAAGACATCCAACAACTAAACCAAAGTATACAGAATTCTCAAAACGGCACACAGGCCAAAGCATAAGTCTAAAAACATAACTACTATCTATGCCTCCTCTGACGGGTATAACTCTATCGCGCTCACGCAAAGGCTTTAAGGCAAACCTGGAAAACACACAAAGAACCATTAGCAAAAGACTGCTAAGTAACCACCATTCACACCCGCAAGGAAGTATAGATATACATATAAGTTTGTAAATAGGTTTACACACCCGTATAGAATATACACACCAACAAACTGTTCAATAGTTCAAATCGGATACTCAACAAGGATAAACTGAACGAATCACAAACCAAGACTCATCCAACCAAAGCCAATGATTAACAAGGAAAGCATAAGACAACAACGAACCATAACCAAGATACCAACTGAACACCATCATAAGGAACAATCAATCATAAACAAGGACAACGAGATATCAACAGAATAACAAGGACTCATAACCAAAGAACCGAAAGGAAAACCTAACACCAACCACCAAGCATCAAATCGAACCAAGCCCAATCAGAAACCAAGTACACAGGGGTAATGAACCCAATCACAGGGTGATGAACCCAATCACAGGGACCCTAGATGTGGCATGACGCCCTTAGGTTTTAAATTCGCTTCCGCTATGTTCTGTTGTTAGTTGAGATAGGCAGCTGTTTTGTTGAGTTTTTAGCTATCTCAGCTCGTGTAAGGTTGGGGTGTCACAGATACACATGTGATAAAAATAGTGATGAGGTTCAAGCTATCTTTGAGAGTCTTGCTAGTAATTCTAGACAAAAAGCAGTGAGAGGTCGAAGAGCTGCTGTGCATGAAATCAGCACACAACCTGAGTTGACAACACAAGTGGCTGAACTGACAAAACAGATTAACTTGTTGATGACTCGTGATAGTTCGAATAGAGAATTTTGTGCTTATTGCAATACATATGGTCATAACTCTTCTCTTTGTATGAATGCAGAGTCATCTAAACCATCTTATGAAGAGGCAAATTACATGGGATCTAATATGGGGAGGCAACAACCTAGAAATGATCCATTTTCCCATACATATAATCCAAGTTGGCGAAATCACCCTAACTTCTCATGGAGAGATCAAGGTAATGCAAGGCCAATGGGACCACCTGGATTTCAGCAACAAGGGCCATCAGGATTTCAGCATCAGCAATACAGATCCTTCCAGCAGCCACCTGCACCACAACAACCTCAATTTCCTACTCAGGAGAAGAAACCTCAACTGGAGGAGATGTTCATGCAATACATGGCTAGCCAGGACACTATGATGAAGAAGCTAGATGCAAATATTGATAAGGTTGCTCAGTCCAGCCAAGCATCCATTCATAATTTAGAGGTGCAAGTAGGTGAGTTAGCTATATTGGTTGCAGAAAAAGATCGAGGTAAGTTTCCTAGTGCCACTGAAATAAACCCTAGGGAAGGAGCTATGGCTGTCACTTTGAAAAGTGGTAAGGTGTTGAATGAAGTTTTGAAAGAAAAAGAACCCATGAGGGTTGAAAAACAGAGTGATAAAGAAGGAGATCAACTGCCTAAAGAGAGTTCTAGTGATCAAAACCATATTTCCTCTACAGTAAAACCTTATGTACCCCCCATTCCATATCCACAAAGGCTACAAAAGAAGAACCAGGACAATAACTTTAAAAGATATTTGGAGGTGTTTAAAAAATTGCAGATTAAGCACTTGCCAATATGCCATCTTATGCCAAGTACATTAAGGAAATTGTGTCTAATAAAAAGAAACTGGAAGAGTTTGCTACTGTGCATCTAAATGAGGAGTGTAGTGCTATTTTACAAAGCAAATTACCTCCTAAGCTAATGGATCCAGGAAGTTTTTCTATTCCTTGCACTATTGGTAACACTGTTGTTGATAAATGTTTATGTGATTTAGGTGCCAGTATAAACCTTATGCCTTTAACTCTTTTCAAGAAGTTGGGAATAGCTGGAATGAAGTCAACTACAATCTCTCTTCAACTTGCTGATAGATCAGTCAAGTACCCACAGGGAGTAGTGGAGGATATCTTGGTAAAAGTTGGTAAATTCTACTTTCCTGCTGATTTTCTGATTTTGGACATGGGTAATGATACAGATACATCCCTTATACTTGGTAGGCCATTTTTGTTAACAGGAGGAGTGATAAGTGCCAAAAGTAGCCGTGTTTGAGGGGTGTGTGTGCCCCATTTTAGATCTTATGATTGATGCTTGAATTTTATCATATGAATGTGAAAATGATGAAGTGGGTTTAGTTTTGTGTGGTTGAAGTTCTTTGTGCTTTGCTTCTATTTCCTGCCGAGATAGATAGTAGACTCTAGGAAAGTGAGTGTGTGTGCGATAGCGGCCTCTCACGAGTCCAACTCATCCACATCTCCGCCATCTATCCGAAAGGATGAGGTCCGACAGGAGTAGTAGGCAAGGTGTTCGATAAAATGCATCAACCGAATGAGTATTGAGAGTCCAAGTGTGACGTCACTTGGTATTGATACCTTGACTCCCGTGACCATTCCCGAACCTCATTTTTACAACCCCTATAGTGTGGTCAATCGTATAGGCTAACTAAGGCATTCAACCCCCTTGTTCTTTTAAACCTTTTTCCTATTAAATTAACTTTTGCAACCCCCAATCCATGACCCAAATGTCTCCTAGTGATTCTCGTAAGTCTTGCCTATTAACCTCCTAAATGCCAACACTAATTCGCTCCAATTTGTCATGCTTGGACACGACACTCGGAGACTTTTCCTCGTTTTACCACTTATCCACCTCACCATAAACTATCACCTTCAAGGAGTAATAATAGATATGCCTTTAGGGAAATTAATTTTTAGAGCAGGAACAGAAAAAGAAGAATTCTCTATCTCTAAAGCTGTTAAGTTCCCATCTGTTGATGAATCGTGTCTTTTTGTTGATGCTATTGAGAAACTATCAAAAGAAGCATTTGTTAAGCATTCATTTAGTGAGCCATTAGAAGCATGTCTTGCACTTAGTATAAAAATGGAAGAGGAAGAATCAAATTTTGTTGAGTCTTTGATGAGATTAGAGGGTCAGGGTTATTTGCCTACACATCTTAGTAGAAAATATGAAGATTTAGGTAGGGGCAACCCTTTTCCACTCCCTTCTAATGAAACACCACCTCAACTTGAACTTAAACCACTTCCATCACATCTGAAATATGTTTTTTTGGGTGTAAATGATACTTTTCCTGTGATTATTTATGCTGATTTGCTCCCTGCAGAAGAAGAAAAACTGATGAGAATATTGAGGCAATTTAAGAACATGTAAGTAAAGTGATGGTAAGACATGGACTACTCACCGCTATTGGCTTTAGTGGGATTCTTTTCTTCTCATCGCCCTAGATAACGTCATTGGGCAACCCGACTTCATGTGGAGCTCCATGCTTTTTCGAAAACAGTGTGATGGGTGCCGAAATCCTAGCGGGGTGGCTCACCCCCTCTCTTATTTTCTCGTCCCTTAGGATAATGATGTAGTAGTTTGTAGTAGCTCACCGCCATGGCCTGGGCGGTCACTCTTTATTCTCAACCCCCTCGGATCACGTCATTGGGCACCCGACATCACATGGTGCCAATGCTTTTTCGAAGGTCAATGCAATGGGTTCTCGAATCCAAGCGGGGTGGCTCACCTCCTCCCAATATTATGATCTTCTAGGATCTCGTTGGGACAACCGGCTTCACGTAGATCTCTACTCTTGATTGAAGAACGGTGCAATATTTGCCCCAAATGCTAGAAGGATGGCTTCTCTCGGATCTTATCTCTAGGAGTAGACATTACTTAGCCTCTTTCTCAT
Organism: Ipomoea trifida; assembly: GCA_003576665.1. Classification (NCBI taxonomy): domain Eukaryota; kingdom Viridiplantae; phylum Streptophyta; class Magnoliopsida; order Solanales; family Convolvulaceae; genus Ipomoea; species Ipomoea trifida. The sequence continues at coordinate 5,781,008 of CP025645.1, read as the reverse complement.
TTTTCCATAACAATCCATCTTGCCTTTTTCTAGGGAATTGGGAATTCTCACTCGCTCACACTAGGCTCACCTTTTGCCCCATGCCCTACCAAATTAGTCCATTTTCCGGGCTTCACTTGCATTATATTTATCAAGTTTAATGGTACACACGTTCAATTGGATAGAATTGAATAGCTAAATGCTAGAGAGAGAATTTTTGCAAGTGTTTTAAGAGTTTTTTCTTCTATAAATGAAAACTAACTCTCAAAATGTATAGAGATCTTCATATTTATAGAGAAGAATTTGCACCTAGCGTGCTGTGCTCAATCTACGTGCGCGACACGGGCGTGATTTGGGAATAATCCTCATCCATGCCTAGAATCACGCGTGATATAGGTTAAGACAGCTTCCACGCTCAGAATTACGCACATGACAACAACGTGATTTGGATATAGCGAAAAATCACGCCCAAAGTCACGCGTGTGACACGGGAGTGATTTGGTCCTACATCCATGCTCTTCAAAAATGCATCGTTTTGGTGTGCTTTTGTCACCCTTTCTAACCATAATTCCTCAAAAACATCATAATGCACAAATTAGAAGATCTTGTAATGAAAATGGCATTTTATTGCTTTTTACTCATAATTCACGCATAAATTGCTCAAACTACGCATAGGGCACCTTTAAATTGACCATGAAAACTAGTATCTTTTGACACTTATCAAAAGTTTCCACAATTAGCTACACAATGTTTTAGGCAACCATATGTTTTGATCAAGAGAATTGTAAGAGAATGGAAAAGGGGAACGATGTACACACACCAACCAACTATCCACCTAGTATGCCAAGTCCCAACATGTAAGTAAAGTGATGGTAAGACATGGACTACTGTCCGCTTTAGCCTTTAGTGGGATCCTTTTCTTCTCATTTGGCAACCCAACTTCATGTGGAGCTCCACGCTTTTTCGAAGACAGTGTGATGGGTGCCCAAATCCTAACGGGGTGGCTCACCCCCTCTCTTATTTTCTCGTCCCTTAGGATAATGATGTAGTAGTTTGTGGTAACCAACCGCCATGGCTTTGGCGGTCACTCTTTCTTCTCAACCCCCTCGGATCACGTCATCGGGCACCCAACATCACATGAAGTCCCATGCTTTTTCGAAGGTCAATGCAATGGGTTCCCGAATCCTAGCGGGGTGGCTCACCTCCTCTCAGTTTTCTAATCTTCTACGATCTCGTTGGGACAACTGACTTCTCGTAGATCTCTACGCTTGTTTGAAGAACAGTGCAATGGTTGCCCCAAATCCTAACAAGATGGCTTCTCTCGAATCTTATCTTTAGGAGTGGCCATTACTTAGCCCTTTTCTCATTTTACAATAACAACGAGAATTTTTGCAGGTGTTCTAAGAGTTTTCTCTTCTAAAAATGAAAACTAACTCTCAAAATGTATAGAGATCCTCATATATATAAAGAAGAATTTGCACCTAGCGTGTTTTGCTCAATCCACGTGCGTGATATAGGAATAATCCTCATCAATGCCTAGAATAACGCGTGATATTGGTTCACACAGCTTCCACGTTCAGAATCACGCACATGACAACAACGTGATTTGGATATAGAGAAGAATCACGCCCTGAGTCACGTGTGTGACACGGGAGTGATTTGGTCCTACTTCCGTGCTCTTAAAAAATGCATCGTTTTGGTATGCATTTGTCACCCTTTTTTATCCATAATTCCTCAAAAACATCATGATGCACAAATTAGAAGACCTTGTAATGAAAATGGCATTTTATTGCTTTTTACTCATAATTCACGCATAAATTGCTCAAACTTGTCATAGAATACCTTCAAAGCATAAGTGTCAAAAGATAGGTACACAATGTTTTAGGCAACCATATGTTTTGATCAAGAGAGTTGTAAGAGAATCGAAAATGGTAACGATGTACACACTCCAAAAATCTATCCACTCAGTACGCCAAGACCCAGCATGTAAGTAAAGTGATGGGAAGACATGGACTACACTCCGCTTTTGGCTTTAGCGGGATTCTTTTCTTCTCATTGACCGACTTCACGTAGATCTCTACGCTTGTTTGATGAACGGTGCAATGGTTGCCCAAATCCTAGCAATATGGCTTCTCTCGGATCTTATCTCTAGCAGTGGCTATTACTTAGCCTTTTTCTCATTTTACCATAACAATCCCTCATGCCTTTTTCTAGGGAATTGGGATTTCTCAGTCGCTCACACTAGGCTCACCTTTTGCCCCATACCCTACCAAATTTGTCTATTTTCCAAGCTTCACTTGCATTATATTTCTCAAGTTTAAGGGTACACACATTCAATTGGATAGAATTGAAATTCTAAATGCTAGAGGGGGAATATTTGCAAGTGTTCTAAGAGTTTTATCTTCTAAAAATGAAAACTAACTCTCTAAATGTATAGAGAACCTCATATTTATAAAGAAGAATTTGCACCTAGCGTGCTTTTCTCAATCCACGTGCGTGACACGGGCGTGATATGGAAATAATCCTCGTCCATGCCCAGAATCACGCATGATACAGGTTCAGACAACTTCCACGCTCAGAATCACGCACATGACAACAACGTGATTTGGGTATAGAGAAGAATCGCGCCATAAGTCACGCGTGTGACACGTAGTGATTTGGTCCTACTTCCGTGCTCTTAAAAAATGCATCGTTTTGGTACGCATTTGTCACCCTTTTTTATCGATAATTCCTCAAAAACATCATGATGCACAAATTAGAAGACCTTGTAACGAAAATGGCATTTTATTGCTTTTTACTCATAATGCACGCATAAATTGCTCAAACTACGCGTAGAATTCCTTCAAATTGACCTTGAAAACTAGTATCTTTTGACAGCTATCAAAAGTTTCCACAATTTAGTTTGCTTGTCCCCAAGCAAATCATTTAACCATTCAAAGCATAAGTGTCAAAAGATAGCTACACAATGTTCTAGGCAACCATATGTTTTGATCAAGAGAGTTGTAAGAGAATGGAAAAGGGTAACGATGTACACACTCCAAAAATCTATCCACTCAATACGCCAAGACCCAGCATTTAAGTAAAGTGATGGGAAGACATGGACTACTCTCCGCTTTTGGCATTAGCGGGATTCTTTTCTTCTCATTGCCCTAGATAACGTCATTGGGCAACCCGACTTCATGTGGAGCTCCACGCTTTTTCGAAGACAGTGTGATGGGTGCCCAAATCCTAGCGGGGTGGCTCAACCCCTCTATTATTTTCTCGTCCCTTAGGATAATGACGTAGTAATTTGGTGTAGCTCACCGCCATGGCTTAGGCGGTCACTCTTTCTTCTCAACCCCCTCGGATCACGTCATCAGGCACCCGACATCACATGGAGCCCCATGTTTTTTTGAAGGTCAGTGCAATGAGTTCCCGAATCCAAGCGGGGTGGCTCACCTCCTCTCAGTTTTACGATCTTCGAGGATCTCGTTGGTACAACTGACTTCACGTAGATCTCTATGCTTGTTTGATGAACGGTGCAATAGTTGCCCCAAATCCTAGCAAGATGGCTTTTCTCGGATCTTATCTCTAGGAGTGGCTATTACTTAGCCTTTTTCTCATTTTACCATAACAATCCCTCATGCCTTTTTCTAGGGAATTGGGATTTCTCAGTCGCTTACACTAGGCTCACCTTTTGCCCCATACCCTACCAAATTAGTCCATTTTCCAAGCTTCACTTGCATTATATTTCTCAAGTTTAAGGGTACACACATTCAATTGGATAGAATTGAATTGCTAAATGCTGGAAGGGGAATTTTTGCAAGTGTTCTTAGAGTTTTATCTTCTAAAAATGAAAACTAACTCTCAAAATGTATAGAGATCCTCATATTTATAAAGAAGAATTTGCACCTAGCGTGCTTTGCTCAATCCACGTGCGTCACACGGACATGATATGGAAATAATCCTCGTCCATGCCCAGAATCACGCGTGATACAGGTTCAAACAGCTTCTGTAACACCCCGTAAATTCATTCAAGCCTTTCGATCGTAGGTGAGGCTGACCGAGAGCACCAGAGGAAGGAGCAGCATGATCCCTTAGCTCCTACGCCACTAGTTGGCCCCGTACTCCGACAGCTGCAGGAGATGCACCGTATGGTTGAGGCGAGGTTCGATTCGCTAGATTTGAGGGTGGATCGCGGCTTCCAGCGCTTGGGCTTCATCGAGGCCAAGCTAGGTATTGAGGTGCCACCGGAGTATCTGCAGCCTTATCAGCAGCTGTATCCTTATCCATACCCTTATCCACACCACGGTCCAGGCAGTTCTTCTCAAGGAGGCCAACCAGGTTAGTTGATAGTTTTCTCGTTAGTGTTAGCTCCGTAGTAGAAACCCTGTAGTCTAGGTAAGTTGTTAGTTTATGTTCTTGCATGCTAGTTTGGGTTGGGTAGGTTATGAGTTTAGTTGCATGTTAGTATGTTCTTGGGTTTAGGATTAGTTGAGCAATCGTTCTCTTTAATCTTCCGTTGAATCTTCGTTTCCTTCGAATCGTTCTGTTTCTAGTTCCCGTGAGCTTTGAGCTTCGGGGATGAAGCTCCTTTTAAGGGGGGTAGAGTGTAACACCCCGTAAATTCGTTCAAGCCTTTCGATCGTTAATTAATCCCTTGGGCAATTTAATTATTTTAATTGGGCTAGTTCTTTCAATTTAATACATATATATATATATATATATATATATATATATATATATATATATATATATATATATATATACACTCTCGTGAGAACTCTCGCCCAGGTAGGAAATGAGAACGCTCCACAGCGTCCACGTGTCCAGATCAACGAATTCCCGTGAGCTTTGAGCTTCGGGGATGAAGCTCCTTTTAAGGGGGGTAGAGTGTAACACCCCGTAAATTCGTTCAAGCCTTTCGATCATTAATTAATCCCTTGGGCAATTTAATTATTTTAATTGGGCTAGTTCTTTCAATTTAATACATATATATATATATATATATATATATATATATATATATATATATATATATATATATATATATATATATATATATATATATATATATTCCTTGAGCCTAATTTAATTATTCTAATCAAGAGCCCAATTAATTGAATTTATTCTTGTAAGGGATTTTATTCAATTTGGATCCTTACAATTCTTGTAATTAAAATATTCCTACATAGCCCAATTTCTTAATATATATATATATAAGTATAATGTCTTTAAGACATCTTATGGGCTTCTTTATTCTAATATATGTATTTAATTGTAAGGGATGAATTCATTAGCCCAAATTATTAATCTTGTATATATTCAATTCTTGTAACTAATATAATATATGTAACTTAAGCCCATTCCACATTAAAGTCTTTCACCCTAATACATTATATGTATTCTAGTATATATATTGAAGATTAAAAACCCCTAAAGGTTTTCACTCCCTCTCCTCCCTACACTCATTTCACACGCCATTTCCCTTCCTTATTGTTCAAAATTTGATCTTCATTTCCCTACAAGTTTTCAAGTCAAGATTGCTCCTTTAAGCTTGTTTAGGATTGGGTAAGTGCATCTAGCTAAGAATCTACCTTGCATTTTATGGTTTTGTTAGTCTTTTTGCATATTCTTATGTATGTTCTTTTGGGGTTCTTTGGGTAAAAGATGATCAAGAAGGTGGTGGGGCTCTGTGAGCTTGCTTGAGGCTTTGCTAGATTGGAGAAAGCTCTTTGAGGTAACCACTATGTCCATCAAAACCTATTTCTACACTCCTATTCTATGTGATATTCTTGGTGTTGGAAATCCTGAAATTTCTTGGTGTTTAGCCCTATTTTTTGTTGTATTTGTTGGATTTCATCTTGATCTTTTGCTTAGTGTTGATATGATCATTGATGGTTTGAATTTCTATATTTTTGGCCTCTAATTTGATGAAATGTTGGTGTATTTGGGTCTGATTTTGCTCTCTGGAAAATGGTTTTATTCGAGTCTGTGCGTTGATCTGGAATCTGGGAGGTGAGTTGACCTTGCGGAGGTCCGAGGCGGAATAATGTGCCCCGCCAAGGAGATCCGCAAGGCCGAGGCGGTGAGGATGGACGGCGATGGGTGGTCCGCCGAAGGGATCCGTCCCCTTCGTGCGGAGGAGGCAGGCGGAGGTCCGTGCTCCGCTGCTGGGTTCCGCAAAGTCTCTGGAAGTTGGATTCCAGAGACCAATTTTTGGTTGTTGTTGTCTGTTGTTTCTCCTTTGTTCTGATTATTGTTGGATTGTTTTGTTGGGTATTTTACCATGTCTTTGGAGTATTTATTCATGTCGTTTATTGGGTATTTTATACCATATCTTGGCGCATTGATTCATGTCTTTGGTTTCTCTTTTTGGACTCTTGGTTTATTTAATTCCTTGAATTCATTACCTGGGAGTTGGTTTGTGTTCATAGTTGAGATGAACACTTTGTTTGGTAGTTTTGAGTTGAGGTTGGAGTATGAGTATGTGATGGTGGGTTTGTTGGTATCGGTTGGAGGTTGTTGGTTGGTTTGACTGTGCTACTATTGACTATTGACTTCTGACATTGGACTTCGGTCCCTGTGATTGGGTTGATTACCCCTGTGATTGGACTTCGCTCCCTGTGATTGGACTTTCGGTCCCTGTGATTGGACTACGGTCCCTGTGATTGGACTTCGGTCCCTGTGATTGGGCTCATCACCCCTGTGTACCGGATTTCCGGGTTCTGACTCTTGACTTTTGACTTCTGACTATGAGATTGACTTGGTACGATGGTTGGTTCGAAGGTTTGGAGGTTGGAGTTGGGTTTCTTTCTCGGGTTACTTGTTTATGAGTTCCCGTGTTTGTCGGTTGATATTCTGTTGTTCTTGGTTACGGTTGGTTGTTTCTTATGGTTGTTGTTCAGTTGGTATCATGGTTATGGTTCGCTGTTGTCTTATGCTTTCGTTGTTGGATATTGGCTTTGTTTGGATGAGTCTTGGTTTATGATTCGTTCAGCTTATTGTTGTTGAGTATCTGTTTTGAACTATTGAACAGTTTGTTGGTGTTTATATTCTATATGGGTGTGTAAACCTATTTACAAGCTTATGTATATTTATATCTCCTTGCGGGTGTGAATGGTGGTTGCTTAGCAGTCTTTTGCTAATGGTTCTTTGCGTGTTTTCCAGGTATGGATTAAGTCTGAGCGCGAGCGCGTTAGAGCTGATCTTATGAGGACGCTTAGACTTAGTTTTATGATGTTAGACTTTGGTTTTTGGGCCTGTGTGCCATTGGAGATTTGATATACTCTTGACTAGTGTTGGGATGTTGTTAAACATGACTTGAGGATTTATTTTATTTATGCATGACAGTTTAGTTCGTTTCTTATGGTTAGCATGTGCATCTAGGCTGTGTTTTCTACCTAGATGTGGCATGATGCCCCTTAAGTTTTAAATTCGCTTCCGCTATGTTATGTTGTTGGTTGAGATAGGCAGCTGTTGTGTTAAGTTTTATCTATCTCAGCCTGTGTAAGGTTGGGGTGTCACAGTTGGTATCAGAGCCTGTGTTGAGGTCTAAGTAGAGATCCTAGGGTTGTAATCTGAAACTCTAGGACTTGATCAGTAGAAATTAAGATGTTTGAGAATTCTAAGATGTGTGAATTCTAGGCCGCGCGATGAGGACTCGTTTACTTGCTTTTGTTTATGTTTGCAGGTTGTTTGTTGTTTGCATGTTGTGAGCTTGTTCTCACTTGCTTTCTTGCGTGTTTGGTTAAGGTCGACCGAAGTTCTGTTCGCTTTCTGTTAGTATCTCCCCCTTCTAGCGATCATGGTGCCGCCACGACGACGCGAGGACTACCCGGAGGTGCCCTACGCAGAGCAGCTGATGCAGAACCTCCAGCAGCTGACACAGATCACACAGCTCCTGGGGAACGTGATGGTTCAGAACAACCAGCGCGGGCAGCCGGACCTTGTTCGGAGGGTGGCGGGGCAGCACCCACCCTTCTTCGCTGGAGAGGAGGACCCCGTGATCCTTGAGGAGTGGATCCGGGCACTCGACAAGATCCTGGAGGTGGTGGAGTGTCCACTGGGTCGCCAGGTGGAGATGGCGAGCTTTTATCTGAAGGAGGAGGCAGACCTCTGGTGGGTCCACGGCGGCCCAGCGATGCGACAGGAGCCCGACTTCGGGTGGGAGACCTTCAAGGATCGACTGAGAGCTCGCTTCTATCCGGATCACGTGAAGGCAGTTGTAACACCCCGTAAATTCCTTTTCAAGCCTTTCGTTCGGTAAATAATTCCTTGGGCAATCTAATTAATTCTTCGGGCAATTTAATTAAATTCCAATTGGGCTAATTCTTGTATTTAATATATATACTTGTATATATATATATTCTTGAGCCTAATTTAATTATTCTAATCAAGAGCCCAATTAATTGAATTTATTCTTGTAAGGGATTTTATTCAATTTGGACCCTTACAATAATTGTTATTAAATATTCTTACAAGCCCACATTCTTGATCATACATTATATATACACATATATTGTTCCTAAGACATTCTTATGGGCTAATTCTTGTGATTAATTTGTAAGGGGTGAATTTATTAAGCCCAACCTACTAGTCTTGATTATATTTAATTTCCTACACCCATTACTTTATAAGTTACTTAAGCCCACATCATTTAATGTCTTACACCCTAAATATTGTATGTATTCTTGGTATATAATTTGAAGATCAAATTACCCTAAGACTTTCACTCTTTCTTCCTCCTACCCTACACTTCATACGCCATTTCCTCTCATAATTCTCTAAGAATTCATCTTCATTTTCCCTACAAGATTTCAAGCAAAGATTGCTCTTTTAAGCTTTGTTGGGAGTGGGTAAGTGCATCTATCCTAGGATCCATCTTGCATTTTGTGTTTTAGATAGTCTTTTTACATAATCTTATAAGTGTTCTTTTGGGGTTCTTTGGGAAAAAGATGATCAAGGTGAAGGTGGGGCTTCTTGAGCTAGCAAAAGGCTTATTGGAGTAGGAAAAGCTCTTTGAGGTAACCATCCATGTCCATCAAATCTATTTTATTCACCTATTCTATATATATTGATCTTGGTGTTGGAAATCCTGAAAATTCTTGGTGTATAGCCTATTCTTGGATTTATTTGGTTGGATTTCATCTTGATCTTTTGCCTTGTGTTGTATGATCAATGATGTTGTGGATTTCCTTATTTTTGGACTCTAAATTGGATGAAATTTGAGTGTATTTGATTGGTTTTTGTATTCTGGAAATGGTGTTGTTCATGTCTGCTTTTGGTTTCTGGAATCTGGGAAGTGGGTTGGCCTTGCGGAAGACCCAAGCGGCACAATGTAACCCGCGAGGGCGATCCGCAAGGTGGCGACGGAGGTGTTGGGCGGAGGGGAGAGGCCCGTTGAGGGGGACCGTCTCCTCTTTGCGGAGGAGGTCGGCGGAGAGCTGTGTTCCGTGAGCGTGTTCCGCGAGTTCACTGGAAAATGGTTTCCAGAGAGCGACTTTCTGCTGTTGTTGTCTGTTGTTGGTCTTTTGTTTCAGATCATTGTTGGATTGTTTTGTTGGGTATTTTACCATGTTTTTGGAGTATTTATTCATGTCATTCATTGGGCATTTGATGTCTTAGTTTGGAGTATTGATTCGTGCCTTTGGTTTCCACTTTTGGTGTTCTTGATCTATTGATCCTTTGATTCATAATCTGGGAGTTGGTTGGTGTTCATATTTGAGATGAACCCACGTCTTGGTTGGCTGAGTTGATGTTGGAGTATGGTTGTGATGGTGGTTTTGGTGCTACTATTGACTGTGGACTATTGGGTTACTATTGGTTGTGCTACTATTGTGTTACTATTGGGTTACTATTGGTTGTGCTACTATTGGACTTCGGTCCCTGTGATTGGGTTGATTACCCCTGTGGACTATTGAGTTACTATTGGTTGTGCTACTATTGGGTTACTATTGTTGGTGCTACTATTGGACTTCGGTCCCTGTGAGTGGGGCTCATCACCCCGTTTGACTCGTGACTATTGACTTCTGACTTGTGGTGTGACTTGGTTTGATGGTTGGTTCGGTTTTGGTTGGGAGGTTGGTGCTGGGATTCCTTCTTGGTTGGTTTTATGAGTCCTTTGGATTATTCGCTTGATATCTTGTCTTTCTCTTCGAGTTGGATGTTCCCTTTTGGATTGTGTTCAGTTGGTATCTCATTTATGGTTCGTTGTTGCCTTGTGCTTTCGTTATTGGATATTGGCTTTGATTGACTGAGTCTTGGTTATTGATTCGTTCAGCTTATTGTTGTTGAGTATCGGTTTGAAACTATTGAACAGTTCGTTGGTGTTTATATTCTATATGGGTGTGTAAACCTATTTACCAGCTTATGTATATCTATACTTCCTTGCGGGTGTGAATGGTGGTTGCTTAGCATTCTTTTGCTAATGGTTCTTTGCGTGTTTTCCAGGTATGGAGTAGTTACTCGCGAGCGCGCTAGAGCTTTCCTTATGAGGATGTTTAGCCTTAGTTGGTTCTGTTTAGACTTGGTTTTGTTGGCCTGTGAGCCGTGAGACATTATGATACTCTTGTTTAGTACTTTGGGTATTTTCTCTTGGATTTTTATGGATTATGTTTTGAGGATTGATTCAGTTCTATGATATGACAGTTTAGTTCGTTTTATGTTTAGCCTGTGCATCTAGGCTGTGATATACCTAGATGTGGCATGACGCCTATAAGTTTTAAATTCGCTTCCGCTATGTTTGGTTTGTTGGTTGAGATTGGCAGCTTTTATGTTAAGTTTTAGCTATCTCAGCCTGTGTGAGGTTGGGGTGTCACAGCAGCGATGTAGGAGGAGTTCCTACACCTCAAGCAGGGGTCGAGGACTGTGCAGGAGTATCATCGACGCTTCCTGGAGTTGGCCCGTTTCGCGCCGACGTTAGCCCCGACCGAGGAGACCCGGATTGAGCGGTTCGTGGCTGGGCTGAACTTGGATACGCGTATGGCTTTGGTCGTGTTCAAGTTTCAGACGCTGAGTGAGGCCTACAGCAGCGCCGCAGATCACTACCGTGTGCTGACCATCCGACGAGGGATCCAGGACCGCTCGAAGCGGCCGACAGAGGGTGGAGCTTCAGACTCCAAGAGGCACAGACCCGGGAGCTCCGGGATGGGAGGTGGCTTTCAGCGAGGTGGTGCTAGCCACAGCGGTGGATCTCGCCCTAGCTTTGGGCAAGGATCAGGGGGCGATGGAGCGCGTACTCGGCACTTCAACTGCAGACGTAGTGGGAGAGATCACCCTGGACGCGATTGCGAGGGGCGGCTAGTGGAGTGCTACAGCTGCGGGTTGCGAGGACATCGGGCCTACGAGTGCACAGCCAAGAAGGGAGGACCACCACAGTCTAGACCGAGCTCGGCTCAAGGAGCCCCGGCAGCGACCCGACACTCCCGAGAGGCTGAGGGTAATGGAGGTAGCCGTCCGAGTGGAGGCCGAGGGCAGCAAGCGGGGCCGCAGCAAAGAAAGATCTTCGTGATGGGCCGCACCCAAGCAAAGGCCAATGGGCTGGAAGAAGGTAACCCTCGAGCCTAATCTTTAATTACGTGGCTTTTAAGTGCTTTTCGAGTCCTTCTTTAAGCGTTTGTAGTTAGTCGAACCGTTAAGTGAACCGTAGGTGACCCCTCGTTAGTTAGGAAGCTTTAAGTAGCGTTTTGTTAAGAGTTTGAAGACCCGAGCTTATGTCAAGTGGTTGGAAAGTTCGTGAAGTCAAGTCAAAGGAACAAAATGCAAGGAAAGGAAAAGGGAGCCTAAAGACCAAGCTAATGCTCACGCCGAGGCTCGAACCCGCGTCTAAGGCTAGCAGCAAGGAAACCACGCCATCCAGCTACATTGACTTGTTGGGTTCTATCGCAAAGACTCTGTTTTATCCCTGAGAGCTCAGTAGGCAACCGTGCGGTCGGGGGAGACGGAACAGCGCTCCTCGCGAGGGCGCTCCGCGTGCACGTACGGAGTAAGGCAACGGAACGTCGAGTTCCGTCAGAGAGCACCGCGAGGAGAAGGGACAGCGAGGTAACGGGGTGTAGTCTTCCGTTGCTGTGGTCCGCAAATAACAGGGGTACATGCGTCATTTGGCGTTCTTCAGCGAAATAAAACCCTAGGTCATCCGCTCCCATCCTCCGCTTCTGTATTTCTTTCTTCTTTCCGTAGCAGCACGAGAGCATAGGAGCGACCAGGTCCGCACCGTTCTTCCGTCGCCAGCAACCAGATCACGCACGTCCGCCACCGAGGTCCGCGAGTTCCTTCCGTCAACAGCGCCTAGCTACGCAAGTTTTCTGCCTAGGTCCGCGGCAGCGACGTCGTCGTTTTTCTTCTACAGTAACCCGAGTTCGACCCTCAACATTAACATTAATGGCTAGGAGAAATCAAGCCGGTGAAGGGGAAG
>CP025645.1:5635939-5651552 GCA_003576665.1 Ipomoea trifida | reverse complement strand
ATATGTGGATTGGAGTCATCTTTCGTCAACTCAAACTCCCACCATTCATCCCAAGGCAAGATAGCAATAACATCTTCTCCCTGAAAATGAAAAATACAAATATTTATGTGTGCAAAACAGGCTGTGCCAGAGTAAAGCATGACAGTAATACAGCACTGGCAATTTAACATTCAAGATCATGATTGTAAATGGAAAATAGTGAACTTATACATTAGTACTTAAAAGTGAGAGTTAGCAGAGATTTACCACTCTAACCAGTCCATTCTTAGCAGGATTCTAACATAGATGTAATATGATTGAACAGTGAAACAACTGGAATACTGAGATCAAGTACACTCAATACGTTTAAAACGCTACCTCATCATTATCATGTCCAGATTCTCCGACCCATAGCTTTCCTTCAGCGTCCCTCAAGCAAACGGCAGTATGACCAGCATAAGAACCTGTTACCCACTTCTCCAAAGTCTCAAAACCACCCCAGCGGCCTCTAATTTTTGAGATTGCCAGAAAATCTCCAGAATATATATCATCCGTAGAAATATTTGTTACCCACGGCTGAGGACGCTCCTCAAATGAAGCCTTCATATGTTTCTTGAGAAAATTAAGATTTGAACTCTCACCCCATCCAGTGTTTGTGAACAAAGGAAAGACTTCCCATAGCGCACTAAGGGTTCCTAACATTCCTGCTTGCATGAGAAAAATTGAAACCCCAGTATTCTTTACCTGTCATGGTTGAAATTAAAAGAGTCTGTAAGTGACAAGTCTAACTTAAAAGTGATGTTCAGAAACATAATATTATTACCCTATGACTTCATAAAGGTTATAGCATTTACTCACGTATTCTAACTCAGCTTTTGAAACCCATTCATCGAATTCAAGGGTATGTTCACGAGATAAGAAGTAGTAATCCCATGTCACACGATACGGGGTGGCAAAGATATAAATATCCATACATGTCCAGCTGTGTGCATTGCTTACCTGTTCAATAGAACACATTGAAAAATTGTAATAAATACTCAAATTTAATGATTAGAAAGCAAGACTGAGCTCAAAGATGAATCCCATTATCAGTCCAAATCAATCTTTGTGGTTCAATGCAATAATATCAAAATAAAACAGAAAAACATTTTAAGGGTAACAGAACTGTGAAAGCAGAATTTTTAGTATCAAACGATAACATGTACAAATGAATAGTTCAAATCCAGACCCTCTGTTCAGATTGCCCAAAATAGAAGATCCAAATGAAAATTGCGTACAAAACTAAATTGAATCCTGAATTTCTCTCAAGTTACTGGCAGTCAAACTTCAAGAAAGAAAAACACTTTTTGAATTCAAGAATAGCAAATACCCATATAAAATTTTAAAAGAAATGAAAAGAAAAACTCAGAGAAATACCCCCAAATCCAAATGGATACTAATATACTAAACTCCAAATTGATTTAAAGCAATAAAATTTCAAGATAGTTAAACACTTAATAAGATAAAATCACAAAGAAAATTAAGCCCAAAATAGGAAAATTGAAAGAATTTGATATAGATACCTTGATGTGAAGAGTGCCTCCACCAAATGGAGTGCCGCTATTGTTATGGAGCTCCAACCAAGCAGAGTTCTCGTAAAAGCAGGTCCCCTTCCACTCAATATTGGTGGTGTTCGAGACGGAAGCAGCGCCCACAAAGGCGGGCAAGAGGTCCGCTGCGCCGTGCAGGGAGTTGATGATAGGCCACGAGAGCTGCTGTGGCAACAGCGGAACAATATCAGTGGGCCGAAACGGCAGCTTCAAGGCCTGGCCGCCGTGCGGTGCAAGGAACAAAGAAATGGCGGCGAGGATTAAGAGAACCCCCATGGATGCCAGATAGGAACTAGGAGGCGAGAGAGATTGACTTCTATAACCACCTTCGGCAGTTGCTTTGTCTTATTTAGGCATGAACTCAAACTAAATTGGAATAATTGAAAAAATAGGCTATAGAACTATACACCGCCATTAAATTGGAAACGAATGGTAAGAAGAGAGCTTATTTGTCATTTGAGCTATTTCATTAGATTAATTATATTTTTTAATTTAATGGTATAATATCCTGTGTAATTTGACGGTCTATTTGACCTTTATTCCAACTAAATTTATTAAGGGAAAATGAATTATTTTTCAGAAAATATTCTCTTTTATAGTGTTTAGTTGCATTCTAAAAAACTATCTTGATACATTTGGTTCATTTTTTAGAAAATGAATAAAATTATATAATTAAATATTTTAATTATTTTTTTAATACTAAAGATTTGTCGGAAGATTTTCATTCTTTCTTTCTTTTTATGAATTTGTTGAAATCTATTTTCTAATTAATTTTTTAAATTGCATAATTTTTATGATGTTATATATATCAAACTTTAAATTCAAATCTTGTAGGACTTAAAAACCTATTACTTGGTGATTTAAAAGAGGAAAAGGAAAAATAATTGTTTTCCTTAGTTGGTCTAACACGTACGTTTTGATGGAAAAAGATGCTCCAAGTTGTCTTTAGTATACTTAAGTAATATTCCGTATGTATTGTACGTGAATATAGTGGTTTCTTTCTTTCTTTTTCTTTCTTTTTTTTTTTTTTAATAAAAAAAATATTAGGTGATCCCAGTTTCACTCAGTTTCATCAAACTACTTTTCTTGTAGTACCGAACAGTGATCTTCTCACATAATGGATTGTTAAGTCATCGTAATTTACCCCTTAACTATCATGTTGGGCTGAGGTGTGGGGTCTTACGAACAAGGTATCTCTCCTTTTTGTGACATATTGTACTCTAATTAAAACTCAAATTAAATTAAGTAGCTTATATGTGTGTGTGTGAGTAGATCAAATTAGAACATTGTCATCCTGTAAAAAAAAAAAGTGAGGATGGATCTTAATCGTTCATCAAGAATTCGTTAATGGTTGAAGGATTTTATTTAAAAAAAAATAGGGGATTAATTTTATAATTGTTAAAAATTTGAATGTTTTCAATATTTATAAAAAGAACCTCACATTTCCCCCTTATTTTCTAGCAACCCTCAACTATTGATCTATCTAGATAAAAAAATCATATCAGTCCTCACTTTTTACATGGAAGCATATTCATCCTCCCATATATATTAAACCAAAAAGAAAAAACTCAAAATTTTGTGGTGGAGTGGTACTACACTTTGAAAAAAAACACACACACACACATGAGTGGATAAATTTGATTTGTAGTGCATGATTTTGACTAAGCAATATACAACATGAAGTAGATGAAGTAGTTATGTATATGAATTGAAGTTGGGCAAGCAAACAGCCACACACTGACACACGCAAGAGTTTGAAAAATCCCTACCATATCTTTTGGTCCATTCCATGGAAAATAAGTTTGATATAAATTTTCAAACTCAAACTTATCTAATTTAAATCTAACATAAAAATAATAAATAAATAAAAATATTATGCCAGGGAATGACGGCTGATATCCTTTACTTAAATTTGCTTTTTTGTTAATTTTTTGGGTATGTTATGCTATAACAAATATGCCATAAATTTTATTGGATAAAAATACTATCATTAATTCATTACTACAGCTTTAATTATCTCGTTTATTGTAGTTATCATACAACTGCATTCACTATGTCATTTCTTATTTTTTAATGATAATTTTTTATTAAATATAGTAGTAATTTTTACACACAATCTACTAAATCTCATGTCTAATGTTGAAAAGCCAATTAACTATCTTTCTTATTCTTATTAAAATAGTGAGGGCACTCCTAGATACCTCCCTAAATCCTTTGTTAACTCAATCCCAACTAAAGTCGAGAGTCTAGTTGCATCATCATTTCTAACGGAGTTAATACCACAAATGGTCCTCTGACTATTGGGCTAGTACTCCTTTTAGTCCTCGACTTTCAATTCGACCACAAATGGTCCTCTGACTTTCATTTTTGACCACAAATAGTCCTCCATTAAAAATTCTGTTAAATATGTGTTAAATCTAAGGGTATTATCGTCAAATTGATATATATAATTTTCATAAAATAAAAATGTTTACAATTTTTCACTAACAAACATAATTGAAAAATTAACAAATATAAATACTCCTAAATAAAAAGACAATACACATTATTCTTGTAATTGTGCGTACAAAATGAAAATTTAATATTAGAGCTATCTGTTTTTAATTTAACCAACAGATTAAAATGGAAGAATTTTTTCGAAACTTTGTTTCCATAATTTTCATGGTTGTTCATACATGGATGATTAATAGTTTTCACTCTTCATTAATCGATCAAACATTTTGTTTGGGACATAACTGAAGGTCGCCACCGTTGAATTAATATAATTAGTCAAGTACAAATTGCGAACATTAATCATGAATTTTTTTTAATTTGTTCATTTATGTGATTTGTCACGTCCATTTTGTTATTATATTTATTAACTTAATGTTTGAAATTAATTATGGTGTCATATAATTCTCAAAAAGAAGTAATCATAATAATATTAATCAATTTGACGATATTACCCCTAGATTTAACACCTATTTAACATAAATCTTAACGGAAGACTATTTATTGTCAAAAATGAAAGTCAGAGGACCAATTGTGGTCGAATTGAAAGTGGAGGACTAAAGGAGTACTAGCTTAATAGTCAGAGGACCATTTGTGGTATTAACTCTTTCTAACGTTAGTCGAGTAACAAATTTGAAACTAAGGAACCATCAATAATCGAACCAAACATAAAATAAAACAAGCAGGATATAGCTCAACAATCACAAACACATTCTTATTCCGCACTGCAATTTTCCTATACCAACATACAAGAAGCATATACATCACAATTACACTCACAAGCTAAGGCTTGCAAAGAAAAAGGTTGATGATCAGCAACGTTCTGGGCGGGAATATCTTGGAGGCTCAGAGGGGCACCTTTCATTCATATGAGCGTAGGGTTCTATGGTATTGTAATGGGGCAATTCCATCTTGTACTTTCCTCGGAGTTGACAGAAAGGAAGTTCCTCTGTGTCCCCCTCACTGCACCACAATGGTAAGCGCCTTGTATCGTCCTCAAAAAACTTCAACGAGTATGCGTCTTTAATCTGCACTTTCATATATGCATATGATAGATGACTCTGATAGATATCAAATTAAAGAATGTATATATTCTATTTCAATTAAATGTCTAAATTGATAGTTAGATTGCACGTTTATGTCTATATATTATATGTTCATCAAGCCTGTATGAGTATGACAAACTCACCGTAAACTCTGTGACTTCAATAGAGCTTGCTAGTGGACCAAACAGTCCTGCTTCCTTGTATATTTGAAGAACAAAAGCAACACATGGTGTGGACTTCCCATCAGCGTAAACCCAATCATCCCGCTCTGGAATTGCCAATAGTTCCGCAAAAGATGACCCACGGCGTTCAACTTCCACAATAATTTCACGGATATCAAGGCCCTGCTCAAACACAAAACTTAGCTCTAAACTCGGTTTTAGGTGACATGGTTTATTACATATATATAAAAAGGCTTTCAGGCTACATGATAGGTAAAAGCCACTTTTTTCAAGATCCAATCAGCCCGGACAAACAAACAAACACTTGCCTAGGGAGATGCAGGTTAAAAACATTGTATAAAGATTATTTAGCAAGAATACAACCTTAGTTTTAAGCCGCTTGTTTAAAGCTTCATTCCACAGGTTAGCAGCATATGCAGGCTGTACTTGATTCCAAATTGTCATGGCACAAGCAATCTGTGTATCACGAAGCACCAAAATATCAAAATCAAAAAGAGGAAATGGCACTGAATTTTTTATGAAAGCAGCAATAGTACATTTGAACTTCTTGAAATTGTTATCTATGAGAACATTAATATGCTTTTCTTCAATTCTATTTGTTGGCACTCATGCTCCATAAAACAACCTTGAGGCTTTTTTTGCCAAATAAGTTTGGTCTCAATTATAAAGCAATAATAAAGCCTATATATCCTATACTATAAATTTTGTGGAGCATATGATAATACACCTAAAATTCATAAACAGCACTTACAGCTTGCAGATAATAATAAGCTTTTAACATAAATGGTTCTTCATGAGAAGGGTACAAGGTCTCTCTATACCAAGTCCAATTAACATATTAACATATTATTGCAATCCAGAAACCTAATACAACTCACTAAGTCTCAACTATATTAAGCTTTAGTGTTATGTGTGTGTGTTTATCTCAAAACATTCAGAGGATATAAAGTTCTAGCATGGTGGTAATGATTGCAGGAATCAAAAAGAACAAGAGCAAAGATGCAGTGAGAAGAGAATAAATGAAAAATAAACTTCAAAAGCAGGAAGAATGCAAATTTTCTTTGAATCAGAAATACTAGAGTGAAGATTCATTACCAGATTAGCATCAAAGTGTTTAGGATAATTTTGATCTATTGTGTCAATCCAGCTAAATATTAAGTTATGATAACCATAACGTTCTCCGTCCATGCTTGTAGCGTATTCCCAGGCAGCAGTCTCATTGAACTTGGCCCGGAGGTCTGCACGCAGAGGAAGCAATGCAATATGTGGATCGGAGTCATCTTTTCTCAACTCAAACTCCCACCATTCATTCCAAGGTATGAGAGCAATAACATCTTCTCCCTGGAAATGAAAAGTACAAATATTTACAGGTGAAAAATAGGTTGTGCCTGAGTTATGCATGAAGTGCTATCAACTATGACAGTAATACAAAAATGACAATGTAGCATTTCTAGATCATGATTGAAAATGATAAATAGTGAACTTATATATTTCAAATCATATTGATATTGCTTAAGAAATGTTCCTCTCCATAGTGCTTCTTTCCTCCAAAGAACATCTAATACAAAATTACTGAAATCAACTTCACTTGGAACACAAAATTATTCTTTTAACTATATTTGTTTTAAAGTCCTAAAGCTTCCATTTATGCTTCTGTACATACTAGTTACTATAAAAAGCACAATTATTACTTCAAAGTGAGAGTTAGCAGAGATTTACTACAGTTTAACCAGTCCCCGCCCTTAGCCAGATTCTAACATAGATGCAATATGGTTGAACAGTGAAACTACTAAAATACTGAGAACAAGTGCATCTCAATACATTTAAATCGCTACCTTGCCATTATCATGTCCAGATTCTGCCACCCATAGCTCTCCTTTGGGGTCCCTCAAACAAACGGCAGTATGACCAGCAAAAGAACCTGTTACCCACTTCTCGACAGTCTCAAAGCCAGCCCAGTGGCCTTTAATTTTTGATATTGCCAGAAAATCTCCAGAGTGTATATCATCAGTGGAAACACGTGCTACCCATGGATTAGAACGCTCCTCGAATCTAGCCTTCATATGTCTCTGAGAAACTTAACATTTGCTTTCTCATCCCATCCAGTGTTTGTGAATAAGTGAAAGACTTCATTTAGTCCATTAAAGGGTACTAGCCATTTGTTGACATGAGAAAAATTGAAACCCCTGTATTTTTACCTGTCATGGAAAGTCTATAAGTGATAAGTCTAATAAAAAGTGATGGTTAGAAACATTATCACCCTATGATTTCATAAAGGTTATATAATTTACTCACGTATTCTAACTCAGCTTCTGAAGCCCATTCGCCAAGCTTAACTTTATGATGACGAGAAAAGAAGAAGTAATCCCATTTCACACGATATGGGGTGGCAAAGACATAAACATCCAAACAGGTCCAGCTACGTGCTTTGCTTACCTGTTCAATAGAACAGGTATTGAAAAATGACATGAACATATTGAAAAATTTTGCAACAAATACTCAAATGTAATGATTAGACAGCAACACTGAGCTCAAAGATGAATCTGATCATCAGTTCATTGAAAAATTGCAACAAACACTTAGACTCTGTTTTGTAAAATAATTAGCCTATCAGCAATTTTTACTTATTTGACCACAGGTAACCGCCATTCCAAATTGATTTGAAGTACTAAAATTTCCGCAAACATTATTAGAGAAAATTTGATCAAAATATGAAAATTGAAAGAATTGATACCTTGATATATGAGTGTGCTTCACCAAATGCACTTTTACTATTATTGTTGAGCTCCACCCAAGCAGAGTTCCTGTGAAAGCAGGACCCTCTCCACTCCACAGTTCTGGTCGACGCAGCTCTCACAAAGGAGGGCAAGAGGTCCACTGCATTGTCCAGAGAGTTGATGATAGGCCATGGGAGCTGCTGCGGCAACAGCGGAGCAATATCAGTGGGGCGAAACGGCAGCTTCAAGGCACGGCCGTGCGGTGCGAGGAACAAAGAAATGGCGAGGATTGTGATCAGGAAACGGGACCTCGAGAGAACTGCCATGGCCGGCGGAGAAGAGAGATACGACGAGGAGGAGGCGAGACGGAGTGCATTTTATAGGCGGTTAAGCTCTCGCCTCTGCGTTTATTTTCTTCTTCATCCAAGTATTCACGTATTTTGGTACGGACTAGTACAATATTTATATTTTGGAGCTTTTTTTTTTTTTTTTTTTTTTTTTTTAATTAATTTTTTTTTTAATAAGAACAATACTTGTTATAATGGGTAAACCCAGCTAAGTAAAGTCGAGCAGCTGACTTGACTTTTTAGTTATAGATTATCTAAATTTTGTACTGAAGCTTACCTTATGGCCGTAACCAGACATTTTTTTTTTTAGAGAGAGTCCAACTTAAAATTTTGTGATAATTAAGTCAATTGTTGAATTAACTTTATTCGATTATCGCAATAAGCAATCTTAGTTGTTTTAACTTTTTTGTAGAATAGTCGTTGGCTGACTAGAATCACAAACTACTTGTTATAAGATGGATTTTCTATAAAAGTTGTTTATTAGCCTTTTTGGTTTGAGCATATTAATTATGAATAATTTAAACTAATTTAGTGATTCATTATATTGCTTGTTAGGTCATAAAACAGGTTTCATTCAAAATAATTATGAATTTTTTCATAAATTAAGAATGGTTTTATGTTGGCCACTTGGTCTCTAACACGTTTGCTTGAAAGAGATGATCTAAGTTGTCTAAGTACATTATATGTACGCTAATTAAAACTCAAAAACAAATTCATTAGGTTTGGGAAATGTGTTTTTATTGGGTGTTGCAATTTTTTAAAAATAATGATTACTTAAATTAACAAAATTAAATAATTAGACGTGTTTCTATATGGTACAATCAAAATATTTTATCTATAAGTGTACCGCCATTTTTTAAAAACCTCGTGTTAAAAGTTTTGTGTTGTTAAAACTCTATTGGCAAGTTATAGCATTAGACATGAATGAATAAATGTCATTGTAGTTCATGGTTTTGATTCCTTAGTTAGCAAGAATGCAGTATACGAAGTAGTACAATTATTTATCCTTTATTTATTTGTTTTCGTACATCTAATAAAAATAATAATAGTAAGCGACGTTTAGTTTGTAATTACCTTACGTAATAGGATTATTCTCAAAAAGTAATGTAAACGTGATAATGTAAAATCATATTGTTTGTTCGGTTGGAATGAGGGAGTGTAGCATTAACATGTTTATTTAGTGTTATATATATATATATATATATATATATATATATATATATATATATATATATATGCGCTTAAGGTGAGTGATTTTTGTACTGTGTGGCTTAAGGTGCGTCAGGTGTTGAAAATTTTAAGCCTGTTGATCTAAAGCTTTATGTGCGTTATTTTCCTTCTTAAGGTGCATGGTTTGTCTACTTAAGGTGCATCAAATCAGTTGTTGAAACTTAAGGTTCGTCGGCCTAGAGCTTTAGGTGCGTGGCTTTCCTTCTTAAGGTGTGTGATTTGTATGCTTAAGTTGTGCCATTTAACACTTTAGGTACGTGGTTTGTGTTCTTTAAGGTACTTTTTTTGTGTGCTTAAGGTGTGTGCTTTGTGTAATTAAGGTGCGCCATTTTAAAACTTTAGATGCGTGGTTTGTATACTTAAGGTGTGTCATTTTAATGCTTAAGGTGCATCTTTTTAAGTTAACTGCACGGAAAGCTATACCCGCACCTGAACCCTTCCATGTGTGTGTGTGTATGTATGTATGGAATTGAGTTAGTTGTTGAAGCTTTGACGGGGTATTTTAAGCATGCTTCGAAAGGTTGCCTCTTTTCGAGTCTTTATAACCTTTCGAGCTTCATAGACTTTTACCTTTCGAACTTCTACCTTCCGGATGTTTCATTTTCTTGACCTTTCGAATTCTTTCATTTTGAGCTCTTTTACCTTCCGGGCCTCTTGAGTACTACTAAATATCTTACTTTCTGGACCACTTGAGTACTACTCGCGATATTACCCTCCCGACCTTTTAACTACTTTATGAGCTCTAACCTTCAGGGCCCTTTTAACTACTTTATGAGCTCTAACCTTCAGGGCCTTTGAGTACCTTTCGACTTTATAACCTTCCTAAGTAGCCTAACTACCTAAGGTTACTCTTCGAACTTAGTTACTTTCTTATTTATCTTACTTGCCGGCATAATAACTTTATCCTTAAAGTTTCTTGAGGATTTACATAAAGTCTAGATAAAAATAAAATTTTGGGGACTAAAAATTCCTAACAGAGTTTAGTATCATCAAAACCTAATTACAATTCGTTCTTAACATTTTTTCTAAATAATTAAAAGAAGATCGATTAATTGAAAAAAAAAAAAAGTTAACCTAAATTTGTTTTTTAAAAAATGCAATAAAATTATTTTCAAGATTCCTTATTTCTATCAACTTTGAATGTTATGTATATAGTCTGGCTAATTAATTTATCAACGTTCATGCTAAATTTTATATTGTATTTTTTTAATACACTCTAACATATTCATAGTATATGTTCAACAATTATGCCGTAATTAATGACTGTTTTGGTCCTTCGACTATGTCGTAATTACTAAATTGGTCCTCAACTATCAATTTTGACCAATTAAATCCTCAACTATTGATTCCGTAACCAACTTGGTCCTTCTTAATTACCAAATTGGTCCTCAGTCAATTGTTTCCTATTTTTGTGGAGCATATCTGTTACGAATTGGAGCCGCAATTTCTTTATCATCAATCGAGTGTTTGTCTATAAAAAGTGGTCAATATTTTTTCCCTTGTTTTTTCTTTTTAATTATAATATTGCCTATATAATTATATACGCATTCTAGATAATATGTTTGTGTAACCTAATGGTGTGAGTAGTTGTTGTGGATTCTGCAACTTATCTGTGTGGGTTATGCAACATATTTGGATTTTATTTGTTTTCCGTCCAATTGTGTTGGTTGTGCAACCCGTTGCTGTGTACTGTACAAGCTGTTGTTTTGAGTTGTGAAACATATTTTTGAGATTAGTTATTGGACTCATCATTTACTGATTTGCCCTTAGTTAGTTATTAATGTTGTGCACACCCTCTTAAATCCCAGAAATTAGCCATAAATGTGGATCTAGTATACATCCGACCATCAATCACAAAGACAATCTTATTGCGCACGGCATTTTTCCTATACCAACATACAAGAAGCATAGCCCAAATTACACTCACAAGGCTGGCAAAGAAAAAGGTTGATGATCAGCAACGTTCTGGGCGGGAATATTTTGGAGGCTTAGAGGGGCACCTTTCATTCATATGAGCGTAGGGTTCTATGGTATTGTAATGGGGCAATTCCATCTTGTACTTTCCTCGAATTTGACAGAAAGGAAGTTGCTTTGTGTCCCCCTCACTGCACCACAATGGTAAGCGCCTCGTATCGTCCTCAAAAATCTTCAACGAGTATGCGTCTTTAACCTGCATTTTCATATATAGATATGATGACTCTGATACCAAATTAAAGAATGTGTTCTATTTCAACTAAATGTCTAAATTGATAATTAGACTACACATTTATGTCTATATATGTTATATGCCCAACAACAGTGATTCATTGCAGTAGCGCCTATATGACAAACTCACCGTAAACTCTGTGACTTGAATAGACCTTGCTAGTCGACCAAACAGTCCTGCTTCCTTGTACATTTGAAGAACAAAAGCAGCACATGATGTGGACTTCCCATCAGAATAAACCCAATCATCCTGCTCTGGAATTGTCAATAGTTCCGCAAAAGATGACCCACGTCGTTCAACTTCCACAAGAATTTTAGGGAGATCAAGGCCCTGCTCAAACACAAAACTTAGCTCTAAACTCGGTTTTAAGTGACATGGTTTATCACATATATATAAAAAGGTTTTCAGACTACATGATAGGTAAAAGCCACTTTTTTTCTAGATCCAATCAGCCTGTACAAACAAACAAACACTTGCCTAGGGAGATGCAGTTTAAAAACATTGTATAAAGGTTATTTAGCATGAAAACAACCTTAGTTCCAAGCCGCTTGTTTAAAGCTTCATTCCACAGGTTAGCAGCATATGCAGGCCGTACATGATTCGAAATTGTCATGGCACAAGCAATCTGTGTATCACGAAGCACCAAAATATCAAAATCAAAAAGAGGAAATGGCACTGAATCTTTTATGAAAGCAGCAAACTCTAGAAGTACAAACATTAGCCACTCCAGCTCCTGCACCTTAGGCAACTTTGAGAAAATGTACATGTAATTGAACATATTTACTTCTTAAAATTGTAACCTATGAGAACATTATATGTTTTTCTGAAATTCTATTTGTTGGCACTCATGCTCCATAAAACAACCTTGAGGCTTTTTTTTACAAATAAGTTTAGTCTGAATTATAAAGTCTATACTATAAATTTTGTGGAGCATCTGATAATACACCTACATTTTCATAAGCAGCACTTATAGCTAGCAGGTAATAATAAGCTTTTAACACCGATGGGTCTTCATAAGAAGGGTACAAGGACTCTCTATATCAAGTCCAATTAATATATTATTGCAATCCAGAAACCTAATACAACTCAGTGAGACTCAACTATATTAAGCTTTAGTGCTATGTGTGCGTGTTTTTATATCAAAACATTCAGAGGATATAAACTTCTAGCATTGTGGTAATGATTGCAGGAATCAAAGAACAAGAGCAAAGATGCAGTGAGAAGAGAATAAATGAAAAATAAACTTCAAAAGCAAGAAGAATGCAAATTTTCTTTGAATCGGAAATACTAGAGTGACGATTCATTACCAGATGAGCATCCAAGGGTTTAGGGTAATTTTGATCTATTGTGTCTATCCAGCTAAATATTAAGTTATGATAACCATAACGTTCTCCATCCATGCTTGTAGCGTATTCCCAGGCAGCAGTCTCATTGAACTTGGCCCGGAGGTCTGCACGCAGAGGAAGCAATGCAATATGTGGATCGGAGTCATCTTTTCTCAACTCAAACTCCCACCAATCACGCCAAGGTATGAGAGCAATAATATCTTCTCCCTGGAAATGAAAAGTACAAATATTTACAGGTGAAAACCAGGTTGTGCCTGAGTCATGCATCAATTGCTATCAACTATGACAGTAACACAGAATTGACAATGTAGCATTTGAGATCATGATTGAAAATGATGAATAGTGAACTTATATATAATATATTTCACAGCATATTGATATTGCTTAAGAAATGTTCCTCTCCAGTGTGCTTCTTTCCTCCCAAAGAACATCTAATACAAAATTACTGAAATCAACTTCACTTGAAACACAAAATTACTCTTTAACTATATTTGTTTTGAAGTCCTAAAGCTTCCATCTATTCTACTCTATATACTAGTTACTAATACTTAAAAGTGAGAGTTAGCAGAGATTTACTACACTTTAACCAGTCCCCGCCCTTAGCCAGATTCTAACATAGATGCAATATGATTGAACAGTGAAACTACTAGAATACTGAGAACAAGTGCATCTCAATACATTTAAATCACTACCTTGCCATTAACATGTCCAGATTCCGCCACCCATAGCTCTCCTTGGGGGTCCCTCAAACAAACAGCAGTATGACTAGCAAAAGAACCCGTTACCCACTTCTTGAAAGTCTCAAAGCCACCCCAATTGCCTCTAATTTTTGATATTGCCAGAAAATCTCCAGAGTGTATATCATCAGTGGAAATATGTGCTACCCAAGGCTGAGAACGCTCCTCAAATGTAGCCTTCATATGTCTCTTGAGAAACTTAATATTCGCTTTCTCACCCCATCCAGTGTTTGTGAATAAAGGAAAGACTTCAAATAGTGCATTAAGGGTTACTAGCATTTTTGATGGCATGAGAAAAATTGAAACCCCTGTATTTTTTACCTGTCATGGAAAGTCTATAAGTGATAAGTCTAATAAAAAAGTGATGGTTACAAACATTATCATCCTATGATTTCATAAAAGTTATAGAATTTACTCACGTATTCTAACTCAGCTTCTGAAGCCCATTCATCAATCTTAACTTTATGATCACGAGATAACATGAAGTAATTCCACATCACACGATATGGGGTGGCAAACACATAAATATCCAAACATGTCCAGCTGCGTGCTTTGCTTACCTGTTCAACAGAACAGGTATTGAAAAATGACATGAACAGATTGAAAACTTTTGCAACAAATACTCAAATTTAATGATTAGACAGCAACACTGATCTCAAAGACGAATCTGATTATCAGTTCATTGAAAAAATTGCAATCAACACTCAGAAAAACACCCTCAAAATGGAAACAAACATAGGCCTGTACGAAGGTATAATATTAGCTGATTGTAAAAAAGTGTTTGGTAAATTAGCCGTTAACTGATAGTCTGTTTGGTAAAATTTCTTTTCTCGAAAGTCTAATGGAAAAGGTTGCTTTGAGTAGCTTTTTGAAATTTAGTATTTTGGAGTTACAAAAATTTATTAACCAAACACTTAGGCTAAAATTGGCTATAAACTAGTTATTTACCAAACAGGTCATAATAAACTCCAAATTGATTTGAAGTACTAAAATTTCCACAAACATTACTAGAGAAAATTTTGATCAAAATAGGAAAATTGAAAGAAATTGATACCTTGATATGAAGAGTGCCTCCACCAAATGCACTTTTACTATTGTTGTTGAGCTCCAACCAAGCAGAGTTCCTGCGAAAGCAGGAACCTCTCCAGTCCGCAGTTCTGCGTTTTGAGGTCGTCGCAGCGCCCACAAAGGAGGGCAAGAGGTCCTCTGCATTGTCCAGAGAGTTGATGATAGGCAATGAGAGCTGCTGCGGCAACAGCAGCGGAGCAATATCAGTGGGGCGAAATGGCAGCTTCGAGGCACGGCCGTGCAGTGCGAGGAACAAAGAAATGGCGAGGATTCTGATCAGGAATCGGGCCCTGAAGAGAGCTGCCATGGCTGGCGTAGATGAGAGATACGACGACGGAGTGCATTTTATAGCCGGTTAACCACCATTGCCTCTGCGTTTATTTTCTTTCATCTAAGTATTCACGTATTTTGGTACGGACTAGTACAATATTTATTTTTTGGAGCTTTTTTTTTTTTAAATAAAAAAAAAATGACAATACTTGTTATAATGGGTAAACCCGCAATACTTTGGTTTCCGCAGCCCCCCAGAAACCAGAGGATGGTTGTTTTGTTTTGCTTTTTTTTTTTTTTTTTAAAATAAAAATAAATAATACTATTTTTAATATTTTTATAAATATTTTATATTACAAATAAAATGTTTAATTATACAATTTATTCATTTTCCAGAAAATTAACC
>CP025645.1:5590770-5618923 GCA_003576665.1 Ipomoea trifida | reverse complement strand
CGTGTTCGTTTGTTAAGCGTTCGTTAGTGTTCGTTAACGTTCGCGAACATGTTCACGAACGTGTTTGTTAACGTTTGCGAACATGTTCACGAACGTGTTCGCAAACGTTAACGAACACGTTCACAAACATGTTCATTTACGTTCATGAACACGTTCGTGAACACTTAATAACCAAACACCTGCACATGTTTATGAACACATTTGTTCGCGAACAATAAATAATTTGCATTCACATCTTCACGAACAATTTTATATATAACATATAAACATGTTCGCGAACATTATTAAGCGAACATTATTAAACGAACATTAAATGGGCTTGTTCGCGAACACTACTAAACGAACACAAACGAGCTTGTTCACGAACACTACTAAACGAACACAAACGAGCTTGTTCGCGAACACTTAGCAAACGAGCTTACCACTGTTCAGACTCTGTTCGTTTATTAACCGGGCTCTAAATTTTGTTTGTTAATGTTCGTTTACCTTAACAAACGAACATAAACGAACGCTTACCGAGCTTGAACACGAGTAGTTTGTCGAAAGCTCTGTTCGCTAACAGCCCTAGGTTAGACACAATGAATTGGGATGAAAGTCATACACATTGTTTAATTGACAACTTTTTAAAACACATGTATACTATTTAATAGCCCCTATAATTACAAAATCCATTACCTAATTTAAATTAGGTATCATTCTATTAATTCAGTCTTATCCCTCATCTCATCGCCTCTTCATTTCGTTGCCTTCTCACTCATCTCTCCTGACTTCATTGACTTTTGCACTACATTGCCTACTCACTTCATCGCCACTCTTAAGATTAATTGTTTTGATTTTTTTTTTTTTGTTTTTTGTTGTTTTTTTTTTTTTTTTTGTATTTTAAAACTTTTATTAGTATGATAATCCGATTATAGTGTTATACATAACCAAACATCAATATTGGTACATTTTAATTCCACTCTACTACTAACTACTAAACATGCAAATACATTTACCAAAATTCATTCCAATTACTAAATATTTGATTCTCATTCTGATTCAGATTCCTTGTTTGAACCAAACACACTCATAATATATTAATTGCATGCACATAATAGGTTAATTGTAATAGCTGTAATAGGTACACGATTGATTTATTAATTATAAGTATATAATATCTTAATTGTGATAGGTAATGATGTGACAAATAATGGTATTGTACTCCATTATAATGGTATTGTCTTAGGTAGTTGACTATGAGGTCAAACCTTCTTGAGCTTAAGTCATATATTGTCTAGAGTCCAAAAGTCCTTTCTCCAAGCATTTAATGCGCTTTATATTGAAGTATGGAGGGAACACATGTCGAGTGTTCGGTATGTCGACCATGTATCCTTCATGCATCGGTGATGATGACAGTGGTCCTAACAATTACACGTGCTTTAAGATTCCTGACACCCGCATAACGATGATGTGATCGTTCAATGTCCTCAAGTTATATTTCTCCCTTAGTAATAGGACTCCATGCTTGAGAAAGAGGCTTCCCGACTAAACGTGACTGGGAAGACTATTTCGAGTAGAAAACACACTCGATTAATCCGAAGAACCTCTTTTGCAACCAGGCTGAGGTCGGGATAAATATAAGGATGGTCGGTTGTGCTCGGGAAACGAACCCTATGGCATCTTGTACAAATACCGAGCACATGCCTACATATATGAGGGGAACCTGAGAGGGTATTCCCTATTAGGTACATAATTTATTAATTAAATGTACAAAATATGTTAATCAAAATTATATAATCTGAATATTGTTTTAGATCAAAATTCACAATGCAAAATGAACATTGGTCCATGGTATAGTGCCAAGTACCAAGGGAAAGAAGATCAGAGTAGATTGTCGAAGTCTAACGAAGGAGATTTTAGACAGTGGAGCACAGTGTTATGAAGCCATTTTCTAGTCATATTTACATCACATCATCACTATTATTGTTGTATAAAAGTTGGAATATTAAATTGGTAATCATTTAAAAAGATTTGTACCTAAAGTTTTCATATTCTAATTCGTCACCTTTTAAATATTTCTAGCATTTCAATTCTCTGTCTGAACTTAGACTCAACAAGAATTTGTCCTATGGAAGTAAAACTTCATCAAGATTCTATGACTCTTTCATTGTCACTAAGACTAGGCTTCATTAGCCATTTGAAAGAATCTTAAAGATATTAAAACCTTGCGTAGGTTTGTTTTAGAGACGAACTTATTCCTTTATTCCTCTTCAAAATGTCAAAGTTTAGAATAGATTTGCTCCATTTTCTGAAGATCATGATACTTCTCTATTTTTTTTAGTAGTATTGACGCTTTTACAATGTAGTATCGGTCTATATATACTAACTTATTGAAGTACAAAGATTTAATACCCCCATTAGAGTTTGAATCTGTGATCTCCCATTTGGGAGAGCTATACAAAAGTTGATTATGCCCAATGATTGTCAAATTAGTCTAAAAATATTTATTCAAATATAATAATTTAAAAATCATGAAAATTTTAATGCCTGTCCTTTTTATTTTTTATTTTTAAATGTCTACATATACTGAATTAAAATTAATAATTTAAATGGAATTTTTTATGCATTTTCCCCAACTTTTTATCTGTATTCGTAAGGCATTATGGAGCTTAGTATATGCTTCGAGAAAAAAAATAGTTTTATATACATAGGGTCGGCATTTGGAATTTGTCTTAGTTTGAAGGCTAAATAAAAAAGAAAATTAATTAATTTGTTTTGGTATATTTTTCGTATCGAAACTGAATCAACTGTTCTGTTTTAATTTCTTTGATCCAAAACTAAAAAAAAAAAAAAGATGCAAATTAAAGTAATAGTTAATGACTTAATGTTAGTATTGTGGGGTTGACTATCTATTGACAAAACAAATTCTATATATTTATTAGTTTTAGTTTCCTTGTTGGAATAGAAAAATGGAAAATTTAACATAAACCCATATCCATATACATAAAAAGTAATATGATAGATTCATAAAAAATTCCATTCATAAATAATATTGTACTTTCATAAAAATGATATTAATTGATCATCATTACTTAATATATTATTTTTTATTTCTTTGTGCAAATAAAATTAACCCCCAGAAAAATCTCGTTGAGATCTTTTAAATAACACATATATTGATAGTTTTACAATATATCATTTAAATAATTATATGATAACTTACAATAGTGATTTTTTGAACCTATAATACTGACTTTATGAACTTGTAATAGTAATTTAATGAACTTATAGTAGTGACTTTATAAAGTTGCAATGGTAAACTTTATGAATATGCAATAGTGGAATAGTAATTTTATGAACTTAGAGTTGTAATTTTATAAACTTATAATTATTACTTTATGAACTTACGATTTTGTAGTGATTTATGGACCTACTGTAGTGACATTAAAGATACTTGATTTATAAAAAAAAAATATCGATGTCACTTAAAAGATCTCAATTAAGTTTTTTTAATGAAATTTTTATACATTAACTAGTATTTTCACCCGTGCGATGCATATAATTGATTTGTTATAATATATTAAAAATATTTGGTTCGTGCGATATCTTGATGTACACTTATATTTTGATATTCAGTAAGTATAACTATATTAGTGAAAAATTCACTTGGGAGTAATGGAATAAGCTGTTTGTTGGTTGACCGTAGAGCATTGATATTTTCTGGACAAATAACAACGCATCAGCGAGAACTTTAAAGAGCTTTTCCTTGTCCTGTGGAATAGGTCGGAGGTAGAGACAAAAACAGACTCCATTACTAAACTACAATAAATATAAATGTGAGAAATAGTAGAAAAGAATAGAAAATATTCAATAGTAGAACTGTTCTTTACTTTTGAGAGTATTTATAGTGTAATTTTAATAGTCAAATAACAGCATGTATTTTATTCAAAATTATGAATTACCGATTTTTTGCCCCCTTTTTGTACGAATAAGAATTTTATTACCATATTTTACAATATTACACAAACCTTAATTGTTTTTATTAATAGTATATATTACGTTGAAGAGAAATATATGTACTGTATTATTACGATTATTAATTTTAATCTAGAATTGTATTACGGATAGAAAAGTAGGGAAGAATATATATTTTATTAGTAATTGTATTACCATATTTTAATGTACAATTGTAGTACGAATAGAAATTGTATTACAATATCTTACAATATTAGGCAAACCTTAATTGAGGATTTTCTTTTTTATTAATGGTATAGATTTTTTTTGATTAGTTATTTTTTTATGGTCAAAATTCCGCTCCTTTTGTATTTAAAATAAAAAAAAATGATTTCTTTATATGAAATTCTTTTGTTTTCTTTATTTGAAATTCTTTTACCCTTTTGCATTCTTGAATAATTTTTAGCCCAATGAATAATGTATAATAGACTGTTGCAAAGAATATTATATTCCATAGTTTAGATTGTTGAATGGAAAAATAATGGGATGTAGTTGGAAGATCAGACATTCCGACTTCATTCTTCAAGTGTTTATGTTGATATATGACTGATGAGCTCTATCTTGAAAAGAATATTTACCTTACTTGCTATATGTATTGCGCATATTGATTACCTTTGGTAATTACAGACTACCTTTGTTGATATATGATTATTGAAAACCTATTTTGGATCATCAATATCAGAAGAAAGATTATTGAATGTCTTGCAATACTAATAATCTAATATTGACGTGGTTATTGATGACTTTGCATATCGAAAAACACATAGAAATTGTATTTCATGATTATTTTTGTATTTGTAAAATTGTTGAAAGTTTATGAATTTTAATCAAGTTATTTGACATTAGTGTTTTTGTATTAATGTATTGAATTTAAATTTTTATTATGAAAATATACATTAATTTCATATTATCGTATACGGTATATTGTCATTTTTTTTTCATTGTGTCCTTTGGCCTATAAAATAATAAGACCAGTTTTGGGAGAACTTGTATCCTCAATTTACATACTTGCACTTAGTTAGGGTTTCAATGAACGAGGGTATAGTATCTTATTTGTCCTATGCAAACACTCGCGCAGGAGAAGTGTTTAACTTGCCTTAAGAAAATTGGTAACAAGATTTAATCAAGCGTGTGTAAAAATTAAGTTCAATGAAGAGTATAGAGATAAGAGTAGAGAGACTGAGTCAGAGATTTTTATAGTGGTTTAGGTAAACCTTACTCCACTCTTTTCCTTAACACATAAGGTTTAACTAGTCAACTTAATACAAGCTAAGTGAAAAGATAGCCTTTCGCGATAGTTGCAAACCAAGCCAACTAGGTTACTTGCTAAACTCCTTTGAGTGGGTTTCGTCACAGAGTTGCGAGTTATTCATTGCTAGACTTCATCTTTAAGGGTCGTCTAAATCGCCTTGAGAGAAACTCACCAAATCCTTAAGATAAGGAATCCTAGTCTTGAAGACAAATTGGACATATCTAGGTTGATTTGTGAAGCATTAAAGCACTTAGAATGGCTTGTGTACTCGATTGAGAATTTTGATTGCCTGTATGAGAATTCGTAGCTTCTATTACTTCTTCAACACTTTCTCTTTTTATAAAGCTAAGGGCCTAGAAATTTAAACATTTGAAAACATTCCTGTTGGTGCTTTCTAAGATGGTAGGTGTTCAAAAGCTATCATTTTCTCATTTTTTCACAACATGCCATTAGCTATTAGGTAAAACCTATTTCCTTTTAATTGAAAGGGATGTCTTTGATTGGTGCAAGTCCAAAAAGCATGTTTGTTTCTTATCAGAAGATAACTTGTTGTTAGGAGTCCTTAGAAAAAGTGTCCAACAACTCTTTTCAGAAAATGACAAAGAACAATTCTTGTACTAACTCTGTCGAAAGTACGTCTGCCAGTAGACCTAGTATCTACTACATAAAATGTTTGCCGAGATTATTTAAGAGCTTCTATTGATTCAAGTTATAATCAAATGATAAGACTTCTACCAAAAGGCCGGCCTTGACGTATGAATTAAGTGGTTTGCTGTTAACTTGAACTCTAAAAGAGTTGAGATCGTCCGATTGGGTCTACAATAGAGGTTTATTGCTAGGGTATACTAATCATAGGAATAAGATCTATTAGAATCCTAATGTATGATATCTACTAGATAAGGTATATTGATTGTGAACGTAGTCAACTATAAGGCTCCTATACAAGTTTGTTGGTGTTGGCATTCTAAGTATAAGATACCTACCAACAACTAAGTCCTAATTTTGGTTTAGATAAAGATTAACCCAAAAGGGTTATTACAAAACAAATTTTGAGAAGTTTAAGTCCTTAAAATTACATCAATTACCATAATCAAAATCTATACAACGATAATTCTTAACAATTTCCTTCTTTTTTTTAATGATGTCAAAACAATACAATGATAAATCCTTTTGAAAGAAATACTCAGAACTTACACACACACCCATAAACTTTCATTTTATTAACGAATGAGCCAATACAAGTTGTTGGCATAGAAGCCCAAAAACTTTTACAAAGTACGAGAACCAAATTAAAATTGCAAGATATAATACAAGAAATAATCTAAGACTTGAGCCTTGTTGCCTTATATCACTAGATGTTCATTTATACTCATTCAGTGTCAGTAAGAAACTCTTCTAGTGTTATTAAGGTCATGACTTTTTGGCTGATAGCATCTATGATTTGCAAGCTGATAAGTATTAATTCTTAGTACTTTTATGTGCATAATTGATATCAAACTCATATGATTTCATGTTAATTGGAAGCTAAGTATGTGCTTATTTGATTCATTTGTGTCATTTAGGTGATTTTGAGGCATTGATTGTAACATCATGTAAATTGGAGTTCAATTGGATGTGTTTTGAAGTCATCTTCGCACAAAGGCATGTTCTAGGAGTCATGCGAGGTCAAGAAAGTGAAAAAGAGTAAATTGGAAGTATTATGACATAACCCGGGGATCCAAAGAAACAAAGGAAATAAAGAAATATGCCTTTTGAAGTGAAAATCAGGGCTCACGTTGGTGGTTACGACATGACTACGAGCGTGACTCCATTATGTTTTGCATTTTTCTCTGCTAGGCGATGTCTCGATATTTTGAGTATGTCTCGGGCTCGAAGTGTCCAAATGAGGTGATTCAAGTGACATTAGAACGAAAACTCAAAAGGCTAAACCTTTAATGAAAACCACAAAGGCTATTTCAGACGTATACAAGGTAAAAAAATGCCCTAGAAACCAGAATTTCTGCGCAGAGTGGATGGTCACGATCGAGGTCACGGCGTGAAGCTGTGAACTCGACTATGACCTCTGGAACCTGCGAACTGTGCTGATTTTGTAGTTCTTTGCCTAGGTATTGGCATAAAACTTCCCATATACCAATCAAACTTAGATGGAAAGGCATACCAACACAATTCCTTAGAGTCATACCCTTACACCTCTGGTTTGGTTTAGAACTGTTCGTTGAGACAAAAGTTCTTTTGGTAGGATTTGGGTTCAAATAAATGGTAACAGAACACCAGAAGTACTAATTTTTAACAAAATACTAAAATATATACTACTTTCACATTTTTTTTTTGAACACTATTGACTCGGTTACAATGTAGTATCTGTTCATACATACTTTCTCAACCTACTGAAGAACAACGAGCCAACACCCTCACTGGGGATCGAACCTGTGACCTCTCACTTGAGTGAGCCACAGCTATGCCGTGCTTGACCACAGCTATGTCACTCAGTGACTTAGTTAATAATGCATTAAATATATTCTGTTAAATCAATGTGTTTGGTTAGCGGCAACAATATTTTTTGATATATTAAGGTGATATTTGCGGGAACCAAGGATCTGAGTCATTCTTGTGCCCAAGATTTAATGATCTTATGATTGATTGGTAAATGGTCAAAAAGCATCAAAATTCTAAAATCATTAGATATAATAATGTTGAATATTCAACTTAATCATGCCAACATCTTCTATATTTTACCATCCACAATGATACAATTATGCGGCATCAGTGCACAGTCAAACTAATTAACAAACCAAATTTCTGGCAATATGTATACTATAGAAGATTACTAAAAGAAGAACAAGATTACTCGCACATAGAAATTTCCAATTTAGCATTATTGCCTTCTGCCTAACAAACTGAGACAAATAAAATAAAATGTGTAGCAACATATGCAACTGAGGAAGTAAATTCATAATAGAATGATTCATTCTATGAGAGCATGAAATTATATGATGTCCATTCAAGGTTTTTAGCTTTTCTTTTCCTGACATTTTCTCATTTTATAGACGTATGTGAGACTATCTCACGGATCCTTGTCCTGAGACCAGTCGGGCTAAGATGAAAATATAACACTTATATACTAAAACAAATGAAATACTTATAGTTAAAAATGTAATAACACTAACAAGGAATTAAATGTTTGTTACTTATAAGAGAAAGTGTAATACTTTACAATTTCCCTTATAAGCAACAAATATTTTATTTCTGATTAGTATTATATTTTTCAATATAAGTATTACATTTCTATCTCAACCCAACCCGTCTCACGGATAAAGATTCATGAGATAGTCTCACAAGTGAGTCACTCATAAATGTGATATGTTACAAAATACATAATAGCAAAATAGCATCTACACCTTACATAACCCAAAGACGTACGTTATGGTTGAGTGGGCATTAACTTATTATATTAGACTAGAATGTCATATGATATTATATTGTTATAAATAATTTTTTGGGTTAATGTTTAATTTAGTTGTTTGACTCAAGCCAAACAGGTAAATTGAGTGTTTAGTGTATAGCTTTTCTTCTTAGAACTAGCTTGTATCCTTGGCGTTTTGAATATTGTAAATGTTCCTTTGAGTAGCACTTTCAATATACATTTAATAAAAAAGTGTTATAATTGGCCATGTTTGGTAACATAGTTAGCTTATCAGTCAATGTTAACTTATTTGACCACTATTAGCTGTTTGACTTGGTTAAACAACCAATATGAGTGTTTGATTAATTATCTTTTTGTAACAGTTTATTGCTCCTAAAAGCTAAAATTCAAAAAGTTACTCAAATCAAATTTTTCAATCAGCTTTTTGAGGAAGTTATTTTGCATGTAATCAATTATCAGCTAACATTCTTAGCAACTAATTTATCAAATATCTTTCTACAATCAGCTAATGCTATCAACTAGTCAAACTCATTAACACAATCAATTAACACTCCTAACAGTTATTAATTTACCAAGCACCCTCCATATATTTTTAAAAATTAATTGATTGTTGAGTATGTTTTCACACTTTACACAAGGGGAGCTGAGAGCTCTTCCCTATTATATTTATAGAAGGGGAGAGATCTCCCTATTTGGTTGCTGGTCAATGTCATCGGCTAGCAACAAAAGGCCCAAATTTTGTTCTCTTGTTACAATTTCGTTATTTGATTATTATTTGCTTGTTATTATAAAGAATATTTATCATTTGATATTATTTAATAAATATAATTATTTTAAATTAATAAATTATTGTTATTCTTTTTATAAAACATACGTATGTTCTTATAAGATTTTTATCCCTTAATAGTGAACAACTAATTTTACCAAATACCTTTTTACAAAACATTATTAATTAATACAAACCCTTTTATTCTATCTAGTAATTAATAATAACTAATAACCCCTAACCACTCAAACATAGCTAAAGAAAATCTAAACCTTATGTTGCTGTTACACTATTCATAAGATCTGTGGGTTTGATATCTGAAGAAAAGTACACAGTGCATCTTTAAATTATGGATTATTAGCTATTATATATATATATATATATATATATATATATATATATATATGTGTGTGTGTGTGTGTGTGTGTGTGTGTGTATGTATAGTCCATCTTTCAGCTCAAAATTCAAATTAATCACATATCTTTCTTGATGAGGCCGCAAGATTTGGAAGAATTGGATGTAGTATTTTATATAGTATATACTCAACACGTGCCCTCATGTGTGTGAGCGATTGCTTTTTGATGGGCTCCAAGCAATAACATAACATGTGGACTATAGCTTCTTTTTTATCGAGTGACATGGAGATTCGAACACATGACCTTTGACATTGGGTTGACTCTGATACCAAATTGAAACATGTATTTAATTTCAGTTAAAAGTTTAAGTTGATAGCTGGATTGCATGCACATTAATGTTTTATATATTATATACTCAACAAATGCACCAATAATCAAGCACATAAGCTCAAACCATATTCTCAAAAAGGACATAGGACAATAGACAGGCAGAAGAAAAATGAGTTGGCCACTGTAAACTAACACAGTTTATTTGACCAAAAGAATAAAATTACACACTAGGCACTTGGCCTCCGTTTACTCGGCTATAATTGTTACATGTGAGGATACAACGAACAAACAAAAGGGAATTCATCTTTTATGCAATTTCATTTTGTGAAAAGGAATATATATGTTTTGATTCCTTCCTTCCTTCAAAAATCACTATTTTTCCCCTTTAGTTAAAAAAATAAATAAAAATACTCCTTAAGTGTTTAAATAAAATGTTGATTCCAGCAAATCACAATTTTATAAAATGAACATAACAAATTAATTACTTCCTCCATGCATCTCATTTTAGTTGTTTCATTTAATTACTATGTTGTTTAGGTGACAAGCAAGTTTAAAATTTTGACAGGACTAGACTTTTCAAGCTTCCGCATAACAATCTCAGCCCAGCCTCAATTGCACAGCATGTCTTAAATGGGATTTGAACTTGTTGACAGGATGATGGACTTGACCCACCAAGCTCAATCATTATATCATGATTCATGAACCATGGACCACATTGTAAGGTGAATCATTGATAAAAGATACATTTTTAATATACTAAATTTTCATTTTTAAATGTATATTATTTGAGTACTAAAGGTTCACTGTTTACTTATTTAGTATTACCAAATAATGAACCTTCAGTACACAAATGATCTATATTCGGTATATTAAAAATGAGAATTTATTCATGGTCCACATTGCAATGTAGAGTGTAGACCATGGTCTACAGTATAATTTACCCACCAAGCCGATGCCCAACAATTTCCCCTCATAGCCAAGCCTCAACTTTGCTACTAATTGGCAAATAAACCATGTACCATTGTACCGAAAGTTATAGTTAATAGCGAAAGTGTAACTTTATTTCCTTATACAATATATATTTAGAGCGACAAGATAATTAAACTAGCCACCACCCAACATAAAAAGCAGTATTACACAACTTTTTTTTTTATGAGAAAGTAAAATTTACAATGACATGATTCTTGAGTGGTAAATGGAGGGTTTTGCATTCTCCCAAGATGCATGAGAGAAATAGGCAATGGGGGGAATAGAGAGGGTAGAAGGCAAAATGGGAGACATCCCCACAGGCAGCCAGGATATTATTATTAGATGCAAGGTCATAGTCATCTTTTTCTTAGTGTACCTTCCATTTATTACTAGCATTTGTCTTTTGCCTTCATTCCTTCTCCATCACTAAATGCCCTTTGCCTCCTTTTCCCTTCTCACCTTTTCTTTACACTTACATATACATACACATACATATATATGTGTGTGTCTGTTTATATATATATATATATATATGCACTGAATTTTCAGGAGCCACATGAGCCTCTTATTCCTCTCTTCTCCTTCATCTTCATCTTATTCTTCTTCTTCTTCTTCAATTAGGGTTTCCTTCCCCTTTGAAGTGGCAATAAAACTCTGAAGAACCTCATAACCTTCACTTCACCACAACTCACTTCAAGCTTTAAATCAAAGTTCTGCAAAAGAATTAAAAGGTATTTCCCTCTATGCTTTTTTGTTTTGTTTTTCTCTTCTTCCCACACTGGGGTTTCCTTGGGATAAGTAAAGGCTACAGAGATACTACTATATGCTTTATATATGTTGCAGTTCAATTATATATGATCTAGGGTTTTTCTGTTCCTGGATTGGGATTCAAGCTAAGGTGAGAAAAGCTATGAAAAAATAAAAGCTAAAAATTTCTCAAAATTTTGTTTGGCTATGTCAGATCTCACATTTAACAGTTTAAACCAGACACTTCACTCCTTCCTATACATTGGCCTCTGCAAAATCAACAGTACAAACATAGTTTTTTCATTTTTCTGGTTTTATCTCTAATCTTTCTTTTGGTTTGCATGAGACTAAAGGACACAGGATTTGAAGAAAGCATGCAGAGCTTCATCACTCTTAGCTTTAAAAGTATAGTAGAAGAGTTTGGAATTTTATTTTTATTTATTTTTTTAAAAAAAGAAACAAATATAGAGGAAAATTAGCCAGCAAAAGGTTAAAAAAATATAATCTTGAAGAAATTTGTATGTTTTTCAAGCTTGTCTTATTACAGAATTTTACTTTAATTATGTGTATGTTCATGTAGAGTGAAAGGCCTTAAGGGTTAATTAAAGAACAACAACATAATTGAGATTTAGGTCACTTCAACATTGTGTCCAGCTGAGAAATTTATGTGGCAAAATAAACACTCATAATTTACTGCTCATATAAATTTTTTTTGGTCCAGATAACCCAAAATAAGGATAAATACAAGGACATAATTAAAAAAAAAAAAAAGTAATGAAGAGGATTTCATTTCTGTTTTTTATATATATTATAAAATTTTTTTGAATAATACTGACATTGTTACCATGTAATACAGTCCCTTACTAGGACTAGGACTAAGAATCAAACTCATGACATTCTATTTGACAGAGTCACTTTTTTGTGCTACTAAATTACAATGTCATTTTTGTTATGTATATAATTACCATACTTGGAAAAGATTATGGTTTTACTTGAAAAAGCACCTTGAGCTACAAGGAAAGGTGCACACTACTTATTTCATTATATTACACAAAATAGATATAACATTTATCACTTAAAACCACCAGATAGTGTAATTTGTGAAACATTCCAAGAAAACTAATGTATCAAAGCTGTAGAAGATACCAATAATGGCAACAAAATTGTGGATGATGAACACATCATAATTGTGTGCTGAATATGTTCACAATTATATTCAATCCCACAATTGTAATAATGAGCTGTGGATACAGGAGCTTACCTTGCACTCTTGCAGAATAAAGGAATAATCTGAGTACAATGAAGAAATACACACACATATATATGTATGTGTGTCTGGTGTATCTGTGTACGAATTGAAACATGTGTTCCATCTAAATTGAAAATTCTTGCATGCGGCTGCTCTGATGCTAATTAAAATTAAAACATGTGTTTTATCTCAACTAAAAGTCTAAGCTGATAGTTAGACTGCATATTTATGTTTATGTATTTATGCATGTATAATGGTGCAGTTTGAGGAGAGAGAGACTGAAATGGCATCATCAAGCTCGTACAGCTCGCCATGCGCCGCCTGCAAGTTCCTGAGGAGGAAGTGCCTGCCGGGGTGCATTTTCGCGCCGTATTTCCCGCCGGAGGAGCCGCAGAAGTTCGCGAACGTGCACAAGATCTTCGGGGCGAGCAACGTGACGAAGCTGCTGAACGAGCTCCTCCCGCACCAGAGGGAGGACGCGGTGAGCTCCCTGGCGTACGAGGCGGAGGCGCGTGTGCGGGACCCCGTCTACGGCTGCGTCGGCGCCATCTCCTACCTCCAGCGACAGGTCGAGCGCCTCCAGAAGGAGCTCGACGCCGCCAACGCCGACCTCATCCGCTACGCCTGCAACGACGTGCCTCCGCCGCCCCAGCTCCCTGGCGGCGGGATTGCCCCGCCGTCGCAAGGCCTACGCCGGGGAGGAACGTTTCATCAAAGATCAGGGCCGGTCATGAGCATGGGCGTGCACTACCCTTACCCTTTCCCATGGGATGATGACAACAACAACAACAACTACCCACAAGGAGGAGGAGAAGGGAGTGCTTAGCTTCAATGAATTTATACACACATGCCTCCTGGCCTGCCTATCACTTTCTCTAGGGTTTCTGACCCTTGAAGAGGGGAAAAAAAAATCAACTTTCAAACTTCAAACTTTCAAAGCATTCAACATGGTACTTCTTTCACTCCTAGCTATTAAAGTTGAGCTATGGTTCCTAGCTAGACCATCAATAAGTTTCATCACAAAAAAAAGAACATCAGATCACCATTATATTATTTGGTGGTTTTAGTAAGCAACTATGTTTCTAAAACCCTTAAAATTTCCTATATTTGCATAAGATAAGACGACTATATATAAGTATATATATATATATGTGTATATATGAGTGTACGTAGTCGATCATCATCACTAAGATATGGATGGCTACACTACACCTCATGTTTGTGGTACTTTTATTTTTGTTTTTTGTTTTTTTTTTTTTAATTAAATCCATCTGAAGTGTTTTGTTTGTTTGGGCTTGAATTGTGGAATTGTTTATCCATAAGAATAAAAATTTTATAAATTTTTTTTTATGAATATTATATTATTTAATTAGGAAAATGATATTATATTAAAGTAAGATTCTTTTTTATCTCTTTAGCTGATGGTGTGGCTTAGTTGAACCCCTAGTGCAATTTTGTAATGTAT
Source organism: Ipomoea trifida (assembly GCA_003576665.1). Lineage (NCBI taxonomy): Eukaryota > Viridiplantae > Streptophyta > Magnoliopsida > Solanales > Convolvulaceae > Ipomoea > Ipomoea trifida. The sequence goes on along the minus strand of CP025645.1, from coordinate 5,604,372 downwards.
TTGGAAGGGCCACTTTACCTAATACGCTGCAAAGCTAATTGCTAAAAAGCTCATCAAAATCTGATTCCCAGCCGAAAGAATTCAGATCTCACACCCTATCAAAAGTGCACTGAAACAAGTAAGCTTTATTTGCACCCTCCTGCTACCTGCTGCGGCTTCTCACCAAACCCTTCATTCTATTTCCTCTAATTAATCATAACTATATATATATATATATATATATATATATATATATATATATATATAGTCAAGTTCCCATACAGCTATGCAGTTACTCACCATTAGGTAAGCATAAATATACCACAAAGTGTTCAAAAATGTATCATTAGGTGTGGTGCATTTCCAAATACTGTGTGTTGACGTGTTGTATTTATGTATACTTGATGGTGAATTTGCACCGACCGCACAGGAAACACTGTTCGCTTTTGAACCAGTATATATATATATATATATATATATATATATATATATATATATATATATATATATATATATATATATATATTATTTGGTTCAAATGCGGCCGTGCTCTCCCGTGCGGCCGTGCGGTCACACACCACTCAATGTTACGAAATACACCACTCAATGTTAAGAAACACACCACAGTGCATATTTGTGTGGTGTGTTTGTTAACATTAAGTGGTGTATTTCGTAACATTGAGTGGTGTGAACCGCACGGGAGAGCACGGCCACACCTGAACATGACCCTATATATATATATATATATATATATATATATATATATACTCTATCCATATATCTCAATTTATTTGTCCTATTTATTATTTTGTCATTAATCTTTTATTTACTTAATAGGATTTTTACATTTCTAATAAGGAACTAATATTATTTATCTCAATATATAATATATCACAACTCAATGTTCGTTTGGAAATAAAAAATAAATAAATAAATAAAGCATTAGTTAGATTGTGTTGATGCTCATAATAAACAATGATGTAGAGATAATGGCTGTGATCCAAATATAAAATTGAACTTTAATTTGGAGCCCATCATTATTAAGAAATTATCTATATTATTAACATTTAAGTTCTTATAATTACTCTATCTGACACATTTACCTGCCATGTTTACTATTATATTCATTCATCAATCAAAAATTTTCCGTCTTTTGTTATTTTCTTTGCCATTTCTTATAATTGTAAAATGTTATATTGTAGTTAAAAAAGTATTTTACGTCTTATGTGAAACGATCTAATACAAGCTTTTTGAGTTTAATAGTATTTTAAATATAGTTTTTAAATATATATAAATTGTATATGCAGTAACACTAAATTAAATGTTATAAAAAATTAAATTATAATTAAATAACTTCAATTAAAACCAAATCAGCGCTACATGATTGAATAATATGGTCTGAAAGTGAGTTTATTGCATTAAAAAAGAAAAGAAAAATCTTTGAAAGAGTTGATATATATGTGTGTGTGTGTGAACTGCATTGAAAAATCTCATCAATATACGTCCTTAGATATAAATTATCTTCTTCATTACTATTTACTTTATAACGTTACTACCTACTTATTAATATTAATGTCAAACAAATTAAATTCAATCACAAGAATTTCACATTAAACCATTAAAATTTTAAGTAACTCAATAAAAGCACATAAACTGAGAAAAAAAAAAAAAAAGTGATTCGTCAACATTTGGGAGGATGTAAAGGGCCAAATTTCTGTACGCACAAGATATATGTCCACTTTGAGCATAATTTCCATTTCAAACCTTGGTATCTTTTTTCAAATATTGTCTACTGAACCAGTGAGTTAAATCATGCGGATATGTGCAAATATAGAAGTGTAGTTTCAAGTAAAGATAATTGAAAATACATCTGTTGTTTTGCAATACAGAGAACAGTAAATTGAACAGTTTTTCATCACCTTGGATCCATAAATGACTTATTATTCTATCTCTTAGAAGGTTTCAGCTTTTATTGTTTTTGTCCCTAGCATTTCCTATAGCACACTGTTGTAAACATCTTCACCTCACGCAAAACCCCCACCACCTTACCCCCACTCCCACCACATAAAAAAGTACACAGAAAACTTGAGTAGAAAATTAAAATATAATTCTTTGATAGGGCTGTTTTGTTGGATGCAGTTGTAATTCAATTACAGCACAATTCTTTGGCAACCTCAATTACCGTGTTTAATTGGAGGAAATTGCAATTCTCTCATTTTATTGAATTGTAATTCATCATACCATCCTCATATGAATTGCAATTTTATTGGGAAATGAAAGGGAAAAAGAAGAAAAAGATCTTTTACCTTGATTATTATTAGTATTATTATTACAGAAGGAGATTTTAGTCTTTATATCACATCTTGCGTTCTCATCCCTAATAATTTTATTTCTTCCTACCAATGTAATTTGAGTTCGTACTTTGTTCTCGCATTATTATTTTTCCATGGAATTACAATTCCTTTCATCCCTAATTCCTTCCTTCCAACCAACCAAATGTTTTAGTAGAGAGAGCTAAAAATTAAATAGATTCAACTACAACAAGCCAATATTTACACATGCATATCGAATATTATCTATAGCAAATTCCACATTTTGTCAAGTATTATGTCATTGTTACATTTAGTTTTATTTGAAATTCCAATATTTACATACACATCAGAATTATCTAACATATAGTTTTTGTTTACTTGAAATTCCATCAAGAGTGACACTTTTTTTAAATTTATTGTTTCTAGATACAGTTGACAATAATTTTACTATATTCATGTCGTAATTAAATTTGAGGTTTTCTTCTCTAGAATAAATTAAGGAAGAAAATACTAGGGTTAGTTAAAGGTTTTTTTTTTTTGGGAGTATTATTGACTATGCTATATGTAGTATCTATTCATATATACTTTCTCAACCTACTGAAACTCAACGAGTCAATATTGCCTGACTAGGGTTAAAGTTTACTTTAATTATAATTTAAATAACACGGATATTTATAAAAAAAAAAATAAAAAAAAAAAGATGGGGAGAGTGGGACTAAAAAGTCCTTTAGACTAATAATACAACATAGACCAAAACATTAATATTTTGGTCAAATTCGAACAAAATTAATCAATTTTAAAATTATATTTTAAGATTATTTTTATTGAAATCCACACAAATTAGTAGTGTAAACTTATCTATTAGAGCTCTATGTATGTATTTGAGTTAGATTATATGATTCTCTATTTTTCCCATTCCAGTTTCCTGTGATTCTCTCATTATATATATATCTCTGTAATTTGTATTTTTGAATAACCTCATTCAATACAATTCATCCCATTCTCATACACCATCGTCCATCTCCTTATCATACACCATCGTTCAATATAATTCATTCAGTTCTCATCTTATCTACATCCATTCTAAGTATTCTCACTAAATATAGCTTCATTTAGTCAAGAGTTGAGCATGGGATTCATTAATTTCTTCCACGTTTAACTGTGGACTCGATACAATATGGAATATAAATTCTAGTTCAAAATTAATATTTCATAAAAAGTAATAATAAAACATAATAATAATAAGTACTTGTATTTTTAACTTATATTTGATGAAGACTGTCCACATTTTATAATATTTTGATGGAATTGAATTAGTATCAACAAAATTCAGTTAGTAAATTAAAGTAGTTATATACCTAACATGTACCTTAACTATAACTTTAAATTACGAAACTTTTTTGCTGTTTTGCATATCCACACAGAAAAAGATGGAATCTAGAAATTTGTTTCTATCAAATACGCAATGAAAATAATTATACAAATTTAAAGGAAATAGAAGGAATTGTGAAATACATATGTTGGGTTGAGAGTCGATTGAGTCTAGCATTCTGTCATTGAAACATTATACAAATTGTTGCGCTTTCTCTACTAGTTATAACTTTTAGTATAGCGGTAAATGCTATAGCATGTTGTGCAATTGGGACTGACAGATGTTATAATAAAATAAATTTATCTTCACTACTAGCTATACCTTTTGACGAATTGATAATCGCAAAATATATGAATCATTATAACCTGGTAATCTGGTATAACTTAGAAATTTTGAGCTGAAGATCTTTTTCATATGTGTGTGTATATATTGAGAGGGGGGGGGGGGGGGGGAGTGAAAATCTAACTTGAACATAGATTCATTAATTCATTCTATTCTGCTGATAAAATCTGTGAGGCAATCAGTGCTGCTAAGGAGCAGTAAAAAGCTTACATGTTCCATGTTTGCTTTGCACCCCCCAGTTTCTTGCCTGTTCTGACTCACTCACTCTCTCTCTGCAATTCCATCCAATCTTTCAATCAAATTCTTCCATCCTGTGCTTTATTCATTCACTCATTGCTTTCTCGAGTCCACCAAAGAATCTCCTTTCGATTTACGCATCAGTGGATTCACACTCTCTTTAATTAATTCTCCCCCCTGCCCTGGCCTGCCCACTGCCCACTGGAATGCGCTGCGCTGTGTCTCCCCAACTCATCCATTTTTAGTTTTATGTTTTATTTTATGAGTCCTGCTTGCTCTAATCCTATCAGTTTGGAGTTAACCTTCTCAATTCTCTACTTTATTGGTTCTGGGGTTTTGGATTTATCTGATTATTTTTTTTTGTCCCAATCATAACCATTGGGTTGTTAGGTTTGTTAGACGGATTCAAATAAAAGTTTTTATATTTAAAATTAACATTCTAAAATGTTAATTTAATAAACTACGGAGTAATACATTTAGCTGGAGTTGGCCAGAACCCTAATTGACCTGTAATTACAGGTCACCAACAGGTTAGTGAGTTTCATTGCTCCAAAATAACATGTTGGTGAGTTTAATTGCAACTTTTAAAAGTTTATAAACTTAATTGACTTTTTGGGTAAAATTTAAGGACTTATTTGACAATTTTTTCTTAATAAATATAAACTTACACATCATTTAATCAATCCAAACATTCACTTCTAATTTTTTGGCTTAGCTTATTTGTGCCGAAAAGCTGAAAATTAAAAAAAAAAAAAAAAAAAAAGAAGCTTTAATTCATGATTTAGTATTACATTTTCTAGTATAAGTATTACATTTAATCTTGATTCGACCAGTCTCACGAACAAGGACTCATGAGATGGTCTAACACAAATTTTTGACTTAATGAAAATGGGTTATAGTAGAGTAGTAAGGCCGTTCTTACTTCATGGGGTGTAAGGGTTTTAAAGTATCATAATAATATATTAATATTAATATATTACTGGCAAGGGTTGAACTATTACAAATAATGTTTTAATATCTTACTATTTTAAAATAGCATTGATGATGTGATAACACAAATGAACACAAAATGGTTAGTGACAAGGCTACAAATATTTTTATTTAGAAAATAAGATTTAAAAATATTCCTATTAGTCACCTTTTAATTTTGGTCCCCAGCTATTAATTTATCGCATTTGGTGCATATATATGCTTTTATTATCACAATTGGTCCAATTAACTACCTAAATCTCTTACAATTACTGATGATAAAAATACAATTTTCTCTAATTGAGGGTTGCAACAAAGGCAAACTTTAATAATATTATTGTGTATTTAGATTTCAATGAAAACTTTCCCCTTGTAGCAAACCCGGATTGAAAAAAAAAAAAAAAACAATTGCATTTCCCAGTGAGTAGTTACTGAATATTTCAATAGCATGACCAAATGTGACAACCAAATGTAATAAAATTAATAATTGAGAATCAAATGTGGAAAGTGAATATAGTCAAGTAACTTAAATTCACAATAACTTTTTTAAGAAAAGGTTATGATATCGCCCCATCTTACTAAGCAACCACATTTTTCATTATTTTGTGAAATTTAATATAAGGACGCATTAAAATGAGAATTGTATAGATTTTTTATTTGTATTTCTTTAAAAATAAAGTTTCATAAAATCAACTAAACTTAAACATAAGAACTTTTAATTTATATTGATAAAAAATTAATAATAATGATTAAAATTTTAATTTGTCATTTTTTTTTTGAATACTACTAACTCTTTTACAATGCAGTATCTATTCATAACTACCCCTCCACTAAGACTAAACCCATCTTACTAAGCAACCACATTTTTCATTATTTTATGAACTTTAATATAAGGCCGCATTAAAATGAGAATTGTATAGATTTTTAATTTGTATTTCTTTAAAAAAAAAAGTTTCATAAAATCAAATAAACTTAAACATAAGAACTTTTAATTTATATTGATAAAAAATTAATAATAATGATTAAAATTTTAATTTGTCAATTTTTTTGAATACTACTAACTCTTTTACAATGCAGTATCTGTTCATAACTACCCCTCCACTAAGACTCAAACTCACAACTTCCCATATGAAGGAGTAACTTGGTGCTACTGGACCACAAGATAGAGTCATTGGCATAATTTGTCAATTTATTCGTACTTGTAATGTGTTAACTATTAAAATATTTAAATTTATTTTAATAAATACTCCGTAATAAATTAAAGTTTTAATGATAATTTTTTAATTGCTAAATTTTGTAACATATATTTTTTAAAAAAAAATTAAATATTACACATATGCATAAATTGAAAATTGAAAATTTTAATCATTATTATTAATTTTTTTCTATAAATATAAAAAATTTAAATTTAAATTTATTGACAGAAGTGTCAAATAGCTACATCTACTATTAACAAGTGCTCAATTAATCCCTTGTTCTAAAATAAGATCTAATTAGACACATTTACTTTTTAAATTATGTTCACTTAGCATTTTTTCCAGGTTTTCATAAGGTAACCGTTCCATAATGCTGACATTGAATTTAAATAAAAATAATTTGATCAATAATAAGATTACTCCTAGAATTATTGTTCTTACATGATATCACTAGCCCAAACGATCCATAGCTACAAACTCTACTAGGAAAGAAATTAAAGAAAAAAAAAAAAAAAAACCACTGCTGTCCCACAACACTTCCTCTTCTTGCATCATCTCCAAACCCCAATAAATACCCTACAAGCATCCCATCACTTGATCACTATTAAACATACTTCCTCAAATTATATGTTTTGGAAGACTCAACTTGTTCACTTTTTCCGTGGTCAAAATCTCAGTGAATACGTTGAAGACACGCTTTTGTGTCGGGCTTCATTTATTAAGGCTCCGGATGAGTGTCATGTTGTAGTTGTGCTCCGGATGAGTGTTCTGTTGTAGATGCACTCGGGATGAGTGTTCCGTTGTACCTGCGCTCCGGATGAGTGTTCCGTTGTAGCTGCGCTCATGATGAGTGTTCCGTTGTAGCGGCACTTTGGATGGGTACTATGTTCTGTTGTAGCCAATCTTGTGTCAAAAATTTGGTCTGTCATTCTTTTATTTTGTTAGTGACAAAGTAGCATCACATGAACTACAAGGAAACTACATCTCTACAAAAAGACCAACTGATAGGCATCTCCACCAAGTCATTAACCACATCAAAACTAAATGATCTAAGGGACAAGCTCAATGTTCTTTCTAGAAAACTTTAAGTTTGAGAGAACGTATTAGGAGTTAGGACTCTGTATTCTAAGCACACTAGAATTTATTCTCTCTCCCTGTATTATTAGGAATATTACCATTTACCATTATTCATATCCTGATTAGAGCTCTTTGTATCCTTATAAATACATATATCTTTTTGTACTTCAAACGATCAATAATAAGATTATTCCTAAAATTATTGTTCTCATGTTATCTTAATCAAATAAGAGTAAATTTAAAGTGTAAATAAGACAACCTTGCTATCTCCCAACATAATAAGATGTCTACCTTAAAACTCATGAGGGATTTCTTTGCTATCTCATTTGGTGTATGGGGTCCTAATATATCATATACTAAATGTAAATAAAAGAGGGTTTTATATTGTAGTATAAAAATTATGACGCAAGGGATGATACCAAAATTAAAGCTGTCTAATTTCAAGAATAAACAAGCGTTATGTAAGTGCAAAAAGTCCTTCATGAGTACAGTTATTCTGTCAACACATCAATTTATGTTGTGTTAGTGTTTCCGCTGATGTTTCTGTAGGAATAAAGACGTGGAAAAGAAGCAAAGAACAGAAGAAAATGGCAGAAGAGTAGTAGAAGACCTCAGGGAGATCATCAAAAAAAAAAATGAAAAGAAAAAAAGAAAACAAGAAGGGATGGTGTTGTACTGTTGACAGCACCCCCACCATAGATTACTATGTTCCCTTTTCTCCCCTTTGGAGATTTTAGATGAATCAGTGACAGGGACAGACGTTTTGTTTGTTTTAGGTTGGATGTTTGTGATGTCCTCCTTAATTAACCCTGCCCATCAATGCACGCAGTATTATATTGCTGTGAATTGAACTCACACGTACGCAACTTTAATTTTAAAGGACATGCATTTCCCGTCTACAATGTAATATTTGTTTATAAACTATGAAGCAACGCCTCCACTGAGGTTCGAACCCACCACCTCCCGTATACAGGGAAGGATTTGATACCACTGGACCACAAGGCCCTTGGCAATCCAGTCCAACTTGAATTGCCAAATTTCAAAACTTGAGCTAGAGTCAAGCTAAATTTTTATTTTTACACCAAAATTATAATAAACATTTTACAATCAAATATCACTAAAAAAACACTGTTGCAAAAATCCCCGCCTAGGCGCTAGGCGCTCCTAGACCGAGGCAAATTGCTCCCTAGGCGTCCACCTAGGTGGCCGGCCGCCTAGCGCCTAACTCGGCCGACTGGGCCAAATTTGGCCGAGTTAACTCGCCCAACTCGGCAGAGTTAGCCGAATTAACTCGAGCGAGTCGGCCTTGTTAATTTTATTATTATATTTATATATATTTAAATTTATTTATTAATATAAGTAAGAGAAGTAAGATATATATATATATATATATATATATATATATATATAAAATAATAATAATAATATAATATATGACATACACCCACACACATGAATTAATTTTTTGTTTTTATAGGTCGCCGCCTAGACCGCTTAGGCGCTAGGCGCTAGTCTACCGCTCGACTAGTGCCTAGCGCCAACTGCAACCATGCTAAAAAGACATTCAATATTATATATATAAATATAAATATATTAGTTAAACTTGTAATACTATATTTATATTATATCAATAGCGTAAATTGGATCGGGGGCCAAGACGACTACGCTACGAATACGTATATAGTGAGCAAGTAAAATGACGCTTATTAGTCAATCAGTCGATTTATTGGGTGACGGTCGAGTGGACTAAGGCTATGTTGTATTATAGAAAAGAAAACGATTACAAGTGAAGTTGGCTGTGTCTACTTAGTAATGCCGTTTGAGAATCTAAGACTGCAAAAAACTCATAGTAATTTGAAAGATCTAGCCATGGACTAAAGTCAAAAGATATTTTGTCAATTGTTCAACATGATTTAAATTTTTTAAATATAAAATATTTTCAAACAATAAAAACATCAAGTCATCAATTTATATGAAGTTAAAATTACACACTTAGGGAGGCATCTATGATCTAAAGTTTTAAAAACCCCTGATACGATATTTGCCGTGTATTTATGGAACATCCAAGACAAGTTGGTGTGAGAGTTAACTTAAGAAATGTTTATTAACTTGTTTTATTCGAGATAGCTAATTATGAGTAACAAAATTGATTTACTTCAGACTTCACTTACACGAAAAGTAAATTCAGATAAACAATACAGAGTTTTTTTATAAATTAAAGATATATGCCTATGAGATGATTTTATACACAAGGTGCATTTGTAAACTGCATACGTCGACATTGAAAATGTCATTTCGTGTCTGGTAAGATTTGGTGGCGTTATGTCGAACATAATATTATATATATTGTAGATTGTGATGAATGAAATGATTACTGTGATTTAATTAAAATAAAGAAATCATTAGTGTTTAAGTTAGCCATAATCCCTGCGGCGAGATGGGGGGAAAAGAAAGGAAAGAGGAAAAAAGCATTGCATGTGCAATGTGCTAGTCAACGTTGATTAGAGTTGTTTTTGTAATTGGCCTTTTGGCCGATAATGACCATGTTAATGAAGAATCTAGCCAGAACTACAGATTTCTTTTTGTTTTCAAATACAAAATCAAGTAATTGATAACACACTTTAATCATATCAATCTCTATCCTGGAGTGATCTAGGTATTGGGACTATTTATTCTATCAACATTAGAATTCTTTCTTCCTCTTAATGTATTATTGTAAATCTACCTTTATCATTTATGATGACATGACTAAACTAACCCTTGTACTCTTATAAATACCTCTCTTCCTGTATTTTATAAATTAGATTGATCAATATAAAATTCTTATTAGAATTACTGTTCTCATCTTGTATCAGAGCCCTCACACGTTCTTGCTCGTGCTTAGGATGCAACACCATGGACTATCATCAACATACCAAGAAGAGCAGGCTACTTGGAGATCAAAATAGCAATGTCGCCCCTGTGTCACAACTGTGTCGAACAGTAAGGGACACAGCTGTGACACGCCTTGGACACGGTCGTGTCGCCCAACTAGTGAGGGACACAACCCAAAGACATGGCTGTGTTGCCTCCCCAAAAGGGGACACGACCATGTCGACCTCGTGTCATGGCCGTGTCGCCCATTTGGAAGGAGACACAACCGCGTCGAACGTGATCCCCCACCCCTCGTCGGATTTAATTCAAAAATATCCTCATGCTGACTATTGTTCCTTCCAAACTTGAACGACGTCGACTAACACTCCCAGCTCAATTATGCACACATCCTATGGTCATTCGCCACATGACTCTTAACTCCACATGTAACATAAAGCGTTGATTGCTTGTGTAGATGATTCTGAGCTCACCCGTAACTCCTTGAATGGCAAATATTAATATAATGGATGAAAAATTGAATGTGCTACTACACAACAACACCTGGAGGCTGGTTCCACCTTAACGAGATATAAAATCAATTGGATGCAAGTGGGTGTTTCGAATTAAGAGAAAATATGATAGATTGATTGAACAATATAAAGCTCAACTTATTGCAAAAGGGTTCAACCATGTTGAAGGAGAAGATTACTTTGACACTTTCAGCCCAGAGGTCAAACCAACTATAGTAAAACTTCTCTTATCTCTGATCTTGCCACAACAACAAAATTGATCTGCCCGACAACTTCATGTTCACAATGCATTCCTAAAAGGCTTCAAAAATTGATGTATCTTTAGAGATCTGGGATCACCAAACTTCCTTTTGGGAATAGAGATGACTCACATGGGGGCGATGATTCTGTCACAAAGAAGGTACATGATTGAAATACTCAAAAAATAAGAAATAGAACATTTCAAACCAATCTCAACTTCAATTCCACTCAATAATTAGCCACTTACATGTCATTTTAACCTAAAAATTCCAACACTAATTAGATTCATGTTCATTTACATTTTGAAAGCAAGGATTGGAGACTTGGATTTACAATTTCATCTCATAATAGATAAGTCAATTGCCAAGGCCTTGTAGTTCAATGGCATCAAACCCTTCCTTGTATACGGGAGGTGGTGGGTTCGAGCCTCAGTGGAGGTGTCTCTTTGTGCATGAACAGATACTACATTGTAATAGAGTCAGTAGCATACAAATAATAGATAAGTCAATTCCAATTTCGTTTTATTGCACTTTGTTTATTGTCTTGCTATTTTGATTTCCTCTTCCTCTTTGTGATTGTTTATTATTATTATTATTATTATTATTATTATTATTATTATTATTATTATTATTAATATTATTTTATCTTGAATTATTGTCATTTCTAACATAATCATGTGTGAGTAATTTTCTTAGGAGGGAGATAGGGATGTAGGTTAGGTTCTTTGATATGTGACATTGAATTGGTTGAGTAAGGGAGATGAGACTTGACTTTGGTGATGTTAATCATCATGACTGAGTTTCGATTAGGAAGTGATTACCTAATTAATCTATACTCAAGGAATTGATTAACCTTACTTCACCTGTGAGAAAAGGGAGTATATGTGATGTCAAGACTAAGGTGTTTAATAAAATGCCTCTTAAACACTCATAAGTCATGATAATGTCTGTAAGTGTTCTAAGCGTGTGAAATGATTTTGAGAAAAGCTTTCTCCCAGTTAAATGGCATCCGATCAAGTCAATTGACTCTTTCTTTTACTCTCAGATCGGTTATGTTGACTATTATATGTATTGTACATTTGATGTGGTGAATGAAATGATTACTATAATTTAAATAAAATAAAGAAATCATTAGTGTTTAAGTTAGCAATAATATAATCCCTACGGCGAGAACGCGCAGAAATGCTGTAACCTTACCTTCATTTCTCTTCTGTGGGGCCCACAAAAACTATAATGTGTAAGAGAAAGAACCCATAAAAAATTATGCTTCCCATTTATATAAAAAACCCCCTATAATTTTTTTATTGAAAAAATCCTTAAAAAGTTTACTAATGACCTTGCTCTTATAATAATAAGAAGAAAATGGGAGAGGGATTTTTTAATGAGTAAAATGATTGATGAGTTATGGAACGAGAACAAACAAAGACTAGGTCGTAGGCTTATAGCGCAGTCCCCCAACCTATATTCCTTATGGCTGAAGCATAATGAGTGCAACTTGTTGCCTCATCACTTAGTACTACCAAACTACCAATGAATATAGGAAATAATTCACTCACTTTACAGAAGTTTTATGGATTGGTCTGCTAGAATCTCTTACTGTGTCATTATTGGTATTTTATTTATAGTTTCTATGCAAGGAAACATATAATAATAAATATATTATGCATGAATACACAATAATTATAACCGGGCTTGACTTGTTTCAAAAGTGAGCTGGGCCAAAGGACTCGACCTAGGAACAACTTTAATTTATGTGTTGACAATAACGTGACATTTGTCATGGGCATAGTATAATTGACAATAATATCATTTTTATTGGGTTTGAAGAAAGTTTGGATAGAGTTATAGTTATAATATGATGATACATGCATCTAATCGTATTGTAATGATATTTACTTTAAGGGAACAAGTGGATGTATTATAATTGTAGATATGGAGGCTAATTCTTTGTCTATAAATAAGACATTTCTTACTGATCGATATACGTACAATATCCGATCTTTTTTATAGTAATAATATTCTCATTTTAATATTTTTTGAAAAAATTTCATATTACTTTTATATTGTTAAAATCTTACTGATTTGATATTAGTAATTCGACTTATTATTTTGACCAAAGTATTAGGGCGGACAAATTTTTTTGAAGAAAAAACCCAAGATTGTAATTAAGCAATCGGGAAACAATGAGGAATAGAGAATGTTTAACAAAGTGACCAGACCAAGAATCTGCCGCCCTAGCCTAGCTAGAGTGTGGGCAAATACATTCGCTAATCTTCGAATAAAACGATATGACATTGAATTGAAGTACCTAGCCATATACTACGACAACTGTAAATAACGCAACCTGCATGAAGAGAAGTCCAGAGCCGGAAAATTAAGGAATTGCCCACACATTTAAACAATCCATTTCTATAGTAATAACCCGTTGCCAGCCTTCGTTTTTGTTAGGGCCAGCAAATTGGGTTCACTAATAGCAAAATTTCTATAACTTAGGTC
>CP025645.1:5544267-5587822 GCA_003576665.1 Ipomoea trifida | reverse complement strand
CACCCAAAGAAAATGTTAATATCAACATCATAATTAGACACTAAAAACAATTTTTTGAGTAATCAATCACCCGATGGCACATGATAGACATTCGATGTAAACTTGGTTGTCTATTAAATAGAACAGCATCTCCATCTTCCAAATGACGATCAACTATGTAGCCATATTTCAATTCATCAGCATGACGCTTTCTACTAGAGTACATTAACGAACTGCAAAATTGCAAATGAACCAAAAAATTTTCAAAATCATCATATACAAATAGGATTGAGAAGAAATTGGAATTTACAATCCTACTTACATCTCGGTACCATCAGGATGCCTGATATACTTCGCACCAGGGTATTTGTTGGGCCCATTGCGAACACATTGCCTCAACTTCTCTATGTTGTGTCGTGAAACACGCTCAGGAAATGTTAAAATTCGAGCCATTAAGATAGGAATTGCTACCTGCAAATTCTATCATCATTTTCTATTTCTTTTTGTTGAACAGAGTGGTATAACCATGGTAAAACACAATACCTCAGTGATTTTAAGATTTGGATCGGGTGAAATAACAGTGCGTCCAGTATATTCAACACGCTTGCCTGACAGATTTCCACGGAAACGACCTTGCTTTCCTTTGAGGCGCTGAACAAAGCCACTCAGTGGCCTGGAAGCTTGCATTTGTGGTGGCAATCCACGTACATCACTATTTATGTACTGTGCAACTTCCATTTGGAGATCAACCCAACTAGCCTGACACAATTTTAAAACATAAATAGGGCTAAAGGAGAAGCCTCCAATTCAAGAGAACCACAGAATATCAGCACAGTGCAAAACATAATGGAGCATAAAACGTATTAGACATTACCATGTCAAATATAAAGTTCGTATAGATGGCAATTGTTTTAAAGGGAAGAAAATATTTTATTAACCACAAGAATTCTCAAATCTCAGTGAAGGCATAATAAAGGCATCTACTTCAGATGTTTTAAATTTTTAAATAGGTTACACATGTTGGCACAACACAAGAAGTATCTAAAATGCATAAATATAGCAACAACATGAAAGCTGAAAATAAAATAAAGATAATAAAATAATGTCCCCACCTAGAGACAAAGAAACTCTATTTGTCATGGAGATGCATGGCTTGGTTTTAGTAATGACAAAATGAAAAAAATCAGCTATTGTGCAAGATAATCTTAGATAACTTAAGAAAACCAAGGGAATCACATTCCCTCAAGAGAAGGGAAAAGGCTGATGTGGTAGGCATATCAGACTCCCTTGGATTATCACATAACATGAACCAAACAACACCTTTTATGTAACATCCCAACATAACATTACCTTGGTAATTTCAAATTACCTGAACCAAATGCCCCCTAAAAGATCAGAAAACATGGACTGGCAGATCCATTAACTAAAATGTCATATTCGGATTTAACTACAGAAACTATATAGGAGTACACCAGTCCAACATGAACACATCGTATGCAATTTTTTTTCTTTTAGATTTAAGTATCTTATTTACACCAACTAACCAAGATGGTGCTACAAGTGCTTTATACAAAGGTCAAATCTGAGAGAAGCTTCTACAGTCCAATAAATCCCATATTGCCTACATGCATGTCTCTGAATCATAAATAAAATAATATATTCAACTATACTCCAATCTTTGCACAGGAGTAATTAATAACCCTTTAAACACCATCCGTTACTTTCATCACTAACAATCCCATATGGTTAGAAGGACTGTGTCCAAAGTCTTACATTTGCTTATGAATTTCTCAATTTGCACAAAGAATGCAGTGATTGCAGTCCATTAGATTTTAGCTTAACTCAATCCATATTAAATATAAAATGATACAAAATATCATGCTTGAATAGATAGTTGAGAGATTCATCTATTAAAATGTAGCAAAGATTCTCTTATTCTAGTACACCTACTGTGAGAATATGAAAGGAGCTCATCAAAATAATATCATACCAGACTTCTAGCTGGAAGAGTTGTATCGGAAATTTCTTGTCGAAGACTTGAATTTGCTTGGATAATGCGCTTCAGCCTCTCTGTGATGTCATTCTCATTACTGCAACAAAAACACCCAGGATCTCAACTAACTATATGTCTATATGTAATGTGAAGGAATAAAATGTAGTATAGCAATAGCACATTTTAATGCTAAAGAATGTTTTAAAAAAAAAACTGAAGACAATCATGATTGCTGGAAAGTTCATCTTTTATATTGGTATAAGAAGCCAATAATTTGGTGTATTTACAAAAAGGATGTGAGGTTCAGAAATGCACAGACCACTGCCTGGTACTGGAACAAAATTTGCAAAAGAAATATTTTCTTACCTATCTCTCTTACCAGTAGCATTAGTCTATTATATTATTGTATTTCAAGGTGATTCTGATGACTTATGACTTCCACAAAAGTTTCCACCTAGTCTAAAATACCATTCCGACAATGTATGTTGACTTAACAAAATTTGTAGAAAACTTAAAGAGTCAACAGCATTTGTTCCAAGATTTTTATATCTAGTCATTGTTGCGATGCAGAAATTAATTTATATACCCTTACATAATGCTTTGGCATGATTACATGAGGCATTTATTCCCTCAATCAGAGTTGCATGACAACAAAGGCCAAATCCAGAATAGTTCACACAATTACACTTGAGCCAGACATACCTCTGCATTCCACCATCCACAAAGACAGAAGGGCGTATTGCTATTGGTGGCACAGGGATACTTGTGACAAGGAGTTTTTCTGGTTTGTCACTAAGATAAAGCAACTCACAGTCCTGCACATCACATGAAATAGGAGGAATTAGAATGTGGAAACAAAGAGGAAGAGCCTACAAGCATAATACTAACTGTGACCCAAATCAAATGTCCAATGTTATTTTATTTTTATGTGATAAGTTAATGTCAGAATTCAACTTTAAAAATCTGAAATGGAGTTTAAATTAGCTGTTGCAACCATGTGTAAGAAATTGCTGGTCCACACTTCATTTACATTTAATGGATTGAAAAGTGTAAAGGCCTAAAGGGTGTTCACTGTTCAGGAAAGGGAAATACGCGCTAGAGCTTCACCTTAAAGGCAAGAAATTTCTGGTCCACACTTAAAAATCTTCTAAAGGATTGAAAACAAGGAAGGGTAACACCAGCAAACTCAAACTTTTGTCTTACAACTTCAGTGTAACTCAAGAGAAGGTAGAAGTAAATTATTGTATAGCAATCTAGATTGTAGACATTTTTGTGAATGAAAATTTACTTTAAAAAATAAAAAATAAACAAGTATATGCTTATCTAACCAATTTATTCAGATGAAAATTTTAATATTAAATTACTAAACTCAATTCAAGCCAGGTATCGCTAGGGAGAAAAAATAACCATATTTCTCTACTTAATATCATCAATGGCCATATTTACTATGAAGTCACAATATTGGTCTTTTTCTTCATGGCCTCTAACATTACTATGAATTATTTTACCACACCCAACTAGATTGTCAATTGACCATCACTATGTATGTCCCTACAATTACTTGGCCCATCTACTCTATAATTTTGAATGCAACCAGATCTATCAAGAGCAACCCTCAACTAGAGATCTGACCATATTTTTGACTGGCTATTTGCAACCCATAATGCAGCTTCAATTTTTATGCAGGAATAAAGTCTTAAATTTCATTTTTCATGTTATAATTTCATAGTTGTACTATGATATAACAGTTTTGAGCACATGCTTCATTAAGGTATTATATTATTATCATCTTTTGTCATATTAGACCAACACTCAGCATAGTGTTTTTTATAAATTCTTTCTTTTGAAGGTCAAGAGGGAGATTTTGATCATTGGAAAATGAAACTCGTACTGAGATTCACACTCAATGTTAACATGGCAAGACAAGATTGGTTACTTGGCATAGAAGTTCATGCAACAAATCCTGTCCCGCCATGTCAATAGTGAGTGCAAATCTGGGTGCATGTAGCATAGAACTAGATAATCGTTACTCTTTTATTAACTTTTTGAGTGTTCTTGGATTCCAATTAACCCTAGAAGACTGTCTCTTCAATATTATTCCATTCTCTTCCTTAATTCCCAGTTCACTGCTTAATAATACTTCCCTTCCTAGTTCATGCACCTAGGCAGTTGGATTTTGCCCCAAGGGTAACCCTACTGCACCAATTTTGGCATTTTGCACTAACCATAAGCATTCATCTTCAAATGATACATGCACCATCTTCTAGAAGTTCATAAAACAGATGAAATCAAACCATTTTTTAGGTGTTCACACTTCACAGGTAGTAATTAAAAATAAAATTTGTAAATGAGAAGTAGAAAATGAAAGGAACCTGTATGGTTTTACTATGTAACTATAGATATAAACAAAGCACTACCTCATCTATCATTTTCTTGAAGAGGGCGTGAACTGTCTTCGAGTCGAGTTCTGGAGGCACAGTAATAGATCCCTTGATTTTGTTAGAAACGGCATTATGGCACTCATCTAAAAACTGACTTCCATATTCATGGATGATCTTCAAAGGGCCCTTTTTCACCATTCCTAGAATAGATAATCATTATACTTGACTCAATAACAGCTCATTCAAAAAGTCAACAATACTTCTTGAAAAGGTAAACATATCTAAATTTTCTTTCAGTCCATTTTGATTATCAAATACTTTGTTATGGCTAACATCACTCAACAAATAATGAAGCTACAAAATGGGTTCAACAATGAAATCACAAAAAAGTGAAAGTTGGAAGTGGGACCCACTTCAATATTACATGTCTTTGACACCAAGGATACAAAAGCATAAATTCCAAAAATTACATTTCACTTTTTCATTTGGTTTGATATTCTCCCTTTACAGCCTAAACACCTTTGTAAAGTTATTGTTAAAGTTTCATCGAAGGAAACGATCTTAGCCTTTATATTGACAAAAAATTATTCTACAGAAAAGAATAGGCAAAGAAAAATCATGAATTAAGGCTCATGGAATTGGAGGATTTGCAGATTCTATTATTGTGTGTGTGAGCAGGTGTAATAGGAAAATAATGCTATCCACCACATAGTCATATAGGGACAGAGAAGTTATTAACCATTTACGCATCCGCATCTGGAACAAATCACTGCCTTGCGACCACTTGTCATGGCAGTGCACCTTTTCACAACTCTTTTGAGCAACTCATTCTTTTTCAAATGCTCCATCTTTGTATTTCTCATCTTTCTTAGGAAGTCTAGACGTTCTTTTTCACCAAGAAGAATGCGGGAACAACCCTGTAAAAATAAAATGGGGAGAATGAATGTAAGACAGTTTAGAATTGAGCAATCCTACATCCAGTGTTATTAAAACCAGACTGAACTGCAGTTAAAGAGAAAATGGTTCACTTTTTGTCAAATACCAACTATGCAATCCACCCATTTGACAAGCAGGTAAACTGCAAAAGTTATGTAACACCAGCAGTTTTTAAACTTTTTATCCAACCGAAAGGTTGAATCATAATTTTAATATTCATGGGTTAATGGGTAGTTCAGTTTTAATAAAACTGCCTGCATCAAACATCAAAAAATGTAAAATTTCCTTTGGACAATAACACCAGAACTGGTGCTCCATAACCAAGTACCTTGCAAATGCATTTCAAGATGTCCACAATGATGGGTAGATATCCAACATTAAAAACTGGTAAAGCAAGATTCAAGTATCCATAGTGACCAGGACATTGTTTGAAATCTCCATTGCATGTGGCACAAGATTTGGTCTTATTTGGAGGGCCCTGAAACCCAAAGTTGTGTGAGTTATCTAAAAAATACAATTATAATCAAGTGGTTTGCAAGACTTGCTCTGCCCAAACAATGGTAGGCAAGATATAATGGACATAAATGAGAGGCAGTCATTCTAAAGCATTTAACCATTGTTTCCACTGTCAGTTTGTCGAATTTGTTTCCATTCCAATGATCTATGACAAATACCATAAATTTATTCTTATTCACTTCTCAAAATGAATATAGAGACGGTGCAAGATGCAGGTAAAGTGATCTAGATTAAGATCAGTAATGTGAAGAATGGTTAACAGCATAATTTTACAAAAAATAAAAGGTGTATTCAAGCATGTCATGCTAATGAATCAAAAGGAATGCCAACTGAAGCCACTCATATTTCACTACAATGTTGATTAGCATCCCTCCTCTTAATCCAATATTAGCACTCCAAGTTTACTTGGCTTTCATGTGCACCACCTACATTCATGCTTTACTTTGTCCCCAAAAATCTGCCCAGTCAGTGTTTGGCTCTAAATCTACTACCTACCATTTTACAAACCATAGAGAACTCCGTGTCTCGTCAAAGCAATAAATAAAGAATACAAACAGCTATGGAGGTCATAATGAAGTACAAATTGAAGAAACCCACAGCAGTTATAATGAATAGGACTTACAATTTATTATTTTATATAAGGAAAACAATTGGCTTCATTAGCTATCAAGTTAAAAGTTGCATTGAGGACTTGGTTTAATAATGGCATCCATGCCAAGTTGTAACAAGCTTTTTATCAAACCAAATGCTAATAGTTTTGTTTTAAAGCTTGCTTCTCATAATTACAACTTAGACAATGCATTCCTATACTTATCACAAAAGTAAGCATTACCATGCGAGGGTCTAATAGGCCGTTGGGAATAGGATTCTTGGAAGCATCATAGTAAACTCCACGATAGACTTCCACTTCAGCTGATTTCATTACTTCAGAA
Source organism: Ipomoea trifida (assembly GCA_003576665.1). NCBI lineage: Eukaryota > Viridiplantae > Streptophyta > Magnoliopsida > Solanales > Convolvulaceae > Ipomoea > Ipomoea trifida. Next base: position 5,581,085 of record CP025645.1, on the reverse strand, counting down.
CCAGAGAAAGTTGAAAACTGAATACTTTTTCTATAAAATGGCAATGAAATTAGGGTAAATATATAGATTAAACTCAACTTAAAGACACTCCAAAAGAAGGGAAAAAAGAACATGCTCAAATTGAGAAGAGCAGAAAGCATACATTTTCCGAGGGCCCACATCTTCAATGTATGGCTGCTTGGTGAACTGCATTGCTTCACTTTTCCTCATCATCATCTTGACCACTGCTAACCTCAATCAACTTGTTTGTGGGGAGGTACCTCTACTCTGAAAGTTTATCACTTGTATATTGTCCTTAGGGTTCAGCCTAAGCATAAGCAGCAATGCAGTTATAATTTTTCAACGAAACAGTCCAACATCATTGCACCAAACACTAGTTTAAATTGATCAAAGAAGGTTCAATGGATAAATTGATTGAAAATAAGATTGCATTTACATTGAATTATATTTAGTTAACAAATACAACATTCTGAGTTTCAAATCTACCAGATACACTGATTGCATAGTCGAATTTCTTCTCCGAATGCTATCTTCCTTGCCGTTCCACTAATACGTACGCCCAATGTAGCAAGGCCAAAACAAAACGAATTGTATCTTGCAAATATCAATGCACAACCCATATACCTCCTAGGAGTCCTAGCATTACCAATAGTGCTTTCAAAGCAGGCCTCCTCATCCCATTAGGCCCACCCCAAGGCAGGCTTAATTTTTGGTAGGCTTTTGCAGGCCGACCTGCTAAGCCGTGGGCTAAGGTTCATATTGAACCCTAACATCTTGGGCCGGCCCACAGGACTTCTTGTTTTGTTTCATATTTTTTTTTAATTCATGTGAAATTAAGTACCAGAATAACAATAATTCCCCTTTGCCAAGGATCTTGTAGTCTAGTAGCATCAAACCCTTCCCTTTATACGGGAGGTAGTGGGTTCTCGCCTCAGTGGAGTTAGTAGTATTAAAAAAAAAAAAAAAAAAACAATAATTCGCCTTTAAACAAGGGGATGCTAAATATGGGTAAATTATTGTGTGGACCATGAATATAAAGTACATTTTTATTAGTACTAGAAGTAGGCAAATTATTGTGTGGACCATAGTCCACATAGCTATGTGGACTATAATCAAATGTACATTTTTAATGTACTAAATGTACATTATTTTTGTACTAAATGTACATTATTTTTATAGTATAAAAATAATGTACATTCAGTACACAAATAATGTACATCCCCTGAATATAATGTACATTATTTTTATACTGAATGTACATTATTTTTATATTGAATGTGCATTATTTAATAGTATGGTCCACACAATAATGATTGCTAAAAGTATATTATTTTTATATTGAAGATACATTATTTCATTGTATATATAAAATAATGTACTTTCAGTACATAAATAATGTATTTTATATACAAAAATAATGTATTTTTTCTTTATAACAGAGTTGTATGGACCATTCGGTCTATGCAACAATGATTGATAAATATGAGCTCTTAGAGAAAGAAAAACTCAGCACAAAAGCCAGGGGCAATGAGCCTCTAGATCGGAACAATGTGGAATGGGTACCACGCACGGGTGGCATGGACGGGCTGAGACAAAGAGTGGTGGCCCAGAACCAGGATTTCCTCCTATGGTACAAGAGTGTCACTTTAGATTACTCTAACCCCAGGCAGTGCTGCTCAGGTGTGAAATTTTTTTTGTTCTCTACCACATCACCAGGCATGAGATTATTAACCTCTTGTATGTGCATTTGTCTGGCAAAGTTGGTCTGTGGTTTGATAGTTATGTCCATAATCTTAGAGAGGGCTTTAGATGGCCATATTTTGCTGAGGCTGTGTGCAAGCGATTTGGGGACAATGGGGTTTCCCTGATGGAAGACTTTGTTGCCCTTAAACAGTGGGGCAATGTGGATTATTTCACTGATGAATTTGAGGGGTTTAGAAGTTTTTTGTTGCAGTCCCACCCCTACTTGACTGAACACTACTTCATAGATAATTATGTTGCAAGACTGAAACAAAATATAAGATGCTTTGTCAGAACCTCTAGACCAAGGTCCCTAAAGGATGCCATTTGGTTTGCTAGACAATATGATAAGGGGTTGAGGTCTAGTGAAGGAACCAAACTAGCAGCCTAGAACCAGCCAGCCCAACAAAACCTTCAACTCTCACTCAAACAACCCTCCAGCCCAGACCACCACTCCCAAACCTTCCTCATCCACCCAAACCACTGCATCCAAAGCTCCTGAAATTAACCAGTTCAGCAACCAATTAAGAGAGCACAAGAGGTGTTTCAAATGTTTTGAACCATGGCAGCCTGGGCACAGGTGTAGATAACCAACTTTCAACATTATTGAGGACCAAGAAGGGGTACGGTATAGACACCTGAGGTGGTTAGGCAAGAGGAAGTTGAGGAAGAAGCAAAGGTTACCCTTTGTGCTGTGGTTGGAGGTGAAGGCCTTAACACCATTAAGCTGTTGGGAACCATATAAAAGCAACCAGTTGTAATACTGGTGGATAGTGAAAACACTCACAGCTTCCTATACCCAAAACTGCTGTGCCAACTCAAGAGAGAACCAGAAAAACTAAGCCTCTCCTTGTTACATAGCCAATGGTGAACAGATGATTAGTGACTCCATTTGTTATGGCCTCAAGTGGCAGATTCAACAGGAGAGTTTCACCAAGGACTTTAGGCTGCTGAGGTTAGGAGGGTGGGACATGGTATTGGGAATGGATTCGGTGGACTTATTTGCCCCAATCCAACTCCATACCAGGCCTCCTAGTATCTCTTTCCATAGAGATGGGAGAAGGGTGCTGCTGAGGAGTTTGACTAAGAAAGTGATGTTGAAGGGTGCCACTGAGAAACAACTCAAGAGGTGGAAAAAGGATGGAGTCTAGGGGTTTTTTGTGCAGTGTAGACCCCTACCTGCCACTGAAAATGAGGAATTGTCCACCCTATGCCACACAACTGCCCACACAAACCACCCTGAACTACCCCTATTGCTGCAAGAGTTTCAGGAATTGTTTCAAGAGCCCTCTACCCTACCCCCACAAAGAAACCTTGACCACTCTATTCCCCTAATTCTTTGTGCAACCCCTCCCAACACTGGTCCATATAGATATTCCTTTGACCAGAAGAATATCATTGAGAACATGGTGGATGAGATGCTTGAGGTTGGAATCATTACCACTAGCACCTCTTGTTTTGCCTCCCCTGTGCTTTTAGTCCCTAAAAGAATAACTCATGGAGATTCTGCATTGATTATAGGGCATTGAACAATATCACTATTAAGAACAAGTTTCCAATACCATTGGTGGAGGACCTCTTTGTAGAACTTGCTGGGGCAATCTGTTTCTCTAAGCTAGACTTGAGGTCTTGCTATCACCGGATGAGAATGAAGCTTGGGGAAGAGTATAAAACATCATTTAGAACCCATCAAGGGCTCTATGAATTCAGAGTAATGCCCTTTGGGCTCACCAATGCCCTTGCTACCTTCCAAGCATTGATGAACCAGGTATTTAAACCCTTATTGAGGAAGACAATGCTAGTATTTTTTTATGATATTCTTGTGTACAGCTCTAGCAGGGAGGCCAATTGGCAGCACCTCAGGGAGGTATTGGTGATTATGAGGCAACACCAGTTGTTTGCCAAGCTAAGCAAGTGCTCATTTGCACAACCCCAAGTGGAATACTTGGGGCACATCATATCTGAGAAAGGGCTGCAAACAAACCCTACCAAACTAGAAGCAGTGGTTGCATGGCCTAAACCCCTGTCAATCAAAGCCTTGAGAGGATTCTTATGGTTGGCTGGGTACTACAGGAGATTCATCTAGGATTATGGTGTAATCAGCAAACCCTTAACAAACACGTTAAGGAAGGATGCCTTCCACTGGACTGCAAAGGCTGAGAGAGCTTTTGAGCATTTGAAGTAGGCCATGTGTCACTCTCCTGTTTTGGCCCTCCCTAACTTCCAAAAGCATTTCATGGTTGAAGTTGATGCCAGCTACAAAGGTATGGGAGCTATCCTAGTTCAGGAGGGAAGACCTATTGCCTTCTTCAATAAAGCTTTTGGTAGTAAACATCTTGGACTGTCCATTTATGAGAAAGAGTATCTCTTATCACCAATGCAGTAGAGAAATAGATGTCATATCTCTTGGGAAGGCATTTTCTCATACAAACAGACCACCACAGCTTACAGTTTCTGTTAGAGCAGAAAATAACTACAGATCTTCAACAGAAAGGATTAGCTAAGCTGCTTGGTTTGGATTATTCCATTGTCTACAAAAAGGGAATTGAGAATAGAGTAGTTGATGCTTTGTCTAGAAGGGAGGAGGCCACTAAGGCTGCTGTGCATTCCATTACTATGTTGCAACCTCAGTGGATAGAGGATATCATCAAAAGTTATGACAATGATGACTGGGCAACTGAAAACCTCACTACTGCATTGGTAGCCCCAACTGTTAACAACTTGATGTCAGTATTAAAAGACCTTTTGAAATACATGAACAGATTGTATGTGGGGTCTTCAGGGAACTTAAGGAGGGATTTCATACTCAAGCTACATGAGTCTGCTATAGTGGGGCATTCTGGCCAAACTGGAACATATCAAAGACTGAAGACTCTCTTCTACTGGAAGGGAATGAAAAAGGATGTAATTGACATGGTTAAGAGCTGTGATGTATGTCAAAAATGCAAGCATGAAAATGTTGCCAGCCCTGGGCTTCTGCAACCTGTAAACATCCCAGAAGAATCCTGGCAGTGTATTTCTATGGATTTCATAGAAAGTCTCCCTAAGTCTAATAGAAAAGAAGTCATATTGGTGGTGGTGGATAGACTAACCAAGTATACCCACTTCATTTCCTTGGCACACCCCTACATTGCAAAAACTGTAGCTGAGCTTTTTATGGAACATGTGTATAAGTTACATGGGCTACCTAGAAGCATAGTCTCTAACGGAAACAAGGTCTTTACTAGTAAGCTATGTCAAATCTTGTTCAAGAATATGCAGGTCAAGCTCAACCTCTCTATTGCTTACCACCCACAAACATATGGACAAACAGAGAGGGTGAACAAGTGTGCGGAAGGATATCTGAGATGCATGGTTTTCTAGAGGCCTAAGTTTTGGGAGGGAGGGATGGCTACACATGGCTGAGTGGTGGTATAACACCAACTATCACTCAAGCCTACAGTGCACTCCATTCCAGGCCCTCTATGGTTATGCTCTTCCTCTCATGGGCTGCAGCCTGAACACAACTAACAGAGGGGTCCCATGGCTCACTAAGAGAAACATTGTGCTAGCAGCATTGAAAGAGAACCATAAGCAGGCCCAAAACAGAATGAAACTCCAAGCTAATAAGGGAAGGAATGAAAGGACATTGGAAGTTGAGGATTGGGTCTACCTTAAGGTGCAGCCCTACAGGCAGGTTACCCTAGCCATTAGGAGTAACCTCAAGCTCTCCTCCAAGTATTATGGACCCTATAGGGTCATTGAGAAAATTTGGGAGGTGGCTTATAGACTGCAGCTACCTCTTGGAACCCTGTTGCATCCAATCTTCCATGTCTCTCAACTTAAGAGGAAGGTGGGTAATGGGGGAGTGGCTTAGCTTGATCCTCCAGTGGTAATTACATATGGACAGATCAGAACTGAGCCAGTGGCTACCCTAGGCAAACGGTTGGTAAAAAAGGACAATAAAGTAGTAACATAGATCCTTGTTCAGTGGGGCAATTTACCAGAAGAGGAGGCTACATGGGAGGATTATTATCACATTAAGAGTCTATATCCAGCTTTTGATCCTTGGGGACAAGGATCAGGTGATTGGGGGGGGGGGGATGTAATGAACCAGAGAAATAAAACTGGGAGTTAAAGAAGGAGAAGTCCAATACGGCGTCGTGTGAAACGACCATTATTGGCAGTTGATTGCTTAGGCCAAAACGTCGTTGTTTGAAGGGGTTGTTGATAGCAGTTAAATAACCTTTGGATGATGTCGTTTCCATCAGCTTCCTTGCCGTTGAGTCTATTAAGCAATCAACTGTATTTTTGCAGTATTCTACAGTATTTTAGCATTAGCTTTTGGATTGTATTTAAGGATTTTTGGTGCAATGTGGTGGATTATGCTGAGATTTATGATAATTCCTTTTCTCCTCTCTCTGCTCTCTCCCTTGAACCCTAATTTCTTCCCTCTTTACCTCCCTTATCCTCTGAATTTGCTATTTTACTCCATTGCAAAATCAAAAGCGAAAACTAGCAATTTAATGAAAATCCTTCTATGAAGACATAGCTTGTGGTTGGCCACAGGGCTGTAGGAATTGACAATTTTTTTTTACAGAAACCCTAACTAACTGATACCAGATGAGAACTGAATGAATTGTATTGAATAAGATAATTCAAAGATACTGATTACAAGGATATATATATAATGAGAGAATCTCAGGAAGACTAGAGTAGGAGAATCACAGGAAGCCTAGAATAGGGAGTCATGACTCAAATACATAGATTCTTAATAATAGTAATTCTTTGAGTGAACATGGTAATTTATCAAATGAGTATAATATTGAAATATATTAGTTGACAAACGATTTGCCCCTTATTTTGATATTTATAACCCTAGAAATGGAGAAGATTTTCCCACAAGGATTATGATATCAAAATATATTCTTAGAAGGATTGAAGCATCATAAGATATTCACGTAATGTAGGGCGTATTGGTATTCGGTTCAATTTTTTTTTTCAATTTCGGTTTGTTCGGTTCTTAAAAAATGAAACAATTTGATTTAACATTGTAATTCGGTTTCGATTCATAATTGGTTCAGTTTGATATTCAGTACGATTTAAGAACCTCAAAATTCACATTATTTCATAGTATTCTAGTCTAGCACAAATAGTTAATTAATCAATTATTCATTTTTACTAATAATTTAGGATTAAAAATCTATTATGCATCCATTGGTTCAATCAAACTCATTTAATGGGACTTTCATAAGTTATTTATATAATATAGCAACCTTTTTTGTTCAAATCTAAATTAACTAGCAAAATTAGAAATAACGGAAATAGAAAGGAAATGAAATCACTCAAATAAATAGCACATGACCATAACCATGAACACTAATGTTTCACTCCCATATATATAGTATTTTCATTTTAAGTGTCATAAAGTCGCATTCGGTTCAATTTGATTTTTTACTGAATAATTCGATTTGTTTCAATTTTTTACCAAACCATTCGGTATACAAGAACTCATTACTGTTCAATTGTTCAAAAAAATCAAACCTTATTGCCCACCCATATATATATTCACATACGATCTTATTCTAGTGAAAAGAACTTCTGGTGAAAGAAGGTCAGCTAAGACATATTATATTTATTAATATAATAAATGATTCTTTACTAAGCTAATATAATAAATTTACATATTATATTATATTATATTTTAGAGGATAGAGGAGGGATATCTAATGATATATATATATATAATAGAATTTTCATATGTTTTTAGGATATACAATTCTTGACTAAACTATTGCAGAGTTCACAAAAAAAATTTACACACAACAAATTTCAGGTAACTTTCTTTTTAATGAATTTCTCATAAAAGCAACATGAAAAAATTGACATCTTATATCTCAAAAGTTCGACAGTGATACGAAACTTAGTATATATAAAAGAAAAAAAAAACAATTATCTATGGAAAACTCTTCACTATTTTTTCCCCTCCATTTGGCTCTTTTTTACCCTTTCCAACTCAAACACAATCTTCATTTATTTATGTTGGTTTTCAATTTCTCTGAACCCAAAACCACCTTCTAATCTCTCTCTATTATTTTAAATCTTTTTTGTATTCATACTACTCTTCACTTTATTTATGGTATACTCATTCTTAACGCAAATAATTCATTTGGTTCAAATTAACTTTGAACAAAAGATCAGTGCCCTTGCTCCACTATTTTTTCAACTGTACCAAAATACTCTATGCAAAATGGTTATGTGCAAGTTAAAACGGTTAGGCTATGCACTAAAACTAAGCAACATTTTGGATGCAAAATTGGGAGCCAACCTTCGCCTAGCCCTTTTTTAATGTCATCCACATAGCGAGCAGAAGAGAGCAGTGTTCGGCTATATTTTTCGTTGATGTACCATCCTGATGAGCCCGAGCACTTTACTGCCTCACATCCATTCTCTTTCTCTGTTGATATCTGTTTAGTATGAAAACAGTGAAATCATATCACTTATACGTCACATATTGAGACTAGAGACAATCTGATATAACAATGCAGTAGTATTCCTTCACATTCATGTTCTAAAATATTCTGATTGTTGAGAACCGTAATGCAAGCAAGCAAATGTCAGCATCAGTAGGAACATGGAACAATTGATTTTACCTTTCCACAAACATAAACCCTTCCTTTGTCATTTTGAAGACCGATGACCTATTGAAGAGTTAAATCATGGTGAAAATTGGTACCTAGTCAGTCTCGGGGGATAATTGATTCTTTTCCATAATTCAGCTGAACTGGATGAGAAGTGTTGCTGCAGAAAGGAGAAAGAGAGTGATCAAACACCATGGGGATGGATGTTATGTATGTAGTATCACTACTTAGAGCTACTTGAAACATACAAGTATCCATAAAATAATAATCAAAACCAATTTCAAGAATAAATAAATAAAAATGACAGAAAGTGGTTTAAAATATGATATATTTGAGTTATTTCCACTTTTGGTCCCACGAGTATGGGACCATTTCCACATTTGGTCTCACGACTTTTAAATCCCTACCACATTTGATCCTTTCGATCAAATTCCGACCACATTCCGATCACCGACAACTATTTTCCGACGAATGAATTAAGTCAAGGACAATTTTGTCATTTCATTTTTTTAATTTAATTTAAAAAAAAAAAACTATATTAGTGGTTTTCTTCATCTTCGTTCGACCCAGCTGGCACACGAACCATGGACCTTCGGTGGCGTGCGAGAGAGAGCAAGGGGGGAGTTCACCATTTTCGTCTTCTTCCTACAGGTACCGCCGACGGAGAGAGAGAGAGAGAGCGGGGGGAGCAGCTGGTCTTCTTCTTCGTCTTCGTTTGGCACCGGCGAGAAAAAGAGAGAGAGATGCCGGGAGTTGCGGGTCTTCTTCTTCATTCGGCACGAGAGAGAGAGAGGGATGCAGTGGCGAACCTGGCTTGGTGCAGCAATGCCGGTGGCGGTGGCTTGCGTGCCAGGTTCGAACGAAGAAGAAGAAGAAAACCACTAATATGGTTTTTTTTTTTTAAATTAAAAAAATGAAATAACAAAATTGTCCTTGACTTAATTCATTCGCCGAAAAATAGTTGCCGATGACTGGAATGTGATTGGAAGGACCAAATGTGGTAGAGATTTAAAAGTCGTCGTGGGACCAAATGTAGAAATTGTCCCATACTCGTGGGACCAAAAGTGAAAATAACTCTGATATATTTCCTTGCAACGCATTTTGCAACAGCATGCATGGACATTTATAAATTTTGATAAAGAAAAAACATAACTGATGAATGTTAGAACAAATAAATTGACCCATTTTTGTCAAAGACCTTGTGGTCAAGCGGCATAACTGTGATCCTCTTAAGTGAGAGGTCACAAGTTCGATCCCCAGTGGGGGCGTTGGCTCTTCCTTCCTTCAGTAGGAGACTCAAAGGAGTTCAAGAGCAAAAAAAAATAAAAAAAAATGACCCATTTGTGTTTACAACCATAGATGCCAAACACTTACCTTTGCATAACTTTAAACATCCCTGTGCCCATCTGCATTGGAATGCCCATAATGATGCATTCACCGACTCCTTCAATTTTGTCATCCCGCCCACTTACAGAAGCATTGAAAAGGTGATCAGCAGTCTTCTCAAAGGAGGCTAATGTCAATACACTGTCTTTCATCTTCTGCATACCAAATCTAGTAATTCCTAATACTTCACCCTGAAACATTAAGAGTTGTGAATGAATTGCAAGAACCTTTTGTTATGTTAAACTGGATAAACACTGAAAATTATGCAAGTTTCTGGTATCACTACCTTAAAAGTCATTAGATCTGCTAGAAGCATCATGTGACGTAAATCTATAGTCATCTTATAGTCTGACATGATATCCTTAATCTGTTCAATTATACGCCTTCTTGCGGCTTCAATTCCAAGTACTTGATTCACTTCCATGATGTGATTGGTTTTTGTATTACGCCCAACAACTCCTTCTGTGCCCATAACAGCTAGAAGACCAGTCCTACGAAACATGACTAAATATTAGGGGAAACTAACTTTTATCATGAGAAGTAACATTCATATTAGTGGCCAGATACTCTCTCTGCCTTTTAACTGCATTCTAGATACTTGAACCAAATTTTGTTTCAAAGCAATCTCCCAAAATGAAAGCCATATATATAGAGAGAGAGAGTAATAATCAAATGAGACCACCTCTTCCCGTGAATCCCGTGAGACTCTTTATAAATGAACACAAGCTACTACATAAATGCACACAGACTAGATTGTGTGCAATTCCCCAGCATGAATGCACACAAGCTACCCTATGTGGATGCACTTGAATATTAGCCTATATATATAGAGGGTAGGGTTCCAATGAGACCACTTGTTTAGGTAAGATCGTGAGTTCAGATCTTGTGCATCCATGTAATATTTTTTCGTGATTCGCATGCAGGAAATAGACTCTGTAAGAAACACTAGAGAGGTTCTTTTCTAAGCAAAGATTAATAAAGACACCATGACAAAGTTGTGTACATCAGATAATATAACAATTGCTTGTAATTTGAAAGTTTCACTAGAAAAGGTAAATTGGCAATACCCTTCCACAAGCAAGTTGTACTTTTCCTTTTCCGTTTCCTTTTCCTTTTCGGCTTTGTTGATCACAGCACGTCCAACAGTGTTGATACCCTGGTGAGTATGAAGGAAAGTATTTGATGATATATTATGTGAAATGCAGCAACATATATAGGGGAGATATTGCAGTTACAGTAGACCTACTCTAATGGAGAATAAAGCTAACAACAAAGACTAAGACTAAGCAACAGATGAAGTATAATCCTTAATAGTGAGGAAAATAAAATAACTGTTGTGAATCCACACAATTGAGCAGATCAAGAAACCAGTCACAATTGTGTTGGACTATAAAATAAAAATTTATGAAAATTCTAATTGTGCCATTGAATTACCTTCACAACAACCCCAGGAAGCTTATTTTTGAGACGGTGGAGTTCAAAATGAAGTTTACTTCGATCAGCATGAGGGATAACTTCCAGCTTTTTAGGATCTAAAACCTTGATGTGCTGAAGGAAAACGCATATTTTAACATTGAGGTGTCACAAGATGAATAGAAGAAACTTAAATGAATTGAAGCATATCCTACCTGTTCCTTCAACTTAATATTTTTAGTCTGCAAAATTGATTCCTTAACAATATAAGCATCTATGGAAAGAAATGAAGTTTGAATTGCTTCCAAATCAAGCACTATAACTATGGATGCTACTCTCGCAGCCATCACTATCTTAATACTCTTGGCAACCTACAAAGGAAAATGAAGTAACAGATCAGCTTAGAAATAACCAACATACTAGCGAGGTGGTTGGAAATCTTCTCATGAAAATAATAATAATAATAATAATAATAATAATAATAATAATAATAATAATAATAATAATAATAAAGAAAGAGGGTCTATGCAGTAACATAGACAAAATATTGTTAAGGAGTCTGAACAAACTAACAATGGCATAAAACACATTAAGACCAGATAAGTTAATGTTATTTTCATTACCAACTAGAGGAAGGGGGGATCAAGATTATACGACACACACCAGAAACAGAATTCTAGAAAAGCATTCTAGGGAAGTTTAACATCCAACCCAGAAACAAGGAAAACTGTTGAAAAATGTACTTTCCATCTTTTTTCTTTGTTTCTTGGTGTTGTGTGTTTTATGGTAAAGAGCCTAGCCTAAATTATTATCTTAAAACATCACCACTAACAAAAAAGCATAGTGTCTCTAATGATAAAATAACTTTACTAAGGTTTGGTAAATTCACCAAGTCTACTTGTAGGAATCGAACCCAGGTTCTTCTAAAATTCTTCCCCACAAAGAGAGCTCACTTGCCACTTGAGCTACCCTATTGATTGCCTTTTGCATAGTTATTATTATTTAAAAGATGGAGAATAAGATGACTACCTGACCAAGAAGAGTTTTTTCAATACGACACTTCACTATTTTAGCAAAATCTAGATCATCATCACATGAAAGTTTTGCTTCAATAATAGGTGTGCTGATCCTTTTGGCTGCATTTATAATTTCTTTTATGCGAGGAACACCAAGTGTAACATCTGAAAAGGTGTTAAAGAAACATTCTAAAGAAAAAAAAAATACAATCATGACTACTAATAACGATTCAGTTGGCCAAGAAACCAACTAAATTGGAGCAAAACCCAACACATATCGAAACAAGGATACTCATGCTTGCAACACCAGCAAAGTGGAAAGTTTTTAATGTCATCTGTGTCCCTGGTTCTCCAATACTCTGAGCTCCTATTGCACCGATTGAAGTCCCGTCTTCTAATTTCTTTGCATGATAACGAGAGATGCAGGTCTCTAGGAAAACCTATGGCATTGGAAACACATCAAGCTGTTTTTGAGAATCAGGGCATATTGCATCATAGCAAGCAACACATAAAGCAGTGACCTTGTTACAGCTGTACAAAAATAGATTAGCAGATAACAGCAAGCACCAATATCTACACGCATAATTCTTCTGACACAGGATACAGAACAAAATGTATTATTCAAGTCCAGATAACTTTACATGATACTTTCAACCCAAAATCCAGAAGGCAGAGTTCCAGATTGTCAGCAGGTAGATTTCATAAGCATTAGGGCATCTAATTGATAAATTCAAAAGGCATAATGTTCAAAAGTAGTAATAATAATATGCTTCTTATTTGTTTCATAGGTTCCTGAAGAGTCATGATTCTACTTTTCTTGAGTCCATCGTTGTTACATATGACTAAAAGAATAATATCACAACTAGTCTTAGATTTCCAATCTGTTCTGGTTACTTAAGTCCTTTAAGGAGTTCTCTACCTATTTTGAGGGAAGATCACAGAAAATTAGTACCTATTTTCGATCTCTAGCCTTGATGACTATTATTTGCAGAAGGGAAGAATACTTGAAATGCAAAGAACACAAAAATGACAGAATTTTTTTTAAAGGCAATGAACCACATACTAATGAATATTCATAAAAGTGTGATGAACATTCACTCTAGTGGATAATGTACCTCCTCAAATTGCAATATCAATGTAGACTCAAATAATGAAATTAAAAGTTCAAAATAAAACCTTTTTGACACAAAGGGAAGTGCCCCGTGAATGTAAAAATTGACCAGCCATTAAAATGCAAGCTACTATGTTATTTTTTAACTAATATGTGAGCGAGTGCTTCACTCTTAATTACTCCATATAAATTGTATACCAAAGACACTAAATCTAATTTCATAATACGTCTTAATGTGTAGTAGTACCAACAATGTCCAATGACTTGGCTTAGATATCTTTTCCTGACACAAATATCTCCGGTCTAAAATCAGGTGTATAAAGCTAAGATGCATGCACTGAAAATGCAGAAGGCAGCCAAAAGTGCCTCATCAAAAAATAATGTTATTGAGCAAATAGTTATATTATGTACGTCACCTAGCTAGGGCAAAAGTCTACAACCACATGGAATTTATGTTTGAAGTATGAAAGCAACTTTGAAAAACCTAAAGGATAATGATCATCATTCAACTTCAAATGCATTAAAGCTAGGGGCTATCTTTGAAAATATATAATACAGATTATGCTAACAAACATGGTATATTGGTGAAAAATATACCTGTAGTTGCTTTCTTGTTACACCTGATATATTTAAAGTGATACTTTCAAGAGCATCAAGATCCTCCCCTGCATTATGTTCCCCATCAAGTTTGAGATCTTTCCGTGTTTTCTCTAAGCTTGCTACACAGTTGTTTTCAATGAATTCTTTTAATGAATTGCAGAAGGCCGCTGAGCACCCCCCATCTGGAGTCGTATCATGTTCTGAAAGCCTTTTATGCACCATCTGTTGGATTTCTGATGATGACAGACTCTTTTCCTCTCCGGGAGGACATGTTGCCTGTTAAAATAAATGAATCAAGATTGCACTCAACCTGGAAATATATGTAATTGAGAAGAGATCATAAAAATTGAAACTTCTACCTTAACTTTCATAAATAATCTATTAAAGTTCAGAGGATGCCCTTCGTTCTCTTCCATCTGTGCGGGGTCCATACCATCATCACCATACTCAAATTGCACTATGCATGAACTTGCATTTCGCACGGTTCTGTCGTACAAAATTGAAAGATCCTCCAGAGCCTTCATAAGCCGCCGAGACATATACCCTGTGTCAGCAGTTTTAACCTGTATAAATAAGAAAGTTTGAAAATGATTAAATATCGGTCTAGATGTTTAGTAGGGTAAACCGGTAAAACATAATCTGTCAAAATAATTTTATTTTTTTTTAAATCAGATTAATACAAATTAGCATCATTAACTACTGAAATAAGACAATGATTAAAAGCATTACCGCTGTGTCTACAAGGCCTTCTCTTCCACCCATAGTGTGGAAAAAAAACTCAGTAGCACTTAAACCATCATAAAATGAACTGGCGACGAATCCTTTAGCCTGAATTTACAATCATATGGATAAAATTCAGAACTAAAACTATCATATGTAATTGATGTTAGACTATACATTGTTACATACATTCAGCTTAATCTTCATTTCTTCACATAACAAAAAGAAAGATAACACAATCAGATTAAATGAATTCAGATCAAATAATTTAGGAGGGTTTGAAGCCTATTCAGTGTTTCCATTTAAATGAACTAAATACACAATGCAGGTTGGCATCCTCAAATTTTAAGGTCAAACAAACAGCAGAATGTCAAAAGCAAATCCACTCAACTCAAATTGCAATCCAAGCAATTAACTCTTTTGGATAAAGAAAAAGATGATGAAAGACCATGTGTTGATCTAATGATAAGTCCAAGATAATATTGTGTACCCAGTAAAACCTACCACATTAAATCCACAGATAGCTTTGTATCACAAGTGCAACCTTTAAACTTCCACCCTCACCTATCTATCCACTTTAACCTTCACCTATACATAGCTCATAACATATTCATATATAAAAAATGTGTATCATTCTCAGGACGTATGTATTATAACATTATTAATATAATCAATATGTTCATTCTTTCTCTGGTTTTCATATCTTAACTTTTGCTTCACTGTTTGATGGTGGTTATTCGCCATCCACCACGCCTTGAATCCCTTAATTTCAATATTATAAGCAGAAATAAGAAATATAAATATATGTTCATCTTTCTTTTTTTTCACACTTGAAATCCGAATTAAATAATATACCCACAAGTAATCAACTTTTGAAATTGTGGTTGTCCATTCAACTATTCAGTAACAATCAGGATCAACTCTGACTTTGCTAGAAAAAAAGAGCTCACTTTAACTCGATCTTTATTTTTGGTACCAACATGGAAATAACAAGCACCAAGTTGATATGGTGTTCTAGTTAAACATAGTACCAGAATTAGGATTTGACAGTCTACCATTTAGAAAGCCAATATAACATTTAAAAAAAAAAAAAACATAAAGAACTTACAGCTGGAAATATAGATTTTGTAGGAAAATGAGGAAGACTCCGGTCCATGAATCCATTTGGAGCACGACAACCCCCAACAGATTGCTGGCCGACACATGCAACCATCTGACTAATATTGATATCTGAGCCTTTTGAACCACATTGTGACATAATTAAGGGGCTATTCCTCCAATGTAGTGTATTAGTGCACACCTGCACAAAAAGGGTTAAAAAGGCTAATATACCTATTTCCTCATAACACAAGCAAACTCAGAAAACATATACACACTATATGGCTTATAGAGTCTTTGCCTTTAAAAGGTTCAACTTTCAGAATAGAGAGAAGCAGCGCCAAATTACCAGTTGCCCAAACTCAAATTTGAGAAACTATATTTAATATTTTGAAATTTTCATTACAAATTAGAAAATATTAGAGTGTATTTAGTAAACGGAAATTTTTTCATCTTTTTTTTTTCTTGGAAAAATGGAAAACAGAATTTTATTTGGTTCAAAATCAACTATTTTCAGAACTAGGAAATGGAAATTAAAAAAATGGTCTTCCAACATAACAAAGGAATTTGGAAAACACTTCTTTCATGTTTTCTAAAATTTCAAATACAAATGTATTCAAAATTTAACTGGTAATTTACCATCTTCTTACTTATGAACTTCAACCTCACATATTTATCTAACCTAGTAAATAAATTTTAAAAAACTATTACATTTGCATATTAATTTGATAAGTGTTCACCCCGTTATGGGTATTGGTGACGTCCAGAGCTTCTGTTTCAGGGGAAGGTCCAGTCCAATTTCAAGTGGTCAACTAGTTAGATTCAAAATGGCCTGGTTGTCCACTTGAGGGGAGTGTTAAGAGTCCCATTGATAAAATAAGAGAGAATATATGCCTTTATAAGGCCATGGGTTAGACCATGTGCATTATAGCCCAATCTTAGTTTATAAGAATAAGGTTATATATTAACACACATGATAACAATAAGTCTGACAAGCTAGACCTAAATTTAGTATTTTTCAATTGCCATAATTTTAGGCTCAATTTAACAGTGATCTAATATTTTCAGATCAGATACTAATGTAATTAATCTTCTAGATGCAAGTATACAACTACATTGTGTACTAGATACCCAAAAGGTTCCATTCCAATGCCCTAGCTGTTACTGTACCTATCAATAGGATCTGAAGTTCTAAATAGCAAATTATGTTGTCAAACAAATTGAAAATTAATTCAGAATTTTGAACTTTTGAAATCTTTGTGTTCCCTAACATTATTTTGATTGTTCTATACATGAACAAATTGAATTTCATTTCTACATACATTAATTCCCGACTCCATGATCCCAGGAGTCCTAGCTCCACACCTGAACAGAGTGTATAGAATTCTGAATTTTTCATGTTTACTACAATCAAAAAGACATCCTGACCCTGCAATCCAATTGAATTTGTCCTTCATTCATGTGTCTTCTTTTCAGGTCCTTTCATTAAATGGACACAGATCTAACTGGGAAAAGCTGAGTCTAAAACTTTGAAATGTTATCCAGGTGACTAAAGGTTAAACCAGAAAGCTAAAGGAAAAATAATGCCATGTTAATTGCAGGAATGCAGGATCAGTAGCTAATGAGTAGTTATAACTTATAAATGGCTACTGTGCATTCCCTTTCTTTCTTCAGTAATTAGGATGAGGATGGTTCCATCAAAGCACAAACAAAATGATTGCAAAAAGATCTTACTTGCCCAGTTTTCACTCGGATAGCATTCAGTTCCTTTGTTATATTGGCTTCAAGTGTCTGTGCAGCATCACAGCCAGGTGCATCCTCAAGTTCCCCTTCTTAAATGAAGCTATATACGCTTCACATATCCCATACCCCTTCTCTATTTCCATTGTCTTCTTTTCAACTAACTCCTTTCCTGGTTGGACATCATCGATGCCAATTGAAAATCCATGATTCCCTATCCAACGAGCACTGTCATAATGCAACAGCAGGAATTGTGCGAAGATAAATAACCTTTTCAGTTAACTGAATATAGCAAGATATAATGAAATCAAAGTAACAAGTGAACAAGTACCATTAAAAAAACTACTTAACAGAAAATGCATATCAAACTCTATCCATCCATCATTAAGTTTATACCATGAAGAGAAATTTCAGACATAGCCCAGGTCTCATAATCAATACTTTCTTCTTTTTTTTTGAATACTACTAACTCTATTACAATGCAGTATCTGTTCATAACTACTTTCTCAACCTATTGAAGCACAAGAGTCAGTATTGACTCCATTGAGGCTCACTCCCGTATAAAGGGAAGGTTTGATGCCACTGGACTAATCAATACTTTCTTAATTTCAGGCATCCTGAAAAAGAGTCTGCTCTAGTTTGGGAAAAGTAACTACTCTTTTTACCTTAATTGTTATCTAACTTAAATACCAACATGATACTACAATGTAATAGGGTCAGTTGTATTCAAAAAAAACTTAAATACCAACATGAAATGAAATAGTTGGTGATAACTGCAAAACTGTTTCAGTGAGAAACAACTATTTAGTGTGCTAAAATGTACAATATCACGACTTAAACAACTTTAATTGAATGCATTTAATGACCATTTGACTAAAAGCAACCGATTGAAGGTGACAGTTATACCATCTGGTGGTTTAGCAGAAGAAAAAATGGTTCAAATAAATATACTTAAGTAATGCAGGGGCCAAATAAATACGGATGAGCATAAGAATCCAACACTATGTGTTGAAGCAAGTTTGGTAGACTAGAAAAGAATGAAACGACACAAATTTAGAATGAAAAATGTGTGACAAAACTTGCAATAAGAAAAAAGAAAAGATGTGAAGTGCATAGGAAACAAATCTCATCAAAAGGGCGTGTATAGATGTGAAAATATGCAAGGAAAACGCTGAGAAGCTGTTAGAAATGCCATAAACATACCTCAACTTTGCAAGCCGATTCATACATATTGCAGCACCATGTGTGTTATAGTCCCTTAGCAGCACAGAATAAAGTCCATCCTTGTTTCCATTTCCTATTGCCCATTTCACAAAATACACATTCATAGTTTAAGTTAATTTTTTCCCTATTTAACAAGTATAATGAACATTTCAATGACAACCTTCTCGATATTGTTGACATAAATGGTAAGACAAATTCTCATTTTTATTTTTCATAAACACAATAAGCTGGTGCTTACAGCACTGAACGCAATTATGCAATGGGCTTTACCTATGACTTACCTCCTTACTTCAACATGAAGTAAAAAGTAAAAAGTAAAAAAGGGCATCTTTAACCCAAAAAGTAATATAAGATTAGTATAGAATAAAAATTGGAAATTCACCTAGTGTGGCCTTTCCAAGTTGCCCACTTATCAGCTCACTGTTGCGGAAGTAAACAAACCCATCACTTGGGCACATTGTTTCTAGACCTTTTTCTAGACCTTTTTCTCTCGGTAACTCTTCTCCTTAAGAGTAAGGTTTAAGTAAACTCTCATTTTACTATATGGACGTAGAAGCACACCAAATAATTGTTTTCCAGTCCAAAGCTCAACTGGCTGCAAAAGCAACAAAACAAATTTTATTGTTTTTTTCTAAATCTGAAAACAAATTAACCCCTAAGAATGGGATAAGGAAGAGAGCAATAATATAGAAATGCATTTCATTCTAGAAACTTGATCAAACAAGAATTATGGAGTTCATGAACCAACCTTAATTAAAGCTGGAGTTGGCAAATCAATGTGATCCATCGCATCGCCCATGTATGAACACATAAGTGAAAACGAAGCACGATCGTAAAATGTGTCCTTCCTTGTAATGAGAAAGGAAGATGTTAGAAAATCCTGTGTAGAAGCAACCAAGATTTCCCCACTCTTTGGGGTGCATAAATTGTTTTGGACCTGCATTACCATCAGCAGTATGTTAAAACAATGGCAGAGTATTAGGAGATAATGTTGCCATATTTAACAATTTTCCTGTTGGTCTATTTCACACATATTGAAGAGTGACATATATAACTAGTTTTATGATCTCATGCTGATTAAAATAACATGTAAAGCAGTATTGGAAATTGGAATCCAAAAATATATTGGATATAAAGGTTATGAGTTTATCCAAATGAAAGAAATTGAACAGTTCACAAATACTTGGCAAATAAAACACAAACAAGAAAAACTTAAGACAAAGAACAAATCGACTCTTCCCATAAGGTATTGAAACCATTGCAATATTAGCCAGGACTGAGAAAAGGAGACTGAAACTATTTGATCAAGCAGCTGACACCAAAACATATATCTGTAGCCACATAAGAATGTACTGAACACTGATTGACTGAACATTTTACCCCATCAACAAAAGACGACAAACTCTGTGCGAGCCTCTACTGTTTGTGGTACATGCATTACATGTCTTTGACACCAAGGATACAAAAGCATAAATTCCAAAAATTACATTTCACTTTTTCATTTGGTTTGATATTCTCCCTTTACAGCCTAAACACCTTTGTAAAGTTATTGTTAAAGTTTCATCTAAGGAAACGATCTTAGCCTTTATATTGACAAAAAATTACTCTACAGAAAAGAATAGGCAAAGAAAAATCATGAATTAAGGCTCATGGAATCGGAGGAGTTGCAGATTCTATTATTGTGTGTGTGAGCAGGTGTAATAGGAAAATAATGCTATCCACCACATAGTCATATAGGGACAGAGAAGTTATTAAACCATTTACGCATCCACATCTGGAACAAATCACTGCCTTGCGACCACTTGTCATGGCAGTGCACCTTTTCACAACTCTTTTGAGCAACTCATTCTTTTTCAAATGCTCCAACTTTGTATTTCTCATCTTTCTTAGGAAGTCTAGACGTTCTTTTTCACCAAGAAGAATGCGGGAACAACCCTGTAAAAATAAAATGGGGAGAATGAAGGTAAGACAGTTTAGAATTGAGCAATCCTACATCCAATGTTACTAATACCAACTATGCAATCCACCCATTTGACAAGCAGGTAAACTGCAAAAGTTACGTAACACCAGCAGTTTTTAAACTTTGTTTTTAAACTTTTTATCCAACCAAAAGGTTGAACCATAATTTTAATATTCATGGGTTAATGGGTAGTTCAGTTTTAATAAAACTGCCTGCATCAAACATCAAAAAATGTAAAATTTCCTTTGGACAATAACACCAGAACTAGTGCTCCGTAACCAAGTACCTTGCAAATGCATTTCAAGATGTCCACAATGATGGGTAGATATCCAACATTAAAAACTGGTAAAGCAAGATTCAAGTATCCATAGTGACCAGGACATTGTTTGAAATCTCCATCGCATGTGGCACAAGATTTGGTCTTATTTGGAGGACCCTGAAACCCAAAGTTGTGTGAGTTATCTAAAAAATACAATTATAATCAAGTGGTTTGCAAGACTTGCTCTGCCCAAACAATGGTAGGCAAGATATAATGGACATAAATGAGAGGCAGTCATTCTAAAACATTTAACCATTGTTTCCACTGTGAGTTTGTCAAATTTGTTTCCATTCCAATGATCTATGAAAAATACCATAAATTTATTCTTATTCACTTCTCAAAATGAATATAGAGACGGTGCAAAATGCAGGTAAAGTGATATAGATTAAGATCAGTAATGTCAAGAATGGTTAACAGCATAATTTTACAAAAAATAAAAGATGTATTCAAGCATTTCATGCTAATGAATCAAAAGGAATGCCAACTGAACCCACTCATATTTCACTACAATGTTTATTAGCATCCCTCCTCTTAATCCAATATTAGCACTCCAAGTTTACTCGGCTTTCATGTGCACCACCTACATTCATGCTTTACTTTGTCCCCAAAAATCTGCCCAGTCAGTGTATGGCTCTAAATCTACTACCTACCATTTTACAAACCATAGAGAACTCCGTGTCTCGTCAAAGCAATAAATAAAGAATACAAACAGCTATGGAGGTCATAATGAAGTACAAATTGAAGAAACCCACAGCAGTTATAATGAATAGGACTTACAATTTATTATTTTATATAAGGAAAACAATTGCCTTCATTACCTATCAAGCTAATAGTTGCATTGAGGACTTGGTTTAATAATGGCATCCATGCCAAGTTGTAACAAGCTTTTTATCAAGCCAAATGCTAATAGTTTTGTTTTAAAGCTTGCTTCACATAATTCAAACTTAGACAATGCATTCCGATACTTATCACAAAAGTAAGCATTACCATGCGAGGGTCTAATAGGCCATTGGGAATAGGATTCTTGGAAGCATCGTAGTAAACTCCACGATAGACTTCAACTTCAGCTGATTTCATTACTTCAGAACCAGAGAAAGTTGAAAACTGAATACTTTTTCTATAAAATGGCAATGAAATTAGGGTAAATATATAGATTAAACTCAACTTAAAGACACTCAAAAAGAAGGGAAAAAAGAACATGCTCAAATTGAGAAGAGCATAAAGCATACATTTTCCGAGGGCCCACATCTTCAATGTAAGGCTGCTTGGTGAACTGTATTTCTTCTCTTTTCCTCATCATCATCTTGACCACTGCTAGCCTCAATCAACTTGTTTGTGGGGAGGTAACTCTACTCTGAAAAGTTGATCACTTGTATATTGTCCTTGGGGTTCAGCCTAAGCATAAGCAGCAATGCAGTTATAATTTTTCAACGAAACAGTCCAACATCATTGCACCAAACACTACTTTAAATTGATCAAAGAAGGTTCAATTGAATAAATTATTGAAATTAATCATCATAATCATTATAAGTCCATAGCCATCACCATCTCAAATGCCATATAATCATTTAATCCAATTACCTCATCATTATCGGATAATCATAATCTCAACATCCAACTCTTAGTCCATATTTAACAACTTAATCACCATCATTAAACCATAAGCAAGGTCATTAGTATACTAATCATCATCATAATCTCATCTCATCACCTAAGTATCATTATCATCCAATTAACTCATAATCATCAATCTTAATCTCCATTAAATCATATTTCCATAATTGATCTAGTAATCACATCATTATCCCAATTATCATCATCATTAAATCATAATTACTACATTAAACTATAAGCAATTAATTAAAGCCTAATTCAGCCATTACCTCATCCAGTTTCTACCAAATAACACACTGCCAACCACCACACCTCCACGCTTTGGTCACCGGAGTTCCACCGCACGAAACGCTGGCCACCACTGCCCTACCGGAAGGACAACCGCCACCGCCGAATCTGCCTTGCCACGCCGGAAACAGAGGAGCTGCTGCTGCTTCTAGAGCCTGCCGTCGACGAGAGGAGGAAACGGGAAAAAAAAAAATTGTATATATAGGAAACTTTAACCTAAAAAATTAAGCCCGCCAACAAATAATTGCCTACTAGGGCTCGATCCTATGACCTATCATATGAAAGTGTCACTATGTTACCATTGAACCACAACATCCTGACGTGTATATATATGTCTGTTTATATATATATATATATATATATATATATATATATATATATATATATATATATATACTAGTTTTATACGCGGATTGCGCGTATGGGTTAATGCCCAATGTTTATATTTAAATAAATATTTAAAAGTATATCAATGCAAGATTATATAGAATAAGTTTATACATGGGTAATTGAATTAATTAATCAGATGTTACTCCAGTATATTGTATGCCAGAAAAATAATCAAAATGGCCATCAAACTGAAAAGGCTATTGAACAAATTAAAGAAATAATGTCTAAATTATATTAGACCATTGAGTATTCATTATTCAAAACTCTCGAATTATATATCAAGTATCCCTCAAATCGATCAGTTTTGCCAGAACATTCGACGACGTTGAACAGAATATGAATCCAACTCATTTTCTACCAACATAGAACAAATTAAAGTTGGATAAAGACACTTAGCTATATATATATATTTACTTGTATGAGGTATGCTATATGTTGAATGAGTCGATATATATTCTAGACCGCGTTTGGTTTGCATATGTAAACAACCGTGGGTGCAGTGTTGTATTGCAAAAAATGATTAATATCAAGCTTCCATTAAGGCTCAATCTCATGACCTCCCATATAAAAGAGTCATTACATAACATTTGAGCAAAAAATACTTAACAAAAGTTATAACTAGTAGAAAAAATATAACTTTATTTCCTTACATCAATTCTCTTGACAACAATCACCTAATCACCTACCAGGTAGGACTGGACTTATCCCACACATACATACATAAAACATTAATTACTTATTTAACAATAATTGGATCGGAGATGGGTCAATGATTGGGGTGGAAACCGGCGTCCACCACCAAATTATGTCCCGTCACAAACTTCGAATCGTCACAAGCCAAGAACAACACTGCATCTGCTACATTTTCCGGCTTCAGAAACTCCCCATTTTTCAGCACATTAAACGGCTCGAAAACCCCGGCGATCTCCTCTTCCCGCAAGTTCATCGACGCGCACAGCAACGGCGTGGCCACCGCCGACGGCGACACGCAATTCACCCGAATCCCATGCTTCCCCAGCCCGATGCTGGCCGACCGGACCAGCCCCAGCACCGCGTGCTTCGACATCGCGTAGTCGATCTTCAACGCCGTCCCGAGCGTGGCCGTCACGCTGGCGGTGCAGACCACGCTCCCCTTCACGCCGCCGTCCACCATCGCGCGCGCCGCGTGCTTCACCGTCGCCGCCGTCCCGCGCACGTTCACGGCGAAGAGGCTGTCGGACGCGCCGAGGTCGAGGTTGAGGATGTCCTGGTCCTGCGCGGATATCACCCCCGCGCAGCACACCGCCACGTGGACTTGGCCGTGAGCCTCCACGGTGGCTTTCACGAGGGATTCCACTTGTAACTCGTCGCTCACGTCGCATTTCACGAATTGATGAGATGGCCCCATTGATTCCGCCACTTGCCGCCCCTTCTCTTCTTGAACGTCGGCGATCACCACCGTGGCGCCCTGCTCCGCGAAGAGGCGGGCCGTGGCCTCCCCCAAACCACTGGCTCCGCCGGTGATGATCGCAACTTTTCCGGCCAGTTTCTTCTCGCTGCTTTTATGCTCACTTGCCATGTCTTGGTAGAACTGAACTGCCGGCCAATCACTCTTAATTAACACCGCTTGGTGCAGTTATTAGTTGCATATGTTTCTCACTCGTTGACTTAAATATATGCTTTCCAACTATATAATACTCGACTAATATGATCATATCCACCTAATTTCTGTTTGTATACATATAATTACTTCAAATTACACAACTAATATCGTATACGCAAGATCTGCAATAGGTAAATCTTTTGTTCTTGTATAATACTATCTCAAAATGGTTGTCTGGTTCGTTTAACAAGGTTTGATTGAAGTAATTTTTAATCCCATTTTTCATATTATTAAATTTAGCATTATTATATAAAATTTATATATATTTAGAAACTACACTAAAAGTACTATTAAACACAGAAAAATTAATTTAAAAATAATAAAAAATTATTAAAGAAAATAAACAAATAAGGAAGAGTTGGTTTGACCAATGAATAATAAATATGACAGGTAAAATGAGACAGAGGGAGTAGTATTTAGTAACAATACTAGGAAGTATATGCAACTGATTCGACAGAAAAACCGTTATCAACCATGGCTAATTTTTTGACAACCATAACTAAAATTTATTGTTATTGGAAATTTTTCTCATAATCATGGATAGTTTTTTTATTTAAAAAATAATGGTTGGAATTTTAGGGACCATGGCAAATGAATGTGTGACTAAAAATTCTAACTACCAAAATAGTGATCGAACTGGTCAATTCTAGCCGACTTTTGGATGATAAAAAATAAAAAAATTTCTAATAGTACATGACTGATGTATTTTCATTAATCATTATTGCAAGTCTATTAAGAAATTATTGGAAGTCTATTAATTTATTACTATAGGTTGGTCAACTTATTATTGTAACTCCGTAAGGTCACTACTATATACGGAGTATCTATTAAGTCACTATAAATATATTTAAGATATTAATGGTAGTCAATCAAGTCATCATTGTATATCCATCAACTCACTAATATATAGGTCTTTCAAGTCTTCACATGCTATAGTCAAAGGCCTTATAGTCAAGCGGCATGAAGTGATTTTCCCAAGTGGGAGGTCATGGATTCGAGCCTCAGTGAGGCTTCAGTTACTTGAGAAAGTATATGGGCAGATAGTACATGTAATAGGGTCAATATTATTCAAAAAAAAAAAAGTCTATGCATGCTATAAGTATATCAACTCATTACTACAAATATATTAAAAAAATTTATAATATGTTCATCATACAATTATTGAAATGATATATATATATTTCAAAATTTAAAAACATATCAATATGCATATCATTTAAAATATAACAACGAGATATTTTTAATGGTATATTTTTATATATTAATTCTATTTATAACAAAAGAAAAATATATACAATTAATTAATCATGGGTCAATTAATGATATTCTGATAAATTTACAACATTGTTTTAATGAATATGATATGCATTCTTGTTTGATTTATAAAAAGTTAATAAATCTACAATATTATTTTAATAAATCAGATTCCATGTTACAACATAAACTTTGGTCTATCATATAATTTGACATAAAACACAAATGAGCTAATAATACGTACGTACGCCACGGAGAAACAATTTTTTTTTTTTAAAAAAAAAAAAAAAAAAAAAACAAACAAACAAACAAACAAAAATTCCGTGGCCCGACACGATGAGTGCTGAGTTACAACTTGGGCACTTGAACACCAGTGCTATTTACTTTGTGGAAATAGCCCAAACAACAGACAGGATCACACGCATAATTTGCCATAAGAGGGGACAAATTATGCTATGGACCCGGTCCACCATTTCTATGTTCACAATTTAAAAATTTTATGTTCAACATTTTAAATTTTAATATACAAAATTACATTACTCAATATTCACAATTTTGTTATATAGATTCAAAAATTTTGTTATACTATTAAATATAGAGTTATGAAATTGTGAACATAGAGTTATGAAATCGTCAACACAGAATTCAAAAATTGTAAACATCGAGTTCTAAAATTATGAACATAAAATTATAAAATTGTGAACATGGACCTGGGTCCACCTTGCAAGGTGGACTTGGGTGTATTCAATTTATAAAATTATAAAATTAATAGAAGATTGAATGTTTGTACGAGTGTATTCAATTTAGAGTTTTAATGACTTTTGTAGACTTTTAAATATGAAAAAATTTTTAAAATAAAAATTTATAAATGTTTGTCCTATGGATATTTATAAACTCTTACAAAATTGATAAAAATTTAAAAGAGCAAATACCAATTTTGGTCCCACGACTATTAGCAAAATGACAATTTTGGTCCACATGTTTCATTTCTACCAATTTTGGTCCCACGACTACTCTTTTAGTGCCAAAATTTATCGCGCCGGCTACCCATCCGTTTAAAACGTGCCGAAATCTAAAATTTTTGAAGGTATTATCGTCCTTTTCAACTCAATATTCCAATTTGAGCATGAATAAAGAGATTTAAGCATTAAAATCGATCACAATTCACAATTATCCTCCTCAAATTAAGGTCAAATGAGGAGAAAAACTGCGAATTTTGATCGATTTTATGACTTAAATCCATGTATTCATTACTCAAATTAAGATATTAAGTTGAAAATGATGAAAATACGCTTAACAATTTTAGATTTTTGCACGTTTTAAACGGATGGGTAACCGGCGCGATAAATTTTGGCACTAAAACAATAATCATGGATAAAAATTGGTACTAAAACAATAGTCGTGTGACCAAAATTGGTAGAAATGAAACATGTGGACCAAAATTGTCATTTTGCTAATAGTCGTGGGACCAAAATTGGTATTTGCTCAAATTTAAAAGATTTTAGAAAAGTCTACAAAAACTCTACAAAAGTCAATTAAAATCCTATCACTTTAAAAGTATTTAAAAGTTTGATCGAATACACCCCTAAGTTATTAAAGTTATGATCTTATAGCCAATTCAAAGCCTCGACTTCTCGTGGCATAAGAGCTCCATGCTTTCCCAATGCTCCAGCCCCTACAAATCGTCCCCAGGCAGCAGTCACGAATAACCCACCATATTTGTATCATTCCGTATGGCTGCATCTACGTTCACTTTCAACATACCTACGGGAGGCACACTGTACTCCAACGAGCAGTCCCTACTTCAATCCTCAACCTCCCACTAGCAACCCCCCAGGCTCGTCTCCCGTCTCTAAGATAAGCCAGCGAAGAATGCACTACCGCCTAGGATGACAACGCTCTCCAGTCCACACCCCTTTATTCCTGCACCTCCCACACTCCCAAAGAATAGTAACAAAATGACATAATTCCTCCATAGATAAGGAATGAAAACAGTCCTCAAGCCACTGCCAACACCCCTTTACCGCTGCCCCATTCCCACTCCACCCGTAAGAAGCCCACACCCTACGCACATAATCACAATAACCAAAAACATGGGAGATATCCTCTTGCTCAACCCCACACAGGACACACACACAATCACAATTAACAGGTTTAGCTGGCAGTTCCAACTTGGTAGGTAAAACATTGGAACACAGACTCCATAAAGAAACATTTAAACTTAGGAGGCAAATTTAAATCCCACATTTTTGTCCACTCACTGCCTTGCACCCCTTCACTCTCCCCCATCAAACCCCTATACGCACTCCTTACCGAATAACACCCATCACCCTCCCTTGTCCAATAGAGAGCATCCTGATCCTGCCCTTTATATGTAGAAATAGGAACCTTCAGGATCATAGCTTTATCGCGAGCAGAAAAAATACCCCTAGTATCTCAGTATTCCACCCATTCCCATCCAGCTCCATTAGACTATCAACTGTGACATGCTGCAAACTAGGATAAACAAGAGTAGTAATAAAAGGGTTCTCAAAAGAAGGCAGCCACAGCTCACCCCAAACGCCACCCCCTCTCACTCTCGCCCAAGCTTCCCAAATACTACGCCACACATAAGAAGGGTTCCTACCTAGAGCAGCTTGAGAAAAACAACCCCCAGGATAGTATTTAGCTCTAAGAACCCTAGCCACCAAAGAGTTAACTCTATGCAACAACCGCCACCCCTGCTTCCCCAACAACGCCACATTTGTCTCATACAATCTTTGAAACACCATCCCCCAAACTTTTTCGGTTTGCAAAGGTCAGCCCATCTCTTCCACCTAATACCTCTCCTTCCCTCCCTCCTCTCACAACCCCACCAAAATGACTCATTTTCTAGAAGTTATTTTCCTGCTCTCCAAACACACCCTAATATTACAACTCTACAACACCTCAAATATTATTTAAGTTTAGTGACATGTTTGAAATACTCAAACACACATTTACTATATAATCCAACAAAGGTATATAACAAAGTAACAAGCATATATTGAGAATGCTTATGGGAGGGCCATATATCATATATGTGAGTAGGAACAAGTCTCACTCTCTTCACAAAGAAGATGAGATTTGCCTCTTCCAAACATGTAGGGGTACCATAGTGGACTGCTATAATAAATCCACCTTTTGCAGCTCAGGGTATATGTGATTTCAAAAACTACTGTAACCAAAATATCACGATACAGGAGTTGTGCTCGACTGCCGATTTCGACAGCCGTGATGTGAATGTCATCTCAAGCTGATAGTATCAGTGAGAATCAGTAACTCTGATATCTCACCAATCTGAGCCAAATCATGCTAAGTACTTGAACATTTTAGGGTTATCCTTCTCCCTTTCAAGGTAGTCCCTAGTGATTAAGTCTTCAATCCTCTTAGATATTGCTTTCACATCGGGCTGTGCATTGAAAATTAAAATTAACATTTTCACAACAGCGTCCATCTTAAATTTTAGGAAAGAAATCAGATAAAGTAAGAGATGCCAAGGACCTTGTGGTCCAGTGGCACTAAGTTGCTCCCTTATATGGGAGGTTGTGGATTCGAGTCTCAGTGGAGGCGATATCCACTCTTTGTGGAAACTAGTTATGAACAGATACTATATTATAATAGAGTCAGAGTATTAAAAAAAAAGATGCTGAGAGTTTACCTTGAGCATGCATACTACATTATAATAGAGTATATTAAAGACTTTACCTTGAACATGCGCCCCAGCTGCTCAACACATTCCATGACTAACTGCTGATAGCCCAAGACTTTCCTGGTCTTCATAATGCGCACTATTGAGGCATCAATCGTGTTAAGAGTCCCACATTGATAAAATAAGAAAAAGAATATGGGTTTATAAGGCTATGGGTTAGACTAGCTAATTGGTTGAATTCAATCTTTTAGTGTGGTTTGTCCCATGTGCATTATAGCCCAGTTGAGTGACCCGAGCCCAATATTGAATTATAACATGGTATCAGAGCCTGTTCGGTCCACTTTGTGTTCACCCGGTTGTGGGTGGTGTTTGTGGCGTCCAAGCTTGTAAGGGTGTTGTAAGCCCGTTTGGTCGGTCTACTTTGGTGGCGTCCAGAGCTTTCGTTTCAGGGGTCCGGTCCGGTCCGATCTAATTTCAAGTGGTCAACCGGTTAGATTCAAAATGGCCCGGTTGTCCACTTGAGGGGGAGTGTTAAGAGTGGCCCGGTTGTCCACTTGAGGGGGAGTGTTAAGAGTCCCACATTGATAAAATAAGAAAAAGAATATGGGTTTATAAGGCTATGGGTTAGACTAGCTAATTGGTTGAATTCAATCTTTTAGTGTGGTTTGTCCCATGTGCATTATAGCCCAGTTGAGTGACCCGAGCCCAATATTGAATTATAACAAATCGCATATCTCCTGTCTTTATCAACATCTTCAATAACTTTTTTCTTCTCATCCACAGAAGGGAAAGGGATCTGCATTCCCACAACAAATTCCATTGCTTAACAAATTCACCAAAGGAACCCGGCCTGAATGAACCGATCAACCGAACCATACAAAATTAATCTGATCTGATCTTTAATCACCTTGATCCTCCTCATTTTGTCTGTGAACTTGGAGTTGAACTCAAAAACATCAGTAGGAGATATTGTCTTTGTGCTTGGCTCCTTATTGAGAATTTTATACTTGGCACATGATAAGGAATGAAGAAGTCTGACAACATCATCATCTGACAGGTTTAACTGTGTCATGATTTCCTGATAACTCAGACGATCCGATGCATTGAATAGCAGCAAAGTAGAAGCCTATTGACAGTAAAAGCAACAGCATCATCATCTGCAAACTCATGAAAAATTGCATAAAGATTTTGAGCTAGTTTGTGTATTTGAAAAACCTGGTATGTAGTCACAACTAGCTGAATAGTTTTTGGCTCAAATCTTCCTATGAGATTACAGGTACCCAGTGAGTATATCCATGTAAGCTTCCTGTGCTTTGTTTTGGTTTGATAAAAATGTCTAAATACTTCAACACATTTAACCTAATAAAAAAATTCAAAGCAGCAAACAAAATTGCTGCAAAAAGTGGATTAAACAAGAGCATGATAGTCCAGCTTTCTTCATGAATGAAGGCATAGTGGAAGGTCAGGGGAGAGGAAATAAAACACAACAAAGCTAAGTAATCCAACTGCCTTTCCAAATGATTAGGAAATGGGTAATACACTTTACCATCTCTGCTGGGAGGTTAAGATCAAAAGACTTGTAGCTTGGCCAAAATCTGGTGTTAAGTACGGTAACAGTCAAATCAATACCAGGGTTTGCACCAGGATTATTCAAGAGATACTTCTCAAAGCTAGTTTGATTTTCCCTAGCCAAAGTTAAATCGGTGACCTGGAAGGAAAGGAAAAAAAGGAGAACAGTGTCAACAACAAAAGAATAATAGGAATTTAAGTTCATAATTAAGGATAGATAATCTTAGCTTACCATCACCTCCATCTTTGATGTGAACTGGCCACCGCATTGCTGCTTTAACTTCGTCAGGATACTTCTCTCATATTCATTATTGGCACTCTTATCAAATAACAACCGTCGAGCTAATTTTTTCCTGTTGACAACAAAACATTTATATCAAAAATAAAATAAAGACACAGGATAATATTTCTCCTATTTATTTCTATTCCTTAATTTCTTTATGGAAAACCAGCAATCATCTGAAGCCTAACAAAATTCAGTGTTTGAATTAGCAAGGAGAACTAAGGCATAAAACCAAGCATCACAAGCAGTAAAAGCTCAAAAGAACTAAAAAGGTGAAAGGTAAAGAGATTTACCTATGGAATCCTGCATATAAGTCCTTATCACTTATATAAGCAAGCAGCTTTACAACCTGAAATAAGGGTTTGTTGGCAATATCTCATAGCTCTAATATATATGGTAGAGAAAAGGACATGGAGAAAGATATGTACCTTTTCCAGTGTCTCCTCGATAGCCTCATCACTCAATTTCTCACTTCCACCTTTTTTGAGAATGTTATCACAAAATGTAGCAAGAAGTTCTGCACTTGAACTACCAGCAACACCCTTGTTGCAAAAAGCATCAAAAGCTTCCTTCAGAGCCTGCAGATAGGATTTTTTAAAGCAGGAAATACACTTAAACTAAGACAAAGGACTGCGAAATCAGCAGTGGTGCTATCTCACTAACCTTTTGGAAAAGGGAGTGGTTTTGGAAACAGTCATTTAAATAAGCCAAATATTTATCATGAAGCTCAATCACTTTCCGAACAAACACCTGGAATATTTGTAAGTTAGTACCAACTGAGAAATATGTTCAAGGACATTCAACATAAGTCATCAAATATACCTGTTCCTGAATACCAACAACATCTCTCTTTTCTGCCTGTAACAGAACATTTATTAGAAGAGTTTATGTTTCAATTGTGTGAAATGAAAGTTGAGTGAAGACTGAAGAGAGTATGCAAGTGAAGAGAGTAAAGAGGATTTCTGGAAAATTAGTTCACACTCAGAAAGGAAAATACACAGCTCATCTCATATACATACATGCTAGACTACTCAAATTCCTATGTATGTTGGTTTCATCTGCCATATGGTTTCATATGCCATAACACTCCCCTTCAAGCTAGAGAGTATAAATCATACGCTCCAAGCTTGTTACAAATATACCCAACTCTAGGAGCTCTAAGGGATTTTGTCAAGATATTAGCTAAATGATCTGCAGAATTGACGAAGCTAGTTTTAATACACCTCGACACGATCTTCTCTGTGATGAACTAGGAATAAACCTCAATGTGTTTGGTCCTCTCATGATAAACTGGATTTGAGGCAATGTAGAGCTGCTTGGTTGTCACATATCAGTGTCATTTGAGCAACATTACCACATTGCAACTCTTGAAGTAAGTGCTTCAACCACATGAGCTCACATGTGGCAAGGGCCATAGCTCGGTATTCAACTTTAGCACTAGACCTGGGACCACATCTTGTTTCTTACTCTTCCAAGATATAAGATTACGACCAATGAGTACACAATAACCTGAAGGACCCAATCTAAATCAGAATACCCAACAACTTGAGCATGTCCTCTATCTTCATATAGTAAACCTTGCCCTTGTGCTTTATTAATATACCTTAGAACCCGAACAACAGCATCCCAGAGAGTATCAAAAGGGTTCTCAAGAAACTGACTTAATACACTAACTGCAAAAGAGATATTTGATCGTGTGATTGTGAGATAATTCAATTTTCCAATTAATCTCTTGTATCGTTCGCGGTTAGGCAATGACACCCCCTGTCCTAGTTGAAGTTTAACATTCGGATCATCCACAGGTCTATAATCCAACATACCAGTTTCTTCTAAAATATCCAAGGCATACTTTCTTTGAGATACTCTTTCAATTGAGATATATCCTCTTGATCACTACCTGTAATAACAATGTCATCCACATACACTACAAGGTATATGCATTTCCCATAGTTAGAATGGCGATAAAATACATTTTTACAATACAATACTTTTACATTTCGATTTAAAAGTATTACATTTTTCCTAAAAGTATTACATTAAGTAAAGGACACTTGTCAATATTATCTATTATGAAAAATGTAATACTTTTTCTCTTATAAGTAACAAAGATTGTATTCATTATTAGTATTATATTTGAGCATATAAGTATGTCATTTGCACATATAAGTATGACATTTGCATGATGCTTACTCCGACCCGACCCTCTCACGAATAAGGATCCGTGAGACGGTCTCACATAAATGTGACCCTTAACTTATAAGGTTTATAAAATATATAGTATTAACTTTATATAGGTTATATAATAAAGGGAAAAAGTTCAAATAAACCCCCGAACAATATCTGAAAAGTCAATTAGGCCCCTAAACATTTAAAAAGTTCAATTAAGCTCTTAAACACGTTAAAATGAGTCAAAAACCACCAAAAATCGGTAAATGACCTGCAATAATAGGTCATTTACAATTCAAAGCAAAATCAGGCGACGCCGACGGCGGAACCGTGGCCGGTCGCCGAATTCCGGCGGAAGGCAACCACTGGTCGTCTTCCACCAGAGGAAGCCTTCCGCGGAGAAGGCAAACAATTTGTCATCCGTGGAAAGTGAAATTGTTCGCCTTCTCCATTGAAGGCGGCCAAATGGTCGCCGAGTTCGGGCGAAAAGGCGAACTGTTGGCCTTCTCCGCTCTGGTCGCCTTCAATGGAGACTAGTTCGCCTTCTCTATGGAAGGCGACCAGATCTGGTCGCCTTCCTCTGGTGGAAGACGACCAGTGGTCGCCTTCCGCCGGAATCCGGCGACCGGCGACGGTTTTGCCGTCGCCGGTCGTTGGATTTTGCTCTGAATTGTAAATGACCTGCTACGGCAGGTCATTTACAGGTTTTTGGGGTTTTTTTTACTTAATTAACGTGTTTAAGGGCTTAATTGAACTTTTTAAATGTTTAAGGGGCTAATTGACTTTTCAGGTATTGTTCGGGGGCTTATTTGACCCTTTTCCCTATAATAAATAAACTTTATATGTACTAGTTTTACATGCCTATTGTGCGAATGACCTAATACCTAATTTTATATTTAAATAATTATTTCAAAGGTGATAGTGTTTAATTCCACCTTGTACAGAGTGTGTATAATGATAGATCTACAACATGAAAATCAATCAAAGGATTCAACCCAAAGTAGCTCTTTTATTCATTACTTGTGAATAGTCTAGGGAGAAGGGAGAACACTTGTTTGGGGGCTTGTTTAGAGAGAGAGAGAGAGAGAGAGAGAGAGAGAGAGAGAGAGAGAGAGAGAGAAGGGAAGGGGCCAAAAAGTCCCTTAACTGAAAGGTTAGGGTCCCTTTTATATGCTAATACTGTACAGTACGTTGTATAATACACAATTAATTAATTAAGTAATTAAACCAATTAATTATTTATTAGGCCATTAAATCATCCCAATTAAATAAATATTAGTCCAACTAGCTCAATTAAAGTAATTAATTTAATAATCAATTATCCACTACGGCCCAACAACATCATTCAAATTTTCAATGCTAACACATATATATGTCAGTGTTCCCGTGAGTCCACCCTTATCAATGAGCCCGTATGAACATATTTAGATCATTTATACTTGAGATCAATGACCTAAATTTGACCAACTATGCAACTTTGCAATTGTATACTTGTGCACGGCAACTATGCACTTCAATTGTACAATTGATGAAATTTAAGCCATTGATCTCAAACATTCAATGACCTAGTACATATTATCATTGCCAACTTGATTTTTTTCTTTTTTAATTTTTAAAGTTGAACAAATCTGTTAATTTGCAGGAGTGGCCATGCAATGCTTGGCGCCAAACTTCTGGTTATGATAATAGTGGATCGTTATATCGTGGACCAGGGTCCAAAATGCACTGTGGACCGTGGTATGAAATAACGTCGTTTAACTAAGTTATGGGAACTTGACGTGCGATTCCTTTCGTCCAATTAGGGCTGTTAACGAACCGAACATAAACGAACGGAGGTTGTTCGTGTTCGTTTGTTAAGGATTTTGGAGTGTTCGTGTTCGTGTTCGTTAGTTTTCGTTAACGTTCGCGAACATGTTGACGAACGTGTTCATTTATGTTCATGAACACGTTCGTGAACACTTAATAACTAAACACATGCACATGTTCATGAACACAATTTGTCCGTGACAATGAATGCATTCGTGAACACTTAATAACCAAACTCATGCACATGTTTATGAACACAATTTGTTCATGAACTAGAAATATTATATGTTCACAAACAATTTATATATATATATATATATATATGTTTGTAAACATGTTCGCGAACATTACTAAACGAACACAAACGAGCTTGTTCGCGAACACTTAACAAACGAGCTTACTACTGTTCAGACTCTATTCGTTTATTAATCGAGCTCTAAATTTTGTTTGTTAATGTTCGTTTACCTTAATAAACGAACATAAACGAACGCTTATCGAGTTCAAACACAAGTAGTTTGTCGAAAGTTCGGTTCGCTAACAACCCTACGTTCAATTCTCGTTATGTGTAATTTTGTGTATTCTTATATTGTATTGAGTGTTTGTGTGTATTCTAGTATATAATTCTGAGCATTATTGATTTCTAATACCGCGATAACAGTTATGTACATTAGTAATTTCAGTACCCTATCTCATGAAACATGAATGCTAGTACTTAGGGTAGTGATTCTGTGTATTGTATTGAGCGTTTATGTGTATTCTAGTATATAACTCTTACATTAGTAATTTCAATATCATATCTCATGAAACAGGAATGCTAATACTTAAGGTAATGGGCATGTTTGGTTATTGGCGGATCCGCCAATTTGACGGATCCGCCAACTTTGGCGTTTTGACTTTAGTCAAAACGCCAAAGTAACCGTTTGGTTAGCAGCGGTTTGGAGCAGCGGTTTGCTCCAAACCGCTGAAATCCCAAACGCTGCTATGAGCAGCGTTTGGATTGGCGTTTTGGGGAAGAAAACTTTCTTCCCCAAAACACCCTCCACTTTATTAAAAAAAAAAATAAAAAAAAATTAAGATGGTTAGAAAGCCTGAGGCTTCTTTAATAAAGAAGCCCTCAGGCTTCTATTCCTCTTGCCCATCCGATGTGGGATGGGCAAGGGTAGAATAAGGGGCGTTGAGCTCCCTTTTA
>CP025645.1:5532377-5544022 GCA_003576665.1 Ipomoea trifida | reverse complement strand
ACCAAACATCTTTTTACAAATCGCTAATACATTCCGCTGGTCAAACCTGCTATACAATCCGCTATTTGATAACCGCTAACACAATCCGCTACCGCTAATTTCTAACCGCTGATAACCAAACAAGCCCAATGATTTTGTGTATTGTATTGAGTGTTTGTGTGTATTCTAGTATATAATTTTGTTCATTTATTAGTTTCCAATACCGCGATAACATTAAGTACAAAACATTATATCATTAATGTACATAAGTATATAAAAGAATACACATATCATTCAATAAAATACACACAATCAATAGCTTAAGTATTAGCATTACTATTTCATGAGGTATGGTACTCAAAATCAATAATGTACAGAATTATATACCAGAATACACAGAATTTATGAATAGTATACACAGAATTATTAGTCTAAGTATTATATCTGCTGTTTAATGAGGTATGTTATTGGAAATCAATAATGTACAGAATTACATACTAGAATAGACAGAATCAATGAGAATGATACACAAAATATAAGTCTAAGTATTATCTGTTATGTTCCATGATGTATGATATTGGAAATCTATAATGTACAAAATTACATATTAAAATACAAAGAATCAATGACTAGGATACACAGAATGTGACATCAGAATACACAGAATATCATCACAAAATACAAAAAAACTCATCTTATAAGTTAAGGCCGAACGAGAAACGAAAAAATCGTTAATTAAAAAAAATCAAAACGACGTTGTTTTGGATCGCATTGTGCACCCTGGTCCACGATATAATGAAGATAACTAATAAATAATTATTACATCAAGAAATAAAAATAGAGACTAGAGAATACATATAGTAGAACTCTAGCTGCGACCATCAGTAATTTTGTATATTATCTGTTCATAGCTACTTTCTCAACCTACTGAAGCACAAAGAGTCAACAGAGGCTCGAACCCACTCCCATCATCTATGTGAGAGTGTAAACCGAGACACCGGGTGCCAACCTTAAATCTCCAGGCCAATTGTCATTTTTTTTCTTCCTCTAATCAAATTCAACATAAATAAAAATAAAATTTTAGAAATACATCAAGTATTGTTCTAATATTTAAGAATGGGCCTAAGGAAAAAAAACAATGGGCCTAAGGACGGAGTTGTTGGTTTTCGGCTCTACACTCAAACACCAAAGAATACATTCCTAGCCTAACCTATTGCCTAAATCTACCTAAAATCCCAAATCTCAATCTATACTCGATGCTAGGCCTAGGCTGCTACAATGTTGACCCATGCCATGCCGCCAACCCATTCAAAGAATCTAACCCATATGCATGCTATCAAATCACTAGATTTGATAATTAGATATGTTTAAGGCCCTATTTAATAAATAATAGCCTATAAACCAATTTTAACTTATTTAGAAACTATATGTTGTTTGATTTGATTAAAAAATTAATACAAGTGTGATTAATAAGTTTTTTGTAACTCCAAAATATTAAAATTTAAAAGACTACTCAAAGTAACTTTTTCAATTATCATTTTGAGAAAAAGAAATTATACCAAACAACTATCAACTAATAGCTAACAGCTAATTTACCAAACATTCTTCTACAATCATCTAATGTTATGAACTAATTATACATTATAACTCAAGCAGCTAACAACCATTTACCAAACCAGGCCTAAGTCTTAAAAGACCATTTAATTGGAATGAGGGACTTAGTGGAAAAGAAACTGTAATTTTATGAGAAAGAAATAAAGTGAGCATAAAGTAAGAATTCAATGTTTATTGTTTGGTAGATAGAAATAGAATTATTGAAAATTTTAATTATAGTGTTGGGTAAATATATAAATTAAAATGGAAGAAATAATATAAAGATTAAAATATTTTTGTGTAATAATAATAATAATAAGCAAAGTCACTAGCTAAACTATAAGAATGAAGCAATTTTTTTTACAAAAATACGGTGACAGTATATACTGTGCAACTTCCATTTGGAGATCAACCTAGCTAGCCTGACACAATTTTAAAACTTAAATAGGGTTAAAGGAGCAAAAGCCTCCAATTCAAGAGGACCACAAAATATCAGCACAGTGCAAACCATAATGGAACATAAAACGTATTAGACATTACCATGTCAAATATAAACTTCGTATAGATCGCAATTGGTTTAAAGGGAAGAAAATATTTTATTAACCACGAGAATTCTCAAATCTCTAATGAAGACATAATAAAGGAATCTACTTCATATGTTTAAAAATTTTAAATAGGTTAAACATGTTGGCACAACACGAGAGTATCTAAAATGCATAAATACAATAACATCATGAAACCTGAAAATAAAATAAATAAATAAAGTAGAGAAAATGTCATATTACCTTAAAGAATTTTAGATTGATAGAGATGTAAGATTCCTTGAAATGTATTCAATTTGTGTTTAGTTAAGATTGGAGGTATGTAATCATGTTTAGTTGATTGTTACTTTGATTTAACTACATAAACTATTTAGGAGAACACCAGTCCAACATGAACACATTGTATATAATTTTTTTCTTTTAGATTTATTTACACCAACTCGCCAAAGTCCAATAAATCCCATATTGCCTAACCAAAGTCTTTCATTTTCTTATGAATATTTCAAATTTGCACAAAAAACGCAGTGATTGCAGTCCATTAGATTTTAGCTTATAACTCAATGTATATTAAATATAAAATGATACAAAATATCAATGGTCTCACAAAGTTCATCTTTTACTGGTATATAAGAAGTCAATGGTTTAGTGTATTGACAAAAAAGATGTGAGGTTCGGAAAATTTGCAAAAGAAATACTTTCTTACCTATCTCTCTTACTAGTAGCATTAGTCTATTATGTTATTGTATTTCAAGGTGATCCTGATGACATATGACTTCAGCAAAAGTTTCCACCTAGTCTAAAATACCATTCCGACAATGTATGTTGACGTAACTAAATTTGTAGAAAACTTAAAGAAGGGTCAACAACATTTGCTCGAAGATTTTTATATCAAGTCGTTGTTGTGATGTTTTTGACACCCAATATCCGAACTAAATTTAATTGGGATATGTCCGTTCGTGTTAAATTATTTCGGGTTAGTTTTGATGTACTCAAAATTTTATTTTTATCAATTTTGAATTTTTAAAGGATTTTATTATTGTATTATTTATATATTTTTTTCATATACTATCAAACTAAAAATAAGACAAACAGTAATAACCAACCAATAAACTTTTTAAAATTAATATATTACTCCGTATTAATTATGAACTAGCAGTTGGCCCCGTGCGATGCACGGAATGAAAATATATGAAGTGATAAACGGGAAAATATTATTGAAAGAAAGACTAAATTATAAATTATTAAAAATCTCTTTGTAAATTATATTGGTAGTAGAAGTACAATTAATTTTTGATTCATCACAAAGTAATATTTTAAGGTCGTCTGGGTCACTTATTCTTGATGAAGCGACATATAATAATTGACTATAAACAAAGACTAATTTTTTTAATTAGTATTGAGAGACGTCCTGGCCATATGCTTAAGAGATGCAGATCTCTAATATGTTAAATTAATTGATTTAATATTAGTTTGGGTCTAATTACATTTTTATTTGTTTTGTCTACCTAAATATAATTTTTAATCAAACTTAAGAGTAAACTTTATAATTTTTAATGTAAATTATATAAAATAGAGAACTTTAAAGTTTGATTTACTTATAACTAATATATGTTTGCCTAGAAGAATACATAAAAAGAATATATTCAATAAACTTGGTAAAGTTTATTGTTGCATGCTTTGTTTGTTGCAAAAAAAGTGAACACAATAAATGCATTCATACTTGCTAATCTGGTTTGTACTAATAATTTTACAGATTTGTCAAAACTACGTAGTTTTGATAAAGCGGGAAAACGATTTTTTTTTTTTATTTACCATCATCTTGTGGCTTAAGAGATGTTTAAAAATTTAAATATATATATATATATATATATATATATATATATATATATATATATATATATATATATATATGTAGATTAGTATGACATTTATGTGATGCACATACTAAAAATTTAAAATATTAACTTATACAATGTTATTATAAAAACTATTAATTTTATTAAATTTTATATATACAAATGTGATATTAGCTTTATTCATTAATATATATAATTTTGTAATTTAATAATTATGTTAATTTGATATGAATAATAATTAATATAGATATTAAAGGTAAGTTATTCTCATATGCTTGTGTGTGTATATGTTTAATATAATACTTATAATAATAAATTTAATTAAAATAATATATATAATAATACCTTTAAACTAATTATATATGTACTAAAAAAAAACTAATTATATATATTGAAATAATATACATAATAAAATATACAAACACAACATCATAACAACACCACAAATATAAAATCACAAATTATAAAGTTCAAATATCATATTTAATTATATATATTTAAAATTTTTGTTAACCGTTTAGTTAATTCATTTAACCAATAGGTTGCGAAATGAATTATTTGTTAATCAAAATTTTACAAATAATTTAACCAAAATTCTTCAATTTGATCAATTAACTAATTTTTCACTAAAATATGTACACCTCTAAAAACAAAGAATAATAAATTCGAATAAAATCAAACTATTCTAACATATATAATACAAATAATTAAATTCTCATATATTGAGATTAAATTTAAATCTTCAAAGATGGTTCAAAAAAATAATTTAAACACATATTATTACTAAATAATTATTAATCTCAATCA
The DNA here is from genome assembly GCA_003576665.1 of Ipomoea trifida. Lineage (NCBI taxonomy): Eukaryota > Viridiplantae > Streptophyta > Magnoliopsida > Solanales > Convolvulaceae > Ipomoea > Ipomoea trifida. The sequence goes on along the minus strand of CP025645.1, from coordinate 5,539,245 downwards.
ATAAATCAATGTAAACTAATAATCTTTATCCTATTTTTTAAAAACAAATTTACACACATGAGACACCCAGAACAACCTAACCCTACCAATTTTCTCTGTGGCCGTCTCTCTCAGCCTCTGACATCTCTCATCGTCTTTCTCTGTGTGGCAGCCTCGGCATCTCGGCTGCTCTTCCTTCGGCGGGTCTGGCTCTGCTTCGACGCTCTCATCATCTCTCTGTATCTCGCAGCCTTTCTTGTTGTCCTCCCTAGGCGCCTTTGGCTCTCTCCCCTCAGCGCTTTCGAGTTTGAAGCCCATCTTTCAACATACCTGTGAGGCAATCCATTGAACAGGTGGTGTGTTTGAATGCTTTATTGTAAAGTGCACGTTTTTATTACCCCAAAATTCTTGTACAACTTAGAATAAGAGTTTGGGTTTTCCTTTCAATTTCCCTTCCATTGCTCTTTTCTCCCTTCATCTATATATTTTCTTTCAGTTTAGCAAATTTGTCTCATGTTCTGGGGGATATCAACAGGTCCATAAAAAAAGTAAAACATAGGAAGATTTTTAGATAGATAAACTAATAAGTATATAATATTAAATCTCTTCATTCTATTAGACAGAAACTTAAAAGTGCATATTGTTTCTGCATTTTGTAAGTGCATGTTATAGATAAACCAATAAGTATATAATATTAACTTTCTCTTCATTCTATTATACTTCTCCATTTTGTTTCTTTACATGAATAGGTACAGCTTTGGAATTGGAATGCAGCCACCCAAAACAAAAAATTTAGGCCATGGATAATACCTGAATCTACTTTGCTTTGCTTTGCTTCAAAATGGATTTTGCAAATGTTTCAGGATCTTGGCCGGCTGTTTCCTCTATGGAGGGGCTTCTGCAATCTCTACTCTCTTCTTGTGATATGAGATGTATTTATACAGTTGATTTTAGATGTAAATTCTGATTTTGAATTTAAAATTCATCTGTAAGTAATTAATGTTAGTCTTGTAAATTGTAAAAGTTATTTGCATTTCAAAAATTGTAGTTATTGTAGTTATTGGAAGATGTAAGCATGCTTTGTTTGTTGCAGTAAATGTGAACACAATAAATGCATTCATACCTTCTAATCTCTTTTTACTGATAATTTTACAAATTTATCAAAACTACGTAGTTTTCACTGGGCGGGAAAACGAAATATTTTTTATTTCCAGAAATGTGTGGCTTTTATATATATAATATAGAATACATTTAAAACTAAATATATAATTTATATTATTATTTTATAATAAAAACTTTTAACACCCGATATCCGAACCAAATTTTTATTTTTAATATACCAAAATTTAAAATATCCGAACCGATAACTATTTGGGTTCACCCAATATTTAAAATTGGGTTCAAATTCAGTGTTAGTTCATATAATCCGAATTACACCCACCCCTAGTCTTCGTTTAGGACCTGAAATTACCATTAACAATATAGAGAGCAAAAATATATATAAAGAAATAAATATTAAAAATATATATGATAACAAACACCACATATAAATTAAAATGTTCCTGCCGCATTTCTTCCTGAAATGCAAGGAGACTGAGCATGAAGAAATGTCTTCTTTCAGTACCTGGTAATATCTGTAATCAAATAGAAAGCAGAAATATAACCATGATAGGGTTTTGCACTAGGATAACAAACAACAAAAGAAATAAATTTGTTCGAGAGTTAAAAAAATAAAAAATAAATAAAAACAATTGTTTTAAGAGAAATCACTAGTCACCAAATTGAAACAATTGTTTTGCAGAAAAATCATCAAGTCACAAAATCGAACAAACAAAGATCATGCTCATTGCTACTCCCTCCATCCTACCATGTCATGCAACACTTGCAGCAAGTGTAGATCACCACACCTTCTCTTGCTGTTAAAGTTTGCACATACATCTAAGGAATATGAGCATTAATAATTTTTTTTATCAATAGTCAACAATATTTATGACTCGGTATCCAAGTTTTTCATTTTTTTTTTCAAAATATGTCGTTAGTTTTAATCTTCCGCCCCCACTGAAGAAAATTCCTGGCTCCGCCACTGAATGTAAACTAATAATCTTTATCCTATTTTTTAAAACAAATTTACACACATGAGACACCCAGAACAACCTAACCCTACCAATTTTCTCTGTGGCCGTCTCTCTCAGCCTCTGACATCTCTCATCGTCTTTCTCTGTGTCGCAGCCTCGGCATCTCGGCTGCTCTTCCTTCGGCGGGTCTGGCTCTGCTTCGACGCTCTCATCATCTCTCTGTATCTCGCAGCCTTTCTTGTTGTCCTCCCTAGGCGCCTTTGGCTCTCTCCCCTCAGCGCTTTCGAGTTTGAAGCCCATCTTTCAACATACCTGTGAGGCAATCCATTGAACAGGTGGTGTGTTTGAATGCTTTATTGTAAAGTGCACGTTTTTATTACCCCAAAATTCTTGTACAACTTAGAATAAGAGTTTGGGTTTTCCTTTCAATTTCCCTTCCATTGCTCTTTTCTCCCTTCATCTATATATTCTTCTTTCAGTTTAGCAAATTTGTCTCATGTTCTGGGGGATATCAACAGGTCCATAAAAAAAGTAAAACATAGGAAGATTTTTAGATAGATAAACTAATAAGTATATAATATTAAATCTCTTCATTCTATTAGACAGAAACTTAAAAGTGCATATTGTTTCTGCATTTTGTAAGTGCATGTTATAGATAAACCAATAAGTATATAATATTAACTTTCTCTTCATTCTATTATACTTCTCCATTTTGTTTCTTTACATGAATAGGTACAGCTTTGGAATTGGAATGCAGCCACCCCAAAACAAAAAATTTAGGCCATGGATAATACCTGAATCTACTTTGCTTTGCTTTGCTTCAAAATGGATTTTGCAAATGTTTCAGGATCTTGGCCGGCTGTTTCCTCTATGGAGGGGCTTCTGCAATCTCTACCTCTCTTCTTGTGATATGAGATGTATTTATACAGTTGATTTTAGATGTAAATTCTGATTTTGAATTTAAAATTCATCTGTAAGTAATTAATGTTAGTCTTGTAAATTGTAAAAGTTATTTGCATTTCAAAAATTGTAGTTATTGTAGTTATTGGAAGATGTAAGCATGCTTTGTTTGTTGCAGTAAATGTGAACACAATAAATGCATTCATACCTTCTAATCTCTTTTTACTGATAATTTTACAAATTTATCAAAACTACGTAGTTTTCACTGGGCGGGAAAACGAAATATTTTTTATTTCCAGAAATGTGTGGCTTTTATATATATAATATAGAATACATTTAAAACTAAATATATAATTTATATTATTATATTTATAATAAAAACTTTTAACACCCGATATCCGAACCAAATTTTTATTTTTAATATACCAAAATTTAAAATATCCGAACCGATAACTATTTGGGTTCACCCAATATTTAAAATTGGGTTCAAATTCAGTGTTAGTTCATATAATCCGAATTACACCCACCCCTAGTCTTCGTTTAGGACCTGAAATTACCATTAACAATATAGAGAGCAAAAATATATATAAAGAAATAAATATTAAAAATATATATGATAACAAACACCACATATAAATTAAAATGTTCCTGCCGCATTTCTTCCTGAAATGCAAGGAGACTGAGCATGAAGAAATGTCTTCTTTCAGTACCTGGTAATATCTGTAATCAAATAGAAAGCAGAAATATAACCATGATAGGGTTTTGCACTAGGATAACAAACAACAAAAGAAATAAATTTGTTCGAGAGTTAAAAAAATAAAAAATAAATAAAAACAATTGTTTTTAAGAGAAATCACTAGTCACCAAATTGAAACAATTGTTTTGCAGAAAAATCATCAAGTCACAAAATCGAACAAACAAAGATCATGCTCATTGCTACTCCCTCCATCCTACCATGTCATGCAACACTTGCAGCAAGTGTAGATCACCACACCTTCTCTTGCTGTTAAAAGTTTGCACATACATCTAAGGAATATGAGCATTAATAATTAAAACTTGGTAGTAGATTATTATAATTATTATTATTATAACAAGCAAAACTTACAAGGAAATTAAAGCACAACAAGTAAAAAAAAAAAGATCTGCGTATATGCAGCTTTGCTATGATAACAATAAGGACAGGTCTTCTCGGTTCGAGAAGATGTCGGGGATGGTTGAGAAATTAATTTTCTATACTCCTCATCCCAGCATAATATCTCTCCTATCAAGTATTACAATGAACAGAAGAATATAAATAAATTAAATGTCCACAGACACCACTATCAGGAATGGAGCAAAATTATTAAAATAAGGAGATCAAAAATTGAAAATGAGATTACGAAATACGAACAGCAGTCAAATTCGGAGATATTGGTCTCCACAACGGCCACATATTTAAGAGTTTGGGATTATGTTCCCATCTTGATCTTTCCTTTGATAAAGAGGGATGTTGTTGTAATAACATATGAAGGTGAACCTAAGTGCAAGTAAAATGTATTACAATTGTAAGTAAAATGTATTACAAGTGCAACAAATAATAATGTACACTGAGCATCAATATTAAGTACACCTGACGTTATCATTAATTACAGCAAACGTTATAATTAAGTACACATGTGAAAGACTTTATCATTAGGTGCACAAATGTTAACAAGGTAAGTTACTTGCAGAGTTGAACTATTTAGTAAAAATAGTTGCACTTGTAAGTGATTTTACTTGCATTTTTTACTTGCAAACTTATACTAGTTACTTGCACTTTTAACACATTTTACTTGCATCAAAGTTTAAGTTATTTATAAAAATATCACCGAGTTATTTTTTAAAATTACATATAATTTGTTGAATCTGGACACATTAACGACTATAAGTGGTTCTTAGTTCTCTCATGAACTTCCCCGTTCTCACGCCGCTGAGCCGAGCCCGAGCGTGGAGATAAAGACACACACAAGAAGTGGTTCAGCTACCGTGCCTTGGCTTGTACAACTCTATAATTAGCATCATCATTTTGTCGCATAGCCCATTATTTTGTATTAATCTCATTAATAATTGATGGAATAGCAGCGCAGATTATTGAAACGAATTTATTATTTTTATAATTACTAGTATTTTCGCCCGTGCGATATCCGAACCAAATTTTTATTTTTAATATACCAAAATTTAAAAATATCCGAACCGATAACTATTTGGGTTCACCCAATATTTAAAATGGGTTCAAATTCAGTGTTAGTTCATATAATCCGAATTACACCCACCCCTAGTCTTCGTTTAGGACCTGAAATTACCATTAACAATATAGAGAGCAAAAATATATATATAAGAAATAAATTAAAAATATATATGATTAACAAACACACATATAAATTAAAATGTTCCTGCCGCATTTCTTCCTGAAATGCAAGGAGACTGAGCATGAAGAAATGTCTTCTTTCAGTACCTGGTAATATCTGTAATCAAATAGAAAGCAGAAATATAACCATGATAGGGTTTTGCACTAGGATAACAAACAACAAAAGAAATAAATTTGTTCGAGAGTTAAAAAAATAAAAAATAAATAAAAACAATTGTTTTAAGAGAAATCACTAGTCACCAAATTGAAACAATTGTTTTGCAGAAAAATCATCAAGTCACAAAATCGAACAAACAAAGATCATGCTCATTGCTACTCCCTCCATCCTACCATGTCATGCAACACTTGCAGCAAGTGTAGATCACCACACCTTCTCTTGCTGTTAAAGTTTGCACATACATCTAAGGAATATGAGCATTAATAATTAAAACTTGGTAGTAGATTATTATAATTATTATTATTATAACAAGCAAAACTTACAAGGAAATTAAAGCACAACAAGTAAAAAAAAAAAGATCTGCGTATATGCAGCTTTGCTATGATAACAATAAGGACAGGTCTTCTCGGTTCGAGAAGATGTCGGGATGGTTGAGAAATTAATTTTCTATACTCCTCATCCCAGCATAATATCTCTCCTATCAAGTATTACAATGAACAGAAGAATATAAATAAATTAAATGTCCACAGACACCACTATCAGGAATGGAGCAAAATTATTAAAATAAGGAGATCAAAAATTGAAAATGAGATTACGAAATACGAACAGCAGTCAAATTCGGAGATATTGGTCTCCACAACGCCACATATTTAAGAGTTTGGGATTATGTTCCCATCTTGATCTTTCCTTTGATAAAGAGGGATGTTGTTGTAATAACATATGAAGGTGAACCTAAGTGCAAGTAAAATGTATTACAATTGTAAGTAAAATGTATTACAAGTTGCAACAAATAATAATGTACACTGAGCATCAATATTAAGTACACCTGACGTTATCATTAATTACAGCAAACGTTATAATTAAGTACACATGTGAAAGACTTTATCATTAGGTGCACAAATGTTAACAAGGTAAGTTACTTGCAGAGTTGAACTATTTAGTAAAAATAGTTGCACTTGTAAGTGATTTTACTTGCATTTTTACTTGCAAACTTATACTAGTTACTTGCACTTTTAACACATTTTACTTGCATCAAAGTTTAAGTTATTTATAAAAATATCACCGAGTTATTTTTAAAATTACATATAATTTGTTGAATCTGGACACCATTAACGACTATAAGTGGTTCTTAGTTCTCTCATGAACTTCCCGTTCTCACGCCGCTGAGCCGAGCCGAGCGTGGAGATAAAGACACACACAAGAAGTGGTTCAGCTACCGTGCCTTGGCTTGTACAACTCTATAATTAGCATCATCATTTTGTCGCATAGCCCATTATTTTGTATTAATCTCATTAATAATTGATGGAATAGCAGCGCAGATTATTGAAACGAATTTATTATTTTTATAATTACTAGTATTTTCGCCCGTGC
>CP025645.1:5503822-5532352 GCA_003576665.1 Ipomoea trifida | reverse complement strand
GTTGCACGGAATGAATTTTGTTATAATGTTTTAAGAATATTTAGATCGATATATAATTATATAAATTATATCATCAATATTATATAGTGCAAATGATGAAAATGGTTGGATCGATTATGTTTTCTAATGTTATCCTTGCTTGAATTCAAGCAAATAATTGCTCAATTACCAATGCGATGCACGGATAAAAATTTTAAATATATATATTTAGATAATAAAATTAAAGATAGAATAATAAAAAAAATTCTTAATATTAAACGTGTACAATTATTTTATTATGTGATTAGTGTAAAAATATCACTCAATATAATATTTGTTCTCTTGTAATATTGAATTGCTTGTATATATTGATCGTCACAATATTTTACCAAAAAAACATATTATAAACATTATGTTATTAGATACAACACGTGATTTTAAAACATTTGAATTTAAATAAATCAAATGTCCTAGAAGATAAACATAATTATGCAAATTAATTACACATACATAAAATATGTCAGTAATATGCATAGTCCACATATATTCTATACATATCATTTAATAATATAGATACATGTAAAAGATAATCATTGCTATTATTTTAGTCATCTAAGTAAATAAATAAATAAATAAATACAATAAATAAATGAATAAATAGAAATTAAAATACAAATAAATTTGTATTTTATTATAGATGAATACATATATGTGCATTATACTTAATGTAATTAATAGATATTGTTCTATAATTTTCAATTCCAATGATATCTTATTCTTGATTTAATTTTTACTCCAATAATATCGCATATTAATAATATCGCATATGAATAAAATGAATAAGTTTGACCACGTTAGTATGATATTATCATTTGAATTTTGGTTATAAATGGTCAGAAATTAAAATACAAAAAATTTATATTTTATATTTTATATAGATTACTATGTGCATTATACTTAATGTAATTAATAGATATTATTATTATTATTCGGTTTTTATAATAAATTTGTATTTTATTATAGATATAGATTAATAATTAATAATTAATTAATTAATATTACTTTTAATTTTAATTAATACATAAACTAAAATTACTCCGTAAGGACTGTAACATAATTTCAATCCCTTCACCCTAATTAAGTTGACGTGATATCAGCATTAAAATTATATTTATAAACAAATGGCAAGAGGTTTGAATTTTTTTTTTTTTTTATTACCATTTGAATTTTGGTTAAATGGTTAGAAATTAAAATACAATAAATTTGTATTTTATTAGGCATCCTTATCCGGAATTCTTTTTTATTTTTCTTTTATTACATTTGAATTTTGGTTATAAATGGTTAGAATTAAAATACAATAAATTTGTACTTTATTATAGATGAATACATATATGTGCATTATACTTAATGTAATTAATAGATATTGTTCTATAATTTTCAATTTCAATGATATTTCATTCTTGATTTAATTTTCAATTCCAATAATATCGTATATGAATAAAATGGAATAAGTTTGATCACGTTAGTAGGATATTATCATTTGAATTTTGGTTATAAATGTTCAGAAATTAAAATACAAAAATTTGTATTTTATTATAGATTAATACATATATGTGCATTTAATATTATTATAGATATTATTATTATTATTATTATATATATTTGTATTTTATTATTGATATAGATTAATAATTAATAATTAATTAATTAATTAATTTAATTTTAATTATAGATTAATACATATATGTGCATTATACTTAATGTAATTAATAGATATTATTATTATTATTAGGTTGTTATAATAAATTTTTTATTTTATTATAGATATAGATTAATAATTAATAATTAATTAATTAATTAATTTATATTTTAATTTTAATTAATACATATAATAAAATTATTCTGTAAGGACCGTAACATAATTTCAATCCCATCACCATAATTAAGTTAACGTGATATCAGCATTAACATTATATTTACAAACAAATGGCAAGAGATTTGAATTTTTTTATTTTTGTTTTATTACCATTTGAATTTGGTTATAAATGGTTAATAATTATTTTTTGTATTTTATTAGGCTTCCTTATCAGGAATTTTTTTTTTTTCTATTATTACCATTTGAATTTTGGTTATAAATGGTTAGAAATTAAAATACAATAAATTTGTATTTTATTATAGATGAATACATATATGTGCATTATACTTAATGTAATTGATATATAGAATATATAGGATATTGTTCTATAACTTTCAATTTCAATGATATCTCATTCTTGATTTAATTTTCATTCCAATAATATCGTATATGAATAAAATGGAATAAGTTTGACCACGTTAGTAGGATATTATCATTTGAATTTTGGTTATAAATGTTCAGAAAATTAAAATACAAAAAAATTGTATTTTATTATAGATTAATACATATATGTGCATTATATACTTAATGTAATTAATAGATATTATTATTATTATTAGGTTGTTTATAATAAATTTTGTATTTTATTATTGATATAGATTAATAATTAATAATTAATTAATATTAATTTATTAATATTTTAATTAATTAATACATGTAAAATTACTCCGTAAGGACCGTAACATAATTTCAATCCCATCCCCCTAATTAAGTTACCGTGATATCGGCATTAACATTTATATTTACAAACAAATGGCAAGAGATTTGAATTTTATTTATTTTTGTTTATTACCATTTGAATTTTGTTATAAATGGTATAATTAAAATACAAAAAAATTGTATTTTATTAGGCTTCCTTATCAGGAATTCTTTTTTATTTTCTATTATTACCATTTAAATTTTGGTTATAAATGGTTAGAAATTAAAATACAATAAATTTGTATTTAATCTGTATATGGTTAAACAAATACGAAGTAGTTATTGCTCAGAATTGAATTCATGGCCTGATCTGTATGTTGTTTTATTGAAAAGGTTGCAGATGTGATGCTGGTTGGTGCTTATCTGTTTGAAGACCCTGACGATCCAAGAAATTTCAAGAAAACAATTACTGTTAAATTGTAATGAACTCGACCATTGAATGTGTCATTGTAAGTGTCAAATGCGTATTACATAGGAACAATGACTAATATAAGAAATAACTAATTGTAATAGCATTTTATTTTATAGAATAAATTAACTATTTCAATTTTAGGATAACTATTTCAAACTTGAGAGGTGTTAACAGATTCCTCATTTTTTGAATCCCATTCCTCTTCAAAAAAATTGTAATCTTCCCTGTCATAAATATATCTAGGTAAATCTACATCCTTCAATACTCCGACAGTGGTTTTTTCAGAAAAATTGAGCATATACCTGTGTGTTGTAGTTTTGTTTCTATATGTATTATAAACCACTTGAAATCTACAAATTCGATATACTCCACCTTCTTTAAATTTCTTGAATCACCTTTGAACAAACTTTTCAGGAATATGCATGTGTATAAAGGTTCCCTAAATTTGTAGAGTTAAAATAAAATGTTGTGAAAAAAACTACAAATATGCATAAATATTAATATTATAGTAAAAAAAAAAAGATGTAGATACATCAGACTCAGCCATATCCAGAAAAACAAACAGATCACAAGTACACAAAATTCAAGCCTGAATGTGTACGAGACAAAGTGACCGTGAAGCAAAATATCAAAGACAACACACAAACCAAGTCCAGATCCGAGACAAACAAACTCAGACGGCCCAAGAGCAGTTGACCAAAACGTTTTCCAGTCGTTGGAGGAGCCTCACGCGCCGTAGGAGAGTGGCAGCGCGTGAGGCTCACACGGGTGACGACAACGGAGCGAAAAAAAAAATTATAGTAAAGGCTCTGATACCAATATACCATGTTACGAAAGTAAAGAGAGTTTCTAAATATGTTGTCTTATATTGTCATATAGAAAAGAGAATACAAAGCCCTATAAATAGGTGCTAGAAGACTACGAATAGGAAACAAAGTTTCCATATGTCTACCTACCTAAATCCCTAAGGCTGCCTAATCTATAGAGATTCCATATATTAAATAATAAATATATTCCATAACAACTACTAACCATTCAAGAGGAAGGGCATGCTTCACCATTTCCATACACCTACCAACAATGCAATTGTCAAATACCCAATTTCCAAGAAGGTGGATGTCCGGTGGATTCATGTCCTACATCATCGTTGCCTCTTGGCACGGTCGAAGAAACTACACCTAATTCTCTCCCATTGCCAATCGAATAGGTACTAGGTCTACTCACAATCCTTATCTTTTCTATAATGTCCTTTCACAAAAATGTCTATCTCCATCATATTGCGCTTTCATTATTAGTTTGCCTTCGGCTTTTGTTCCTAAGAATGTCAAAGGATCCAAGTTGAAGGCTTGATGAAATTGAAGCACTCCACTCTCCCAGGACTTCAGAGTTAGACATTTGTAAAGGAAATAAATCAAATTTAAATACCAATCAACCAAAGATATTTTAGATTCAATCAATCTCCTGATTTTCTGCACTAATTTCCTATCTCACTTCAGTTTTGCTCCATGTTAAGAACTAAAATGGAGAGAAAAGCTTAATGTGGGCAGTAGCAAAGACTTGTATTTCTGTGTGTTTTCTTCATACACTGATACACAATTACATTGGAGAGAGGGAGAGACAACCCTAATATATGCTAGTGCTTCACAACCCTAATATTATATATTAGCCTATTAGGTAATGAGCCACAACACTAACCCTAATATTATATATTAGGTAATGAGCCACAACCCTAATATCATATATTAGGTAATGATCTACTACCTAATTTAACCCACTATATCTAACACTCCCCCTCAAGCTGGAGCATAGATATCAATCATGCTGCAGCTTGTTACAAATATCTCACATGAGCCAAAGCACTTAAAGTTGTCTGTCTTAGATTTACTACTGAAAACCTTGCTGCTGTGATGCAATCGGATGGTCTCTCCAATGAATCCTCCTGTCACCAAAGCTGACAACGTCTGTTTAGTTGACCGCAAAGCCTACTCTCATTCGGCCACCAAAGGTGTCAACTCGACCACAAAGCCTACTCTCATTCGGCTACCAAAGTTGTCATCTCGACCACAAAGCCTACTATCATTCGGCTACCAATGCTGTCAACTCGACCACAAAGCCTACTGTCATTCGGCCATCAAAGTTGACGCTACTTCTCTTCTCTGATGAAGGAATGCCACCATCCCAATTAAACACCACAGCGCGCCTCCAACTCACACCATAGCATGACTCTAAATATGAGATGAATCTCATGACCCTAAATATGAGATGAATCTCATGACCCAAACAACACACAAACTAAAGTTAAAGACCAAATTAAATTAAAACAAACTCACAAAACAGACCAAACAAACACAATCTACTGCCCCATTTATTCCCCTTCACATTAACTCAAAATAAAACCAAAACAACACAAAACCCAAAACTTGCTGCCCAACAAACCTACTGCAAAGAGATCCTCCCTCCTTATAACACTTCCAACATCAACAACACCATTACTTCATCATCTTCAACAATAGCAGCCGGTGCTCATCACCCACCACTTCCGGAAATCTTCGCTGGCCACCACTGCTTGCCGCAGCTGCCTTCGCCGGAAAAGATGGAGGTCCAAAGGTCGTCGTTGCTGTTGCTGTTCTGCTGCACCGAAAGTGAGAGAAAGAGGGGGACAAAATCGCAAAAGCTGCTGAAGACGGGCAGCAGTGACACCAGACAAAATACACCATTTTCTGCCGGAAACCTTGCCGGAAATGGCCTCACGCGCCGGCGCGTGGTCGCCGAAGCTCCGGTCGACGGAGGCGCGTGGAGGCTCCGTTCGCTGCTCCGCTTCCTCCACCAGCGGCGACTCCTTGAGTAGATCAATGCCACTAGGCTCTGATACCATGTTAAGAACTAAAATGTAGAGAAAAGCTTAATGTGGGCAGTAGCAAAGGCTTGTATTTCTGTGTGTTTTCTTCATACACTGATACACAATTATATTGGAGAGAGGGAGAGAGGGAGAGACAACCCTAATATATGCTACTGCTTCACAACCCTAATATTATATATTAGGTAATGAGCTACAACCCTAACCCTAATATTATATATTAGGTAATGAGCCACAACCCTAATATCATATATTAGGTAATGATCTACTACCTAATTTAATTAATCCACTATCTCTAACACTCCAACAAACCATGGTTCTCACTTCTCAGGTAAAATTTACAGTTTGCTTGCATTTTAGGTATGAACAATTGTTAAGAGCCCCACATTGATAAAATAAGATAGAAGATATGAATTTATAAGGCCATGGGTTAGATTAACTAATTGGTTGGATTCAATCTTTTAGTGTGGTTTGGCCCATGTGCACTATAGCCCAGTTGAGTGACCCTAGCCCAATCTTAGTTTATGGATATAATAACACTGACATACAGAACACATTGAAAAAGAAAAAAAAATATTACAAACCTTCTTAATGCTTTCAGCATCTTCTGCTTGTTTAACCAGAGTCATACCTTCAGCAGTAACATGCTACATGGGAAAAGAAAGCATATGTAGAGCAGTTTAAGAAACATAGAAGCAGTAAGCTATATTTTTGTACTTCACAATATGCATGTATGATATAAAGACCTGCTTAAAAATAGTGGCAATGGGCTCTAAACCTCGTGGTATTTTAGAAAAGAGTATATACATTCTTGACAAGTCCTCCACCTGCATACATTATTGAAGGGATCAAGAACTGCGACAATACGCAACCAAATTAAACAGCACTGATGTTCAGAACATGTTTTGACTTATTGATTACCTTATCATCTCTAAGTAATGCATGGCATACAGAGTGCTCCTCAAGCAATTGGGTAGCATACACACACAACAACTCATGTTGCACTTGGGTAGTATACACAGGCAATAACTCATGTTGCACTTTCTATTAGAAAAGAAAGAAAAAAAAGCTAATTAAAAGGGTCAGAAGAGCAGAAATATGCATAGAAATAAACAAAAGGAGTAGTTGGTTAGAAAAATCCAATAAAAGAGCAAAATACATAAAGGTGCTGGAGTGGACCTCAAGTAATTTTGTCTCACTACTTGAATGAAGATAATGAGAGACTCTATCTTTCTCCCTTTTCAACCATTTCTCAGCCTATGTGCCCAAAGAAATAATTAGAAAATAGTTTGAGACTTTGAGGGATGTGATGGAATGCAAAGTTAAGTGGAATTTCATACACAAAGAGGAAAGGAAAAAGTTGAGGATATTAACTTTCAACATGTCATCTGAACATGAATCCTTTGAAATCCAGTTAGAGGCCTTTCGAGAATAATAAGCTGCAGAATCCTTGAGCATGGCAGCTTCGAAGTCATTTTCGTAGTAATCCATTTGCCCCATTCCAATTTCAACAAATATGTCTACTACATTCTTCAACAAAGCTCTATCAATCTGTTTCCCTTCACGCTCTTGATCAATCTGGTCAGCAAATGTCATTAGTCAACCACTTAAACTTGCACTTTGGGGTGAGGAAGATAGGGCACTTGCAGAAAACATACCAAAGATATGACAGCATCCCTTACTTTTCCATTCAACTCTTGATACACCTGAATGACAGAAAATAGCCTCAAGGTTCATATACAATTTGAAAGAAAAAATTAGAATAACTGAAATTATTTCAAAATCACAAACTAAATTCATAAGAAGATACATGCTAAAAAGAAGAAGAAGAGCAATAGCATGCAACAAAGACATCAATTATAAGATACAGCCAAAATATCCACTAGAAGTGACAAAAATAAATAAGAACTCTATATTTAAACAAATAATTATTGTAAACAACCACAAGTTACCAGATTTCGGAAACAAGTTAATCCAACTTCATTGAGTGTCGGTAGGGATCTCTGAGCAATAAAATAGCGATCTAGGTAATGAAAGAATCTTGACATCCATCTAATCATGGTTTTATGGTTTGACCACCTCTGCACCAACTCTCTCAACATAAATTCGTCATGCTTTTCTCTCAAAGAAGGTAATACCTGAAGTAAGTTAACAGATTAAAATCTTAAAACGCATGGCATAATGTGTGTGGAAAAAGTGAGTATTTTGGTAAGATCAAAAGACTGAAAGAGTAAGGAAAAGAAGGAAAAATAAGTGGTAGCAAACTGAATTTTATATATATATATATATATATATATATATATATATATATACACACACACAATTATATATACTTCTCCCTAATTGAAGTTTCCCAAAGCATGGAAAGAAGCTAGGTAGACCGGCAGTAGATAAAGTCTTTGGTCACCTCAAAGAGAGTAGATAAAGTCTTTAGTCACCTCAAGCAGTTACCACCTTACAAATGATAAATCCCTCAATCACATCATAGAATAATACCCCTCTTCCTTATCCTCCCCATCTTCTTTATTTTGCTTCAGTTACATAAAGTTGCATAAGATACGTCATTACATATATAGGCTTGTAAGTGTGTCCCTGCATATTCCTCCCATGTTCGATTTACAAAGTGCATATCTGGAGTATATATCTAAATGTGTGATTTTATCTTTCAATAAGTATTATCAAAATTATAAACTCAGCAGTACTCTTATTTTACATGTGTGTACTCTGTACTGTAATTATGTTAAAAACTAACCGTTGATGTAATATATTCTTCAAAGGGTTCCCTGTATTTGTCATACAATTGCTGAGAGTAATCATGTGGTGATCTTTGTGTGCACATACGGTAAACTGTCCTGTGGAATAGACTTAAGGAAAAAGAATGGGGAAATAAAAGTTCCCTACAATATAAAACCAAAGTTTTCATAATGAAATATTTAAAAGGATACACGTACTGAACGGTGGCTCTGGCAGTCCTTCCAAGATGTTTTTCAGTTTTGTTATCCCTCTTTGCATAAATTCCCATCCTTGATCAAAATCAATAAGGGTGTCCTGATCCGTGGCCATTATGATAACTCCAACACCTTAAAATTACACAAAAAGGTATTTTGGTTCCAAAAACCAGTCAGGAACTGGCAGACAGAGCATCAAATCACAATTAAACCTCTCAACAAAAATCTTGTCAATATTATATCACAAAATCACAGAGGTCAGTCCAGCAGTAATTAAAACCTTCACACAACCACACAAAAGCCTTGCTCGTCAAGTTCATATACCCTAAAAATTAACATTCTCAAATCAAGGGAAGGAATAACCACAATGATCACCTTCAGTAAGTAAAACTTCAGAGAATGAAAATTAGACCTAACACAGATTTCAGAAAATCGAAGGCAAAAAATATTCCTAAACTTCAAGAAGCAATCGAAGATCATATTGAAATATCAAAGAAGCAAATAAATTAAACAAAAACGTTAATAGATGACTTGAGTTGAACTTACGATCCTCCCTCTTGTTCTTGTTAACAAGGTTTCCCTCTTGTTCTAGTTAACAAGTTATTCTCTATCTTCCTTTACTCCCAACAGTTGTTTGGCCCTGCATTTATGGTGGTTGGTGAGCTCTGTAATTATGGATTTGTTAAGGTTTCTTCCTGGCCGTTGCATGCTCTTTTAAAGAGGTAGTTTCCCTTGCGTTTTGACATGCCCTCAACTAAACTCTACTAAATAATCTATTCTATCAACACTCCAACTCTACCCAGCAAACAGATCTGTTAACACCCCAAACCCTACCCAGCAAACAAAACTAGTACCACTCCATACCCATAACCAGATCATGGCTTCAAGTAGTAAAGGCAAGGAAGCTCTAGTAGAACAATGTGCCAACCTCAGTATCGTTGATGACGATGAAGTGGAGGTCAATATTACAGAGGAAGACGCAGATGATGCTGAAATCGAATGTTATACGCTAGTGGGAACGCTCATCACGGAAAAGACTGTCCGGTTCAACTATATGAAGGAAACTTTGGCCCAGATGTGGAGACCCGGAAAAGGTATGGTTGCAAAGGAGATAGCACCAAACCTGTTTATGTTCTGTTTTTGTCACGAGAAAGACCTGTTGAGAGTTCTTGATGATGGCCCTTGGTCCTATGACCAATATCTCCTTGTTCTGCGAAGATTGGACGATAATGCCTCCCCCTATGATGTGGACTTCTCCAAAACTGATTTCTGGGTACAGATACACAACATCCCTCGTCGCTTTGCTAATGCCAGAACAGCTGAGATCATTGGCACACACTTGGGGGATTTCATCAAGGCTGACCTGGACCACTATGATGGCACATGGAATGCCTTTATCAGGGTAAGGGTAGTGCTTGACATCACCAAACCTTTGAAGAGAAGAGTCAAACTAAAGGCTCCAGCGGAGGACTGTGTTACTATGGAATGCAAGTATGAAAGACTTCCAACTTTCTGCTTCGTCTGTGGAATAATAGGACATGCAGATAAATACTGCCCCAGGCAATTTTGAAACTCAAAGCATGGAGATGATGAAAGCCTACGGCCCAGAGTTACGTGCCGGTGGAAGAAGGACCCAGCCCCAAAACAGCCGTTGGCTCCTTGACCAACTTCCGAGCAAAGCAAAACCGGTGATCGGAAAATCAGACGACGACAACATCATCTCGGATGCTGTGACGTTGGAACCGGGATACGAGGTCCAACGTTGTCAAACCGCAGGCAAACAACAGGATTATCCGGAGGACATTACCCAGCAGGGCGTCAGAATGTACCAGATGGGTTCAGGCATTTATGGCGACAACAGAAGCATTTATGATGAATCAGAAGGAGCGGGTATCGATCCTCAAAGTCAAACAACAGCCCTGGGCCTTCTCATTTCTGAGCAGAAAAGAAAAAGAGGTGATGAACCTGAGTTTGGGCCGTCGGGTGAGCCCATGGTGGTGGATCCAAAACTTCCATCTGGTAGCCCAAAAAACTTCATAGAGGTGGGACCTGGTTTCCAGGCCCACCTAGAATCATGAATGTCTTATCTTGGAACTGCCGTGGGTTGGGCAATCCCACGTCGGTTCAAGTTCTGGTGGATCTAATCCACAACAAGAAGCCCGATGTTGTTTTTCTTATTGAAACTATGGTTAGTAAAAATAAAGTTGAGCCCATTAGAAGGAGATTGGGCTTTGAAGGCATGTTAGCTATTAGTAGTAGAGGTCAGAGTGGTGGCCTCGCATGTATCTGGAGAACTGGGTCGTTGGTGTCCATTAAGTCTTACTCAGATAGACACATTGACATGGTGATAAATGAAGAAAAGGATAATGAACGTTGGCGTTTGACAGGCTTCTATGGAGAACCAGACAGAAATCAAAGAGCTATAGGATGGAATGTTTTGAAAAATTTGTCAACACATTTCAACCTCCCTTGGGCAGTCGTTGGAGATTTCAACGATGTTCTCTGTGCTGAAGAGAAATTAGGGGGTAACCCACAACCAAACTGGCTTATTGAAGGCTTTAAGGATGCGGTGGAGCACAGTGGGCTGACAGATTTTCCGTTCGACGGCCACCAGTTCACATGGGAAAGGTCTAGAGGCAAGCCGGAGTGGATTCAAGCAAAGCTCGACAGAGTGTTGGTCTCCGACGATTGGAGGTGTAGATTCCGAGGGGCGACGGCGAGTTCAATCATAACCTCAAGAAGTGATCATCTGCCGATCTTGCTTAGGGCTGTCCAAAGCAGTGGAGTAAACTACTTCAAGAAATTTAAGTTCGAGAATCTTTGGCTTAGAGAAACTCAATGCCGTGAAGTGGTCTCACAAAGTTGGAGTCAATCAAGAGGAGAGGATATAATTAGGCGTATTGGCAGATGCAGTGAAGACGTCTGGAAGTGGGGAAAATTGTTTACCAAAAACTTTAAGAGGAGAATCGACTACTGGGCAAAGCAAATGGAGATTCTGAAAAATAAGACTGATCCTAGCGGTTGTTCTCGTTTCCAGGAGGCCCAGTTTCAGCACCTTAGGGCCATTGCTCACCAAAATGATTTCTGGAAAAGGACGGAGACCAAAATACCACTTTCTTCCATAACTCCGTTCGGCGAAGGCAGAACAACAACCGGATTGTAAGACTCATAGGCGAGGACGGGTCGTGGGCAGAGAAAGGTAATGCTCTCAATCATCTTATGCTCAATTATTTTCAGACTCTTTTTTCTGAGGAGCCTGGAGATATGAAACCAGTGTTAGACTGTTTGGAGGAAAAAATCACCTACACACAGAACGTTGCCTTGTTGAAAAAATTTACTTATGATGAATTGAGAATTGCTATTTTTGACATGAAGCCTGACAAATCCCCGGGTCCAGATGGCCTCCCCCCTGGTTTTTTTCAATCTTTTTGGGATATTGTAGGTGGTGATGTAGTCAATTTCTGTGAAGATTTTAGAGTTTCAAAAACACTGCCTCTTGATACTAATGCAACCCATATTGTCCTTATTCCAAAAATCTCTAAACCAACATGTATGGCTGAACTGAGACCCATAGCATTATGCAATACCTTGTATAAAATCCTTGCCAAAGCTATTGCCAACCGGGTTAAACCACTCCTTCATACCCTCATCTCTGATTCCCAGTCTGCCTTCGTTCCTGGCAGGCTAATTACTGATAATCTCCTGATAGCCTTTGAAACCCATCACTATATGAAGAGGAAAACCCAAGGAAAGACCGGGGTAGTGGGATTGAAACTGGACATGAGCAAAGCATATGATAGGGTGAGTTGGAGTTGTGTGGAGGGGGTTTTACTTAAATTGGGGTTCAGCACTGATTTTGTTCAAATGATCTCGGGGTGTATTAGGACAGTCAACTACTCAATAATTCATGACGGGCAGTGTATTGGTCCCATTCTTCCGGGTCGAGGCTTAAGACAAGGGGATCCCCTATCCCCTTATCTCTTTATTTTGGTCATGGAAGGGTTGAGTGCTCTTATTAGCAATGAAGTCCAGTCTGGGAGGCTTCATGGTGTCTCTGTTGCAAAAGGTGCCCCCCCTGTCTCCCATTTGTTATTTGCGGATGACTGTTATATTTTCTGTAGAGCCAACTCTTTGGAGGCAAACAATCTGAAATTTATTCTCCAGGAATTTGCTGTAGCTTCTGGTCAGTCTCTTAATCTAAACAAATCATCAATCTTTTTCAGTAGTAATGTGGATAGCACATCTAAGGAGGTTATCACTGATTTATTGGGCATTGCTGAAGGGAACTCTTGTGGGAAATATCTTGGTCTTCCATCACTTGTGGGACGCAGAAAAATTGAAATCTTGGGCTTTATCAAGGACAAGGTGTTAGGGAGAATCAGTAGCTGGAATAACAAATTCCTATCCAAGGCCGGGAGGGAGGTTCTGATTAAAAATGTTTTGCAAGCTATTCCCACATATGCGATGAGCATTTTTCTCCTGCCCTATGATATATGCAGCAAAATTGAAGTGGCATTGAATGGATTTTGGTGGAGAGGATCCCATGCAAGTGGAAGGGGAATTAGATGGAGAAGGTGGGTTGATTTGTGTAAACCAAAAACAGTAGGAGGCATGGGATTTCGCAGAATTAGAGACTTTAATGTGGCCCTTCTAGGTAAGCAAGCATGGAGGATAATCCAATTCCCTAACTCCCCGGTGGCCAGACTCTTTAAGGCAAAGTATTTTAAGGACTCAAACTTCTTGGATGCTAAATTAGGAAGCAACCCTTCTTTCGTGTGGAGAAGTATCATACAGAGTCAAGAAATCCTTAAGGCCAACTGCAGATGGAGGGTGGGTAACGGAAATACTATAAGAGTTTGGGAGGACCCATGGCTACCTTCAAAGCATTCTCATTTCATCCAAACCCCAAAGCCTCAGTACTTACAGAATGCCAAGGTATCCTCATTGTTGAACATGGATGGTTCTAATTGGGATAAAGAAATTATTGAAGACATATTCCTTGATGTTGACAGAGAGCAGATTCTAAACATCCCTATTCCCACGAGCAAACATGAGGATAAATTAATCTGGTCTGGAGATGATAAAGGCAAATTCACAGTCAGAAGCTGTTATAGAGCCCTGGGAGGTGAATCTGTCTTGCATGAAGATTTGAGTTGGACACATATTTGGCATCTACCAATTCCTCCTAAGGTTAAGAATTTCATATGGCAAGCATGTTCAAATATTCTCCCCACGGCTGACAATCTCCATAAACGACATGTGCCATGTTCCGATCTATGCAACCTCTGTCAAACCCACCGGGAGACTGCAGACCATCTTTTCATATCATGTAACTTCGCGAAGGAGTGCTGGGCAAAGCTGCGTATCATGCCGGCAACTACAACAAATCTGCTACATAGATGGATCATTGAGAACATGAAATTTCTGGACACCAAGGCTTTTTGCTTATTATTAGTCACTTGCTGGAGCATCTGGGAGATGAGGAATCATAAGGTATGGAATAACATCACCCCAAGTTGTGTAGCAGTGGTTGAAGGGGCAAGATGCTTCCTGGAAGCCTGGACAACTGTGCAGAATTTCAAGTAGAGAGATGCTCACCAGTCTGAACTTATTCGATGGACAAAACCCCCACAAGGCTGGCTCAAAATGAATGTGGATGCAGCCATAAACAAGGAGTTGAGAACTACTGGAATGGGGTGTATCTTACGTAATGAGGATGGAAACTTTATTGCAGCAAGGGAGATGGTCTGGCACGGCCTGTATCAACCAAGAGAAGCCGAAGCTATCAGTATTAGGGAGGCATTATCATGGCTTAAAGATTTGAAGCTTGATTGTGTGCAAATTGAATCTGACGCCTTACTTGTGATTCAGGGACTGAAGTGCAGGGACTTATTTTCATCTTTTGATTTAGTCCTAGAAGATATTAGAAAACTAGCTGATGAATTTCAATGTATTAGCTTTTCATTTGTTAAGCGATCTGCGAACTCGGCCGCCCACTTACTCGCTAGGGATGCCGTTTTCAAAGCTGATTGCATTGTTTGGGCTACTGCGCCCCCTTCTTTCTTGTATGACGTTATCTCTTCGGAGGCTTCTTTCTTGTATGACGTTTTCAAAGCTGATTGCATTGTTTATTTTCAAAAAAAAAAAAAAAAAACGTTAATTATACATACACAAATATGCATACAGGTATTTATAAGCATCCAGAGTTGCTCATTCGCGAGATATTCATATCCTACTCGCAAGTTCATCTAATCATATGTATATGTAGGAAAAGAAAGAGAGACCTTGTTCAAGAAGTCGTTGCTCCAGACAGTTGACAGATTCTTGGAAAGGGAGACCCGGGAGAAATATCTTTTCCATTTGAAGTTTCAACTTAAATAAGTTATTGGATTTCTGTTTCTGGCCCACCTTTTATTGAAATTTATGTTAATACCCTGAATGAAAATTATAAATAAAGGGTCCGTTTGGAAAGCAGGAAAATGACTTCTGGAAAATGTTTTCTGGAAAATGAGTCATTTTCCGGAAAACAGTTTCATTTCCAGTGTTTGGATGTATTATGGACTGTCTTTGTGTGTGTTTGGTTCATTTTCTGGAAAATGGATAGAATTATATAATTAAACATTGTAATTGTTTTATTTAAAATATAAAAAATTATAATAGTTATTAAAATAATGGTATTTAATAAAAAATAGAATTTATAAAAAAAAATTAAAAATTTAAAAAATTTAAAAAAAAAATTTTAAAAAAATGTAGCAAAGGTTTTCGGCGGTTTCCCAACCTCCTTAGTCCATGGTCATGGGTGATATGGCTTGATTTTGATCGAAAACATGCGAAACAGCTATTCTGGCGATTCCGTAAAATGACTTACGGAAAAAAATTCCGTAAGTCATTTTCCAGAAAAATGAACTGATTTTCCTTAGTCAACGGAAAACATTTTCTGTTGACCACATTTTCCTGACATTGCCAAACACAGAAAACTCGGAAAACATTTTCCAGAAGTCATTTTACAGGTTACTAAACACACCCTAAATTTAAAATATAGTTCATTGTTCATTCCAATAATTATGAAGACTTTTTTTTTGGTAAATGAAAATATATATATATATATATATAATATAAAATTTTAACTAAACAGGCCCAATGTTTCCAATACCGCGATAACAGTTATGTACATTAGTAATTTCAGTACCCTATCTCATGAAACATGAATGCTAGTACTTAGGGTAGTGATTTTGTGTATTGTATTGCGCGTTTATGTGTATTCTAGTATATAATTCTGTACATTAGTAATTTTAATACTATATTTCATGAAACATGAATGCTAATACTTAAGGTAATGATTTTGTGTATTGTATTGAGTGTTTGTGTGTATTCTAGTATATAATTTTGTGCATTTATTGGTTTCCAATACCGCGATAACATTAAGTACAAAACATTATATCATTAATGTACATAAGTATATAAAAGAATACACATATCATTCAATAAAATACACACAATCAATAGCTTAAGTATTAGCATTACTATTTCATGAGGTATGGTACTCGAAATCAATCATGTACAGAATTATATACCATAATACACATAATTTATGAGTAGTATACACAGAATTATTAGTCTAAGTATTATATCTGCTGTTTCATGAGGTATGTTATTGGAAATCAATAATGTACAGAATTACATACTAGAATAGACAGAATCAATGAGAATGATACACAAAATATAAGTCTAAGTATTATCTGTTATGTTCCATGAGGTATGATATTGGAAATCTATAATGTACAAAATTACATATTAAATTACAAAGAATCAATGACTAGGATACACAGAATGTGACATCAGAATACACAGAATATCATCACAAAATACAAAAAACTCATCTTATAAGTTAAGGCTGAACGGGAAACGAAAAAATCGTTAATTAAAAGAATCAAAACGACATCGTCGTTTTGGATCGGGGTGCACAATGCATTGTGCACCCTGGTCCACGATATAAATTGCCGATAACTGTTCAGTAGGTTCCATAGTATAGGCCTGGAACCTAACAAAACCGGTCCCAGTCAAATGAAATATATTATTCCTACTCTCAAATTTAACTCTCAATTTTTATTCCTTTTTATAATATTTGATGTTGACATTTTCGTTGAGACACACAGAATGAAGATAACTAATCAATAATTATTACATCAAGAAATAAAAATAGAGACTAGAGAATACATATAGTAGAACTCTAGCCGCGGCCATCAGTATTATACTATCTTCAATTCGTTTATTGCAACCATTAACATTCAGAGTAATTTTACATATCCTTTATATGTTTTGATTGCTGAATTTAGTAGATGTCCATAATATTTATTCATTCATTTTTTTTTAGTACTATTGACTCTGTTACAATCTGTAGTATCTGTTCATAGCTACTTGTCAACAGTTGCATCCACTGAGGCTTCTACTGAAGCACAAAGAGTCAACAGTTGCCTCCACTGAGGCTCGAACCCACTCCCATCATCACACCGGGTGCCAACCTTAAATCTCCAGGCCAATTGTCATTTTTTTCTTCCTCTAATTAAATTTTAACATAAATAAAATTAAAATTTTAGAAATACATCAAGTATTGTTCTAAAATTTAACAATGGGCCTAAGGAAAAAAAACAATGGGCCTAAGGACGGAGTTGTTGGTTTTCGGCTCTACACTCAAACACCAAAGAATACATTCCTAGCCTAACCTATTGCCTAAATCTACCTAAAATCCCAAATCTCAATCTATACTCGATGCTAGGCCTAGGCTGCTACAATGTTGACCCATGCCATGCCGCCAACCCATATGCATGCTATCAAATCAGTAGATTTGATAATTATATATGTTTAAGGCCCTATTTAATAAATAATAGCCTATAAACCAATTTTAACTTATTTATCAATTATATGTTGTTTGATTTGATTAAAAAATTAATATAAGTTTTTAGTTAATAATTTTTTTGTAACTCTAAAATACTAAAATTTAAAAGGTTATTCAAAGTAATTTTTTTAATTATCATTTTGAGAAAAAGAAATTATAACAAACAACTATCCGTTAACAGCTAATTTACCATATGAACTAATTATACCTTCTAACTCAATCAGCTAACAATCATTTACCAAACAAGGTCTAAGTCTTAAAATGCCATTTAATTGGGATGAGGGACTTAGTGGAAAAGAAACTGTAATTTTGTAAGAAAGAAATAAAGTGAGCATAAAGTAAGAATTCAATTTTTATTGTTTGGTAAACAGAAATAGAATTATTGAAAATTTTAATTATAGTGTTGGGTATATATATAAATTAAAAGGGAAGAAATAATATAAAAATTAAAATATTTTTGTGTAATAATAATAATAAGCAAAGTCACTACACATAAAGTCTTATGGGAAGCCGTTCAAGGACAAAACCAAAGGAACTCAATGTGAATCGAAGATAAGGATAAATTTGCTCATACATTACCTTTTTCTTTCTTCCCATTTATCGTAGAATAAAAATTCTTGGGGAATGAGTAGAATTTTTAATTTCATGAAATGATGAAATTACAATTCCGTACAAGTAAATAATAGAATTTTACTGTCTAAAGAATTATACAGAAAAGAATTTTTCAATTCCTGGGAACCAAATAGCCTGTAAAGGTACTACTTTAATTCTTTACAAATCTTATTTTCAAGTACTATTTACTACAGTTTCAAACAAAATGTACTATTTACTACATATATATTATTTTGGGTAACACTTGTGTAAGACCGTTTCACGAGTCACGTCTCACGGGTCTATGAATATAAGGTACATTTTTAATAGACTAAAGTTACATTTTTTGTGTACTGAAGGTACATTATTTGATAGTATATATAAAATAATATATTTTCAGTACTCAAATAATATACTTTCAAATAATGTACTTTACATACACAAATAATGTACTCAGTGGGCCTAGTTATTAAGGTTGTAAGTAATTTGCTAATATAAAAATGTTATATTTAATTGATTCTTATATTGCTATCAAAGGTTCTCTACTTCTCTCTACTATTTATTTCTCAAGCAAATTAACACGCAGCTATACTTCAAATGTTTGTTTTATCAAATGGTATTTATCATACAACATATAAATGATAGAAAGTGTTGGATATCTTTTCTCCACTATACTCAATCTATACTCAAAGTCATTAACATTATTGAAAAATCATACTAACAAACTGAAAGTGTGACAAAATAAAAAAAAAAAAAAAATACTGGCAACAAATTCAACAATATAATGAATATATACACATATATTCATCATTGATATCTTCACTGATTTTTAACAATTTATTCATATATAATCACATTTTCACAGACACACACACATATATATACACACACACAATTGAGTAAAAACTATGCGTCTATAGGATACTAACCGGAGTAACTATATGAAATGTCTAAATGTACACATAAAATAAAATATACTTTTAATAAAGTAAACATTTAAAATTTGTTTGTAGTCACCATTCAAACATTAGATAATTATTTAAAATACAATGACCATTTAAATATTGTCATCTAGTGAGTCATTGGAAAAAAAAATAAAAATAAACAAAATAAACACCAAAAATTATAGAGAATCGTTCATATAGATAGAACGAAATCTTAGATCTAAACAAAAAATAGAGAACCAACTGAAGGAAATTTAAGATCTAGACAAAAAAATAGATAATCATGTTCATGTAGATCGAAGGAAATCTTAGATCTAGACAAAAAATAGAGAATACGTTCATGTAGATCGAAAGAAATAAAAACATAGAGAACAGACCAACGGAAATTTTAAATCTAGACAAATCTAAGAGATTTTTTTGGTTACTAAAGATTAAAAATGATGTAAAGATTACAGAAATATGAAAACAATTGTACACGGACAATGGAGACTGAGAGTCGATGAGTTGGAGTTTGGGAGAGAAGTTGAGTAGCAAGAGGTAGAGAGTGAGATTCTGAGAAAGGGTGAGAGAAAGTGAAAGAAGCAGAGAGCGAGTGGCTAGGGGTGAGAGGCTTAGAGTAAGAGAGGCGAGAAGGTGAGAAGGAGGAAACCATAATAAGTAGGGATCAAAACATAAGCTCTGATACCAACTTGTAATAGTGCCTAAGTAATTTCATTGCCATAACAAAGATCTTACGACCTAAGCTCTGATACAAACTTGCACATAAAGCATCAAAATAATCAATTTAAAGAAATTAAACTAACAACCTCATCGCGAATTCCAATCTCAGGTACTAGTCATAATCCAATTAAACTAGTTGAAAGTGGAAAAATAACAAAAAAAAAAAAATGAAAAGACAAAAAAAAAAAACCCTTACTAAAAATATGAAAAATCATGAGAAGGACTAATGTAATACTTATACGCACAAATGTCATACTTATATACTCAAATGTAATATTAATGTGGAATAAATTTTTTGTTACTTATAACGGTAAATGTAATACTTTTAAGGGAAAATACAATACTTTTACATTTTGGCTTGAAAGTATTACATTTTTTCTAAAAAGTATTATATTTTCCCTTATAAGTAAGTGGCACTTGCCAACATTACTTATTATGAAAAATGTAATACTTTTTCTCTTATAAGTAACAAAAATTGTATTTCTGATTAGTATTATATTTGAGCATATAAAAATGTAATTTCCGACCCGTCTCACAAATAAGGATCCGTGAGACGGTCTCACGCAAGTGTGACTCATTCGATATATATATATATATATATATATATATATATATATATATATATATATATATATATATATATATATATATATATATATATATATATACACATATATACATATATATATATATATATATATATATATATATATGAGGCCGTTCAGGTGAGAACGAGTAGCTTAGGAGAGAACTACGAACCACTCGCAGTCCTTCACGTGTCTAAATTTAACGGATCAAACACTAATTCTTTAAAAAAAAATTGCGGTGGCATTTTTGTATAATTACACTAATGGCGCTGCAAAAAAGAGCTCGGGGATGGCATCCGTTGGCGGTCTTGTTCGTGATAGTGATGGAAATTGGCTTTGGGGGTTCATGGTAAACATCGGTATTACCAACAGCTTCATGGCAGAGTTGTGGGGCCTGAGGGAGGGTCTACGGCTCTGTCTTGAAAAGGGCATTCGCTGGGTCAAGGTAGAAATGGACTCGAAGGCGGTTGTCGATCTGATGAACAAAAATGGTGGCGTGGAGGAGGACCTCTGCACACTGTTAAAAGATTGCATCGACATGGTGTCTAAGTTTGATGGGATCATCTTCACTCATATCTTTCGGGAAGGGAACAAATGTGCCGATCGTCTTGCGAACCTGGCTCAGGGCAACAACTGGGGGACAAGTGTATTGGACGACCCTCCGGGGGAACTGGCAGCCCTCCTTGATCAGGATGCCGGTGGTGCAAGCTCCCGTCGAATTAGATAACTCTGAGGCTTAGCCTCTCGTTCCTCACCAAAAAAAAAAAAAAAAAGTGCAAGTAAATTGTATTAAAAGTGTAAGTAACAATGTCATATAGTACACCTAAGTGCAAGTAAAATGTATTACAATTGTAAGTAAAATGTACTACAAGTGCAACAAATAATATACACTGAGCATCAATATTAAGTATACCTAACGTTATCGTTAATTGCAGCAAACGTTATAATTAAGTACACATATGTGAAAGACTTTATCATTAGGTGCACAAATGTTAACAATGTAAGTTACTTGCAGAGTTGAACTATTTAGTAAAAATAGTTGCACTTGTAAGTGATTTTACTTGCATTTTTTACTAGTTACTTGCACTTTTAACACATTTTACTTGCATCAATGTTTAAGTTATTTATGAAAATGTCACTGCGTTATTTTTTAAAATTACATATAATTCGTTGAATCTGGACACATTAACGACTATAAGTGGTTCTTAGTTCTCTCCTGAACTTTCCCGTTCTCACGCCGCTGAGCCTGAGCGCGGAGATAAAGACACACAAGAAGTGGTTCAGCTACCGTGCCTTGGCTTGTACAACTCTATAATTAGCATCATCATTTTGTCGCATAGCCCATTATTTTGTATTAATCTCATTAATAATTGATGGAATAGCAGCGCAGATTATTGAAACGAATTTATTATTTTTATAATTATTATTGCCATGATTTTTGGATTCATTATTTAGCTTTGCATTTGTATGGGCAACTAACTTGAAATTGAAGCCTGTTAGTTGGTGAGCGACCGTTGAAATTTTAATTTTTTTATCCTCAAATTCCAGTTAGTAGGTGATGATAGTAACTTCGCAAATCTGAGGGCATTTCTCAATAATTGTTTTAATCAACGATTTGTTATTAGATAATTCATTAATTACTTCAAATTCAAACCAAAACCTGCTTTAAAAACAGGAATAGTATAAATGTATAATGTTTAGCTTAGCCCAATATGGAGTTGGCCTGAAATGACCTTGGCCCAAATGGTTGTAACTCAATCTGGAACATTGTCCAAACAGCTGTATGGATCATAAATAAAAAAGTACAATTTTAATAATATACTAAAAATATATTATTTAAAAGTACATTATTTGAGTACTGAAAATACATTATTTATATTTTTCTCAAAAAATACATTATTTATATATTATAAAATAATTTGCTTCCAATATAAAAAAAATGTACCTTATATTCATGGTTCACACAGCTATGTGGACCAAGGTCCACACAATACTTTTCCGTTGTAATCAATCATAATAATGTAGGGCAAATTTATTGTGGACCATGAAGTAAATATCATTATAGTCGTTATACTTCAGTTTCATTTAATAATATTACTATGTTTTCCAGTTTCATTTTCCACGTACTAGTTTCATTATATCAATACCAAATATCATTTTAATGATAATACAATTTCATTTAAAAATATACATTATTGCATGAGCTTTATTTTTTAGTTTCATTTTTCACACACTAGTTTATTTATAGTAATGCTGAAGTATTATTTTAATTACACTTCAAGTTCATTTGACAATATAGTTATTGTATGGCTCTGGATTTTAGTTTCATTTTTCACATACACTAGTTTCCTTATACCAATACTAAAGAATCATTTTAATTATACATTTATACTATAGTTTCATTTGACAATATACGTTATTGAATGAGCTTTGTTTTTAGTTTCATTTTTCACACATTAGTTTTATTATAGCAACACTAACGTATAATTTTAATTATACTACAGTTACATTTGACGACTATGGTCCACACAGCGCAATGTGGACCGTGGCCCACTGTATAACAATTGTATACCGTAGACCATAGTTTATGGCAAATTATAATGTGGACGATGATCCACATTGCAATGTGAACCATGAATAAATATATATTATTTGGTAGTATACCAAATAATGCATATATATTTAGTACTCAAATAATGTACATTCAAAAAATAAATTTTTAATTCAAAAAATAAACTTTTAGTGCATTAAAATTTTATTTTTAGTATAATAAAAATGTACCTAACTAATATCAGTTGTTAACCTTATAAGGTGGACTATAATCTATGGTATAATGATTGATAATTTATACTGTAAGGTACTATGGTGGATCATTGGCCTAAATGTTTATTTTTAGTATAATAGAGGTTTATTTTTAGTATTAATAATTAAAAATGAACCTACAATACATTTAAATAAAAAATGAGCATTTAACATATTAAAATGAGCATGTATCAATGGTTCACATTACCATGTGTATCATGGTTCATTAGTATAATTTGCGGTTATAACTCTTGATGGTTGGATACTTGGGTCTCATTAGCACAATTTGTTCGGAGTTTAAAATTAGCCATTGTAATTTTTTTTTCTTTATAACGAAAATATTTATTCAACTAAGATTCGAAGACAAAACATGAGAAATTGGCATTGTAGAGTGTTAATTATCATACTTGAAAGACTCAAAGATTTGATTCAATCATAAAGCGTGACAATAATAACTTTTTATTATTATAGATAGACTATTAAAAGTCAAAATTTTGTATTATCTCACGTATTTTAACATCTCAAAAAAAAAAAAAAAAATTCTCAAATATCTGCAATAGTTCTTCTAAGAAATTTAATACAAAAAGCTTCTCGTCACTTTTCCTACTTTGTATCCCCATCAATCTGTTTCCATATTTGATTCAAATTAAAACCATCAAATTGATTTGATTATATTCAAATTGGATTATTATTTTTCAATTTTGTTTATATACCCCTAGCTATAACACATAAGTAAGTTAATTATGGGATAATCCCAACCAAATTAATCTAATCATAAGATTTCAAGTTTAACTTGTTAGATATAAATATAATCTAACATAAATGGAATAAAAGAAAAAAATTTAAAAACTTAATTACGAGTAACTTAACCTCATAGTAGTGAGAACAATATTAGAGATCAAAATATCTCCAACCATAATAGACATGCACGGAAAAATTAATTAGATGTGTATTTGACATTATTCTGAGAAGTATAAATACCATAAACTTTACGTGTTATAAAATGTACATTCTATATCTCATCAATATAGGTTTTATATAATAAATATAGTTAACTTGCACAACATAATTAAAACCTTAATATATAAAATATATTATACAGACAAATCTTATATGACTAAGAGCTATTTATTGATCTTCTTGGTCAGAGTTAGTTAGCTATGAGTAGTTATATTAGTTTATTTCCTTGTGGCCCTTTGTCGACTAGGGTCACAAAATAGGCTTCACCCAAAACGTAACTGGTGATGGCTTTCCTGTAAATCAAAGTGAGTTAATTATTGAAATATTTATTAAACATTTATGGAAAAAGTGTCAAATAGGCCACTGAACTTATCGATTTTGTGCAATTGGACCATTGAACTTAAAAAGTGTGCAATTCAATCATCAAACAAGCAAAATTTGTGCAATTGGACCATTTTTACAAAATTTTTTAATTCAATTTGAGTTAAAAACATTTCAATATATATTGACTCCCAACTATTATGTTAGAACAAAATGCCACTCTTAATACATATATGTTGTAATATAATTGAATTTTACCAGAAAATTTTTGTAAAAATGGTCCAATTGCACAAATTTTGATTCTTTGATGGTTGAATTGCACACTTTTTAAGTTCAATGGCCAATTGCACAAAAGCGATAAGTTCAGTGGTCTATTTGACGCTTTTTCCAACATTTATTAATTAGAAAATTAAGAAATTATATATAGCAATGTCAAAATATCAAGGTGTACTCTTTTTTTTTTTTTTTTGTCTGATCACTTGTTTACTCGGATCTCCATTAAGTATACTAGCTAGGGCGTACTCCACACACCCAAGACTAATTTTGCATCGAATGAGTTAGACTTTAAAGCACTCACTCATGACTAGCTAAGTTGAAAGAGATATATGCTTCATCTCATCGACACAGGTAGTAAACAATTCATTTAAATGAAGTGAGATATGAGGGTGTACTTGTGGGAATCATGTAGTGTTCATTGCAAAACAAGCAACACAAGATGAGAGGGATAGAACCAAAAGCATATATAGGTGATATGACCCAAGCAATGAAGGACTATGACAAACACTAAAAAACAATGATAGATAATGTTTTGGTGCGTTTTAGGTTTAGTGAAAGAGAAAGCATCAAACAAGGCAGGCATGCAGTGATGGGGAAATAATAATGGAACATCTCGAGAAGGAGTTGAGGGACGGCACGAAAACAGCCAAAGACTAATATTCAAAGCACCATATATCCAACACAAAATCACAAATGGGAATATATCTCTATCCATATATCTATCTATCAAGTTGAATAATGACCAATTCATCAAGTCTTCCCACAACGCAAAACACACTTCAACTTGGACATGAACGAAAGCCACACCTAGGATAGCCACTTGTGACTTGTGACTTGCCCCCAATACTAAGTTAAAGGGGGATTGAAGTACAACGTTTGTAAGGCAAAGAACCATGTTGTGTGTATTGGTATGGATTGAAGAATATACTTATTTCAATGTTACAATATTGCTTGACATTATCATGAGATGATGAGAATATTATTGCTTGACCCAATAGTCAATTGGGATCGATACATCACAAAATCATCTTGTTTATACTTCCTAAAGTTGGTTTCTACCTTCATTATTACCCTAGAACTTCTTTTTTAATATTTAATACACCAACTTTCTTTCTTTATGTTTGATGGACTAAAATGTTCACTAAATGTCAATGTAACATTTTGCCATTAACTTATAAAAAGTGTTTATCTATAATTGACAAATGGCATGACATGTTAAATTTAGTGAAACTTATGTAAAAACTTTTGACACGCAGATATTATATATGCGTATTGACCTCAAATAATTATATTTGAGGTAAACCAGCCTTGGTGCTTTCTGATTACTAAAACAGCAGGCCGACCAACTTGGCATGGGTTGTCTCTTGTGATTCATATATAATTAATGTGAAATCATATGTGTGTGTGTGTTCGTGTGGAAGGGTTCAGGTGCGGCTATAGCTTCTCATGCGGTTGTGCGGGTACGCATCTTAAGTACACAAACCACGCACTTTAAGCTAAAAACACAAACCACACACCTAAAATTGTTAAATGGTGCACCTTCAGTACACAAACTACGCACCATTAGCACACAAACAAAGCACCTTAAGTACAGACTACGCACCGTAAGCTAATAACAGAAACCACACATCTAATGTTTTTAATTAAATTGTGCATCTTTAGTACATAAACTACACACCTTAAGCATGCAAACAAAGCAATTTAAGAACACAAACCATGCACCTAAAGTTTTAAAATGGTGCACCTTAAGTTTCTACACTGAGGCACCTTAAACATACAAATTACGCACCTAAAGCTTTAAGTTGACGGACCTTAAGTTTCAACAGTGACAAACCTTAAGCACACAAACCACGCACCTAAACAACCGTACAACCGCACTGGACCAACCGCACAACAACCTTTATATATATATATATATATATATATATATATATATATATATATATATATATATATATATATATATATATATATATAGATGTTAAGATTGTTGAAGTCATTCCAAAAGTGTGCATTTTAATTTGTTGAGAATGGTTGTCCATCGATCATGTGAGCCACAATGGCCAGGGCAGCGACAACTCCATAGGGTTCCAAACTGGCATTAACTGGCAATGACCCATTACCCATCTCCATCTCCATCTTCATTTCTATATCCACCAATTTTATACTATTCCGTAAATCTTGAAATGTGTTCAGCCCACTGCTTTACTTTGGTCAGATCGATTTTCAACTCAAATTTATTATTTGAAAAGGTACATAACATATCACCAAACGACACCTCCAAATTCTTTACGAATTTTCTTATGATTCCATACATCTCTCAATCACTATTCTTTCTTTCTTTTGGTACGTTTTCAATACATCTGATAAAAAAAAAAAAAGTAATAAGGAAAAACGAGATACACATTTAATTAGTCTCACAACTATTTTCGTTCAGTTCCTAAAGAGTTAGAAAAATGACAGATTTAACCTCCAAACTGTGTTGCTCTAGTAACAACCGAGTGGCATTTTGTTGAACAATAAACACTAAACATGAGATTTCATAGGATATGATAAAAATGTTGGTGGATTGGAGCAGATTATGGTTTAATTTGCATAATAAAGTATCAGGGAGTTTGAATTCCCTCTTGTATGAAAAAATTAATCTAGCCAGCACTTTGTCCCTTAATTGGACCGATCCAGCATGAATGAGAGTATGGTATGGATTTAAAGATTTCTCTTACAGTTAGGGTCTGCTCGGAATGACTCGTGGTCTAAAAAAAATATTGTGATTCAAAGCATATATATAAAGCCAAACATTGGAGAAAGGAAAAGGGTAAGAGCATCTTCTCTTCCAGAATAGAGCATCAGTTGAATCTGCAGATAGAAAAGAAATATAATAAACATAAAAGATGTGTTAAAAAATATAAAAATGAATATATTAAAGTGTGGGTAGCAAATAGCATAATGTAGAGTTAAGGAAAGGAAAGGAGTTTGTGTAATAATGGCAAGCAAAAAATGGCAGTAATAGAGAAAGGAGGAGAATAAAATAATGGTAATGAGAAGTTAGGCAAAAGTGGTTGGATTGATGTACAACCCATTTGGTCAAAGTGGCAGAATCGAAGCATGTGATGTTTTGGGGGTGTTGGGTTCCACCACCACCCAAGATCATCAACCCCTATTACTTGCCCACAACTCACACTTTCCTAAGCTATGCCCCAACATGCTTACTACCTTTCCTTTTTTCCTTTTTTTTTTTTTTTAAATAATATATTAAGTTTCCCTACTTATGTCACTAATTTTAAGTCATTAGAGATAAATTACGAGTTGCCCTTCAATTCTCAAGTTCTCACCTCTTGTATGTACTTTGTATCCACAAAGGACTTTTATCACATCTGATCAGTCAAGGTCTCTCAATGATCCTCAGGTTTTCAACGGAATTTGAAGCCTTACATTGCTGTTGGAACAAGGTGTTAAAGTGATCGGTCAAAGCAGAGTTATTTTATAATGTAATTATTTGTAATCTAATATTACATTCTCTTAATTTTTATTCAACAAATTATATTTTGAACTTTGGGTTCATCTTGCAAGGTATTTAAGCAAATTATTAAATTCTAAAATTTCTACATTGCCTTTAATTTTAG
>CP025645.1:5436840-5503795 GCA_003576665.1 Ipomoea trifida | reverse complement strand
TGGTTCGGTGAGAATAGGCATCAATATGAGATCATATAGTTATTACAATAGGCATAGCATTTTTGTTTGTTGATAATTTCATATTATTTTGTTCATATTATCATTAAAATTATGAAACAAACTCCTCATTTAAGGGAGATGTCATTTCATACCATCAAATCCTTTAATTCTAAAAAAAAAAGGATATGATTATTAGGATAGAACACCCAATATAAGAGGTAATAATAATATATCGGTATAGCAACCCAATAGGGTAGCTAAGTGAGATTCTCCTAAGCCAATTCCCGACTCCCGTATCTCCCCGAGCGAACGTGGGCGAAACCGTTAGATTATGAAATTTACAGCTGAACAGCCGAGTTATAGGGTCGAGTTGGGGATTCAATCTTTTCAAAAGAATAATAATACAGTGTAATAATAAATAATAATAAAGATTATTATTGATTAATTCAAGTCCGGCCAGTTTTGGTGGACGGATTAAACATACAACCATTCAAACTTGTAGACACACAACACTACAACTGCTGTCTACTAAAAATATAAAAATATATATTAATTACTAAAAATTATATATAAATCATGAAAAAGGGCTGTAAAATCAAACCAAAACATGACCCCAACCCCTTTCTCTAACAAAAATTGGGATTCTTTATTCTTTCTCCCATTCAAACAGCAAAGAAAAACTGCAATCCATCACAGTTTGTGGCTTGAACCAACCAAATTGACCATAAAAACCTGTGTTTCTTCCATTCTTTTTCTTCTCAAATATTTCTTTCATTAAGGCTTGACCAACAAAACATTTTATTCTTTAAATCCTAAACCTACCCACAAAAACCCCCATTTTCTTTCACAATATTTTGATCCAACATTTTTTGCCTCCTTAAGACTAACCCCTACTGCTACTACTATTAATATTAATGCAGTTGCCAACATAAATTATACCCTATACTTCACTTTCCCTATTAGAAAACTACCTAAGACAAACTTCCTTGTTTCCAAATACTAATCTTGAGGAATAGCTTCCAAAATCCCAAAAATTTATTAGTAAGTCCACTCCTGAGGAAGGCGGAGCTCGTGGTGGTGGTGGTGGTTGTAGTGGTTTGCCATGCCCTGCGGGTTGTGCTTCTTCGGTTGAGCCAAGACGGCACCATTGTTCCTATGGTTCCTTAGACCAGCACCAGTACCATCTGAAAAGAAATATAGTAAACAAAGGATTAATACTATTCAGATCAGGCGTTTACCATCACGTCAGAAGCTATAGCTCACAACCAAAGCACCACTTTATTATACAGCTACCACATTTTCAAGAGTCAGAGTGTTGAACTTGGCCCTTTATTGACCTCCGCCTAACAATCCTCAAACCACCCATCAATCTCCCTAATCTAGGGATGGCAATGTGCCCCATTCCCGTCTAAAACGGAGGCGGAGATGAGGAAAAAATTCGGGGATCCGGGATGGGAATGGGGAATTTTTTCAATTCCCTACCGGGACAGGGACTATTTTCCATTCCCCGCCAGGAACGGGGACGGGGTCGGGGTTTCGGGGATGGGGACAGGGAGTATACTCCCCCGCCCCGTTGCCATCCCTACCCTAATCACTAATGGCTAGACTTAGCCCTTAACCGGCCTCCACTCGCCCCTTTACCGACCTCCACTCAACAATCCCCTAGCCACTAATGGTGGGGCGTGGCCCTTTACCGACCTCCGCCCAACAGATACAATAACCATCTTTAAACATACAAACACACAAATGGCAACAGAGACAAGATTTGTACCATAGTCATGAGTAAAAGCAGCAGCATTGGCATTGAACCTAGGTTGCAGACCCTGAGGAGGGTGATGGGGATGGGGATGGGAATGGGAGTCAGCCACATTCAGGTTCAGGGCTTGGACCACCCTGTCTGGCAGTAAAACTGTGGAGCACACTGCACATAATTTCCCACAATAATCTTATTAATCCCAGTAGGGTAACCACTAAATAAACATCAATATTCAAAGTAGCAAACAAAAATGTTGAAGAAACAGATCAGATCTGGGCCAACATGGTGAGATAATTCTGTGATTTCACAACTTATACCACACACCATGTGAACAGAACCAAAAGGAGACAGCTCCCACACTAACAACACTACAAAACCCCTCTCATTTTCCACCATATCAGACACTCTGAATATTAAATGAAAAGTCAAGTTGTGAATGCATGTTAGAGTGGGGACCCATAAAAACCCACCTGGCTTCTTGCGAGATTCAGACGGATTCCCAGTTCTTCTGGGGATGAAAACGCCCGTCCCGGAACACTCCCTTTTTGCGCCGCCGCCCGGATTTCCAAGAAACACCGCTCTCATCCCTGACCCAGGGAGCTGAGACTGTTGCTGGGTCGGCCAAGCAGACGGCCGGAATCCCACACCTCCACCGCCATTCTTGGCGATTCTGCTTTGGTTCACCGCCTGATACGGCCCAATGCTCCCTCCTTGCTGGGTTTTCACCATCTGGAGCTGTTTCAGTCGCTGAAACTGCCAATTTTTAAGAAAAAATTTAGCATTTAGGTTACCCAGAAGCTTAATAAGCTAGAACAATAATGGAAGCTTACTTGGGCCAGCTGCAACTGCTGATAAGTAGAGAGCTGGGGATTTTGGGGAGTGGAGGGAACAGTGACGGGACTGGGCCTCCTAGGAGGAGCCCAGACCCCATTTTTGGTCTGGTATAGCGCCGCCGCAGCTTCCTCCATCATTTTCATCCTCGCCACCTCGCCGGCGGCGGCGTAGAGCAGATCCCAAGCGCCGTCGTCGGCGTTGCGCGCCATTTCCGGCGTCGGCGGAGATGAGACCCGCGAGGGATAGTTAGGGCTGCACCCACACCCACCCCCAAGAACCCCACACAGCGTCGATTGAGGCGAACCAGACAAACGCCACGCCTGCAAAAACCCCCCAAATATCAGACAAAACGTTAACGTTTAACAAAGAAGAAAAAGAAGAAGAAGAAAAGGTGAAAATGAGTGGAGCAAAACCTTGGTGTTTTCGTGGTCATAAACAGAGTCGTGGAGAGTGGACTGAGCCATTTTGCGGGTCAATCCAGTGATGAAGTCATCCTCGTCGCTCTCCGTCTCGGTTAACGACTCAACGGGTGAACTCAGATCGGAGGTTGAGCTGAGAAAAGCCCCGAACCCGCCATAGCCAAGCTCCTGAGGAACCCCAAAATCCCTACCCAACCCCATTCCCTTCTCATTGCCCTTGCTCGCGCCTTTCTTGAAGTCCATGAGCAAGTCATCCTCAGTGAGGAACTGGGGCGGAAGCCAGTACTCACAGTCATCCAACTCTTCCGCCATTTTCAACCAGCAAACCAAGGAAAAAAGGCCTCTGGGTGGGTTTCGATTCACGAAGGTGCGCTTTAATTCAAAGCGTTGCTGCTTCTTTAAGGTTTAATCGAGAGGGAAAAAGTGCCCAGCAAAAAATCAAGAATGAGAGAGAGAGAGAGAGAGAGAGAGAGAGAGAGAGATTTTGCAGTGAAGCAGAGAGGAATGTGAAATGAGACTTTTGTGTGAGTAGGAGAGAGAGAAGCAAGAGGCACTAGGGGTTTATATAGAGACCTTACTCTTTCTCTTTTCTCTTTTTTTCTTTTTTCTTATTTACAAATTTTAATTTAATTATTAGATTACGTAATATTTAACTTTAATTTAGTCATATTAATAACATCCATTTTATCAATCATTTTCACACTATCATAATACATAATACCCTCTTTTTTAAAAATTAAAAGAGAGATTTCAAACTTATGAGAAAATCATTATTTACCAAAAAGGTAATTTTAAATTCAAATGATAAATATAGGTAATATACGATGAGGATTGTGCTTTGACAGAAACACCCTGGGTGTCGAGACTCGGGAGGTGTAAAGTGGGGACATCGGTTCACAATGATAGGAGGACAGTAAAGACACACATGGTAACAAAAGTAAGTCGAGAATAGAAAGCCAGTTGTGAGTTGTGACAGGCTGTTGCCAAATAAGAAAAGATCTATACATGAATCCGCGATTTTAAAACTAAACTTGTCCAGCACATTCTGAGTTAATTCTATTTATTACGCTATAAATGTGTTTATGTGCATAATTATGATAATTATGTGTATAAAAAGTATATTTTAAACATTTTTACCAAATAAAGTAAAAATATATTTATAATTTAAAATAAACTATAAAATTTTAAATTTTCAAAATATGATATTTAAAAAAATGTCTTAAGGATGCCAATTAAAAGCATCATTAAATTTTACGTCCTTAATATATATTAATTTTATGAATTAGCACGCAAACTAAATGCATATATAATTAAATTAGTTAAAATTAGGCATATAATTTAAAGAAAAATTTCATTTAAATCAAACTTGTATTAAATATTTTTTAACATAATTTGATATGTGATAACTGCCACAACCTTTTATATTTATTGATTAGCAATAAATTAAATCATTCAATTTATGAGTTAATCGAATACATAAAGTAAAATATTGGGAAAATTGTAATTTATGTCATTATGTCAATTATCAAGGTGACTTCTGAATTATTAGAGTTGTAAATGTTGCTCCTCAATTTGTAAAAGGTACATATATTGACCAAATCCATTTTAAAATGTTACCGTTTTAAACAACATGTCCATTACGGGAGATGCAATATATGCACTAATTTGAAAATTGAGAGGTAGCATTTACACCTCTAGTAATTCAGAAGTCACATTGATAATTGGCCCATTATGGGGCATAAATTATAATTTTTTCTAAAATATTTATGAGAACTTTTGATTTACAATTGATTCTAGTTTAGGTCCATCAATTATAATAACAATTATATTTATAGTGTTTGAATATAGTTTTTTCACCTTTTTATGTTCAGTCTCTTTATATATATATATATATATATATATATAAACTCATTTATAATCCTTCACTTTAAAATATCGTTCTAATTTATTTATTTTTTTGAAAATATCGTTCTAATTTTAATTTGCAGTTTTGTAAATGAATGAAAAATTTTAAAAGTTATTTTAAACATTAAAGTAGAACATTGAAAAAAAACCATATTAAAGAACCCTACAATTAACACTTATTAGTGCCAAAGGCCTTGTGGTAAAGCGGCATCCGGTGTACACTCCCATGTGGAAGGGGGTGGGTTCGAGTCTCTTTATGCTTCAGTAGGTTGAGAAAGTAACTATGAACTGATACTACATTGTAACACACTTATTAGTCATATGTGTCATATTTTAATTAGATACATAAATTTCTTAGAGCAATCTCAATAGACAAAATATTTCTTAATTTTTGTCAAGCTAATTGAGAGAGAGGAAATGAAGAAAAAGAACTCTATCATACCAAAAAAAAAATGTCAGTTTACGTACCCGTTAAAGTGCACGCGCAAGATTGGGCCATCTGGTGTGCACAACGTGCACCAAAATTACTTGTTCTTATTTTTGGTTTTTTAAGTGGACTCAACCAAAAAAAAACTTATACTTGCAAAAGCTCATCAGCTTTCTCTCTCATCTCCTGTCTTTCTTCCACATCAACACTTACACCACAAAAAACCTTCAAAAAAATCATAATTCGGTGTGGCATGAATCAGATTGAATATAGTTCATGCAGTGCTAGATGACACTTTAGCCCCTTTTTTTTAATCAACAAAGTGTGGTAATTGTAAAATGGGAAACAAATTTTTTTTTTTCTTTTTGAGAATAAATGGGAAACATTTTTCAAAAATAATACAAATTCTCTTACTTGATCTGTCATCTGTGGTTGCGTTAACATAAATGATTATTATTATTATTATAATAAAAATAAGTATAATTAACACGTATGAATTAAATGATTAAGGTCACAAGAGTAATTAAGGTGGGGTAGGGTTATGGTGGGTCCCATTATCTGACAGGGTCTTTCATGTGAGCGCGAACGTGCCCCACAAAGAGAGGCTGGCAGTTCTACGGTTACGGCTAAACGGTGGGCACCCACATGAAATCACAAAACGGCCACGCCACAATTATGGCCCAGTAATTACTATTCTCCCAAAATTCAAATTTTTTAACTTCATTTCTTTTCATTATTTTATGATCAAATTAAACGGTTGTTTTTTTTGTTTAATTCCAAAAATTGTCATAATCGACAGAAATAATCATGTCTAAAGTTCTCTTTTTCCCATTACAATTTTAGAAAAAAACTTATAACATATTTGATTCACAAAATAAATTTTAAGGGAATATAAGTATTACTCAATATGGATGAAATAAATAATGAATAAAACATTAATTCTATGTGTTGGATGCGGAAGAAATATATGTTATTGTAGTGTTTAATTTGTTTAAAGAAATATAAATGTAATATGTTTTTAAAAGAGGTAAATACCAAAAACAAAATATAATAATAATAATAATAATAATAATATTTATTATTATTATTATTATTATTATTATTATTATTATGTTATGAACATTTGTATTAAGATTTTGATGATATCAGAAGATTAGGAATTTTAGACCCCAATTATTTTTATTTCGTAGACTTATGATCTTTATTTTCTCCTTTGAATGGTTTGAATGAGTGATCCGAGAGATTACGTCTAGGGATAGTAAGTTTTGGTCAAAATGCTAACTCGAACGGTTACGTCTCAGACCAGGAAGAAGCTTTGAAAGATTGAAGATTAGAAGAGTCGAAGAGTAGAAGATTGCAAGACCGAAAGGTTGTAGAGGCCGAATGGTGGAAGGGCATACCTTTCCAAGTAAAGAGTGAAATGAATGGTAAGTTCAACCATTCGTATCCGCGAGGTTGTAGAGTGTTAAGGTTTGAAGCGTTAACTCGAATAGTGTCAGTTAATCATTCGAAAAGAACTATTCGAGACATTCTCTAAGTCAACAGTTCAAAACTTTAAAAACACTAATGAATGTGAAAAAGACAAAAGGAGTCCTAGGTTTACATCTCAATGAGGATTTTCCTTAAAAAGCCTTGACATTTTGTGTAGATAAAAAAGATATGTTCAGCACAAAACAAGTCACCGACAGTTGGAAAGTCTTACACGCTCACCTAACCTCTAAATTACACACTGGTCAACAGATGTTTGAAATAGGTTTCCCTCCAATGAACACATTTCTAAAAACGCATATAAATAACCTCTTCCAATACTGCAGAAGGTGCTGGTCAATCTGAAAATTTTCTTGCCAAAGGCCTTGTGGTCTAGTGGCATAGTTGTTGCCCTCCTAAGTGAGAGGTCACAGGTTCAATACCTAGTGGGGGCGTTGGCTCGTTGTGCTGTTACGAAAGTATGTCTAAACAGTTACTACATGACGAATAATATATTTTCTTCAAACTGTCTTAGCGTCATACAGAGTTGGAAGAAATTGGCTAGACATTTTGTACTACTATTTTATCAAGGGTGGGCGTCGGTTTGGTTCGAGTGACACTCAAATTATATTTCGGATATCCGAAAAAATTTGGATGATGTTTTTGAAACCTGATATCCGAACCAAATTTCATTCAGATATATTTGGTTTGAGTGAAATTATTTCGGGTTAGTTTGGATATACCTAAAATTTTATTTTTATAAATTTTGTATTTATATTTTTCTATATACTA
Organism: Ipomoea trifida; assembly: GCA_003576665.1. NCBI lineage: Eukaryota > Viridiplantae > Streptophyta > Magnoliopsida > Solanales > Convolvulaceae > Ipomoea > Ipomoea trifida. The sequence continues at coordinate 5,496,195 of CP025645.1, read as the reverse complement.
TCAAACTAAAAATAAGACAAAATACTAATTAATAATTAAGAGACTTTTGAGAATTAATATATATTATTAAATTTAAAATACATTTAAAATTAAATATATAATTTATATTATTATATTTATAATAAAATTTCGATTAGTTCAGGTTTCGGTTCGGATATGGATAAATTTTTAACATTCGATACCCGAACCAAATTTATATTCGGATATATCAAAATTTAAAATATATAACCGATAACTAATCGGGTTCACCCGAAATTTAAAATTCAATTCAGGTTTCCGGTAGTAGTTTGGGTAATCCAAATTACGCTCACCCCTAGTTTTATTCGTAAATCAGCGGATGTGTTAGTCTATGCTCTTGCTACGTCGGCATATTCTTAGTCTGGTCACTTAGTTATTATTTTTCTATTTTTTCTTGTATTCGACACTTTTTTATTGAGTAATTGATTATTTAGTTTTATTTTCAAAAAATAGTAAATAATTCAACCAAATAATGTCATGTCAAGAGAGAAAATTAGAAAAGTAAATTTAAGAGATCTATAAAACTCATAATACAATCCAAATAATTAAAGAAAAATATTAAGGGAGTATTTGATAATTATTTGTTAGCAATAGCATGGATGATTGTTTAGCAGATAGCTAATAGCAAATTATGTTAAATGTTTTGACTAGTTATTTGTAAGGAAGTGTTTGGTAAGCTAATTATTTACGATCAATGAATAACATGTAAAAATGACTTTAAAGGATATGAAATATATTATTTTATTTATTAAATTACCATAAATTATTTTTAATTTTAGGTATAAATTTTACAATAAATTTATTTTAAAAATAACAATACTCTATAGCAGTAGTAGTAACAATAATAATAATAATAATAATAATAATAATAATAATAATAATAATAATAATTGTTATTTTCATTGCTGTTATTTATTATTTTAAATATTTTTTTTATTAAATGAAAATAAATCAAAATTAAAATTTTAAATCTTAATAATTTAAGAATAAATTATATTTAAAAAGAAAATACAATTAACTAATACCATAAAATTACTTTAAGTAACTTTTTTATTTTATACCTTTGCCATAACTAGCTCTAAGAGCGGGTCAAGTAAATTTATGATTAATTCCGCAAAGATCACTTAAGTTAAAAAAAAAATATTACCAAACACTCATTTTAATTCTTCTACGTGATAAAACAGAATTGATTGATAAAGTTGTTTTGCAAACACACCTAAATATTGATCACGGAACATAAAAAAAGAAAAGGAAAAAAAAGAGAGGCGGTGAGTGTAGAAGCACACATTTGTCACCATCTATATCCGACGTGGCAATTCATTCGTGCTTTGCATGTATGCATATGTATGTATCCCGTGACAACTTTTATGGTTAATCTTTTCCCATTAAGTGATCTTCACACTTCCTACCATCTATCTCCAATCAATCAAACCTTACTTGACCTCACTGCCTCACTGGTTATATATTTTTTTTATGACATTACTATCTGGTACAATAATGATATATGGTTTTTTCATATTACTAATTAATTATAATAATTTGATTAAAAAATATAATGGGATGTTTGGTAAATAGTTGTTGGCGTAACTGTTAGCTGATTGTGTTAGTGAGGTTGATTAGTTGATAGTATTGGCTGATTGTATAAAGATATTTGGTAAATTAATTATTAATGGATAGGTGATTATATGTAAAATGACTTTCTCAAAAAAGCTAATTGAAAAAGTTGTTTTGAACAGTTTTTTGAATTTTAGTTTTTTGAAGCAATAAACTATTATAAAAAGCTAATTAACCAAATACTTACATTGATTGTTTAACCAAGTCAAATGATCAAACAAGTCAAAATTGACTGATAAACCAACTATTTTACCGAACAAGACCAATGTTCATTTTGGAGAGCTCTATGTATCTAGCCTATGAATATAATTTTTGTATGTCATTAATATTTGAATTGGTATAATGATAATGTATAGTTTTTATGTTACTAATCCATTACAATCATTTGATTGAAAAATATATACCAGGACCCCTTTAGAGAGTCATGTCTCAATCATATATATATTTCTTTTAGGGTCCGTTTGGAAAACAGAAAAATGACTTTTGGAAAATGTTTTCCGGAAGATGAGTCATTTTCCGGAAAACAGTTTCATTTCTAGTGTTTGTATGTATTATGGAAAACTGTTTTTGTGTGTTTGATTTATTTTCTGAAAAATGGAAAGAATTGTATAATTTGACATTGTAATTATTTTATTTAAAATATAAAAAATTATAATAATATTAAAATAATGTTATTTATTAAAAAATAGAATTTATTAAAATAAAATAAAATACTAATACTAATAATAATAATAATAATGTAACAAAGGTTTCCAACGGTTTACCCACCTCCTCAGTCCATGGTCATGGGTGATATGGCCTGGTTTTGATCAAGAACATGCGAAATGACCATTTTGGTGATTATGGAAAATGACTTACGGTCGTAAGTCATTTTCCGGAAAAATGAACTGATGTTCCTTGGTCAACGGAAAATATTTTCCGTTAGTTGACTACATTTTCCGGACGTTGCCAAACACCAAAAACTCAAAAAACATTTTTCGGAAGTCATTTTACAGGTTACCAAACACACCCTTAGATTGATTGAATGAAATCGAAAGAAAAAAATAAGAAAGAAAATGTAATAGTATTAATTAATGATTAATTGTCACATTAGAAGTAAATTAATGAACAACTAATAATATACAATATACGTTGAAGTAAATTGCTTATCTCCACGATGATCCTTTAGTAGATGTTAGTAAAAGTCTAATCTGGAGATCCAATGAAAATTCCAATAAAAAACCCAATATTACTAGATATATCCCAATCCAAGGGGATCCAACAAGCCTAAGATTTGCACATTAAGTCAAACAAGAATGCTTGATCTAAAAGATCAATCTATTAGGTGACAAGACCTCTTGATTTTTTTTTTTTGATTTTAATTAAGTATTATTTTACAACTTCTAGTGGAACCGTTGTGTGATTATAAACAATGTTCACCCCTTGAAAAGCCTATCATAGATTACACTCACTTTAAACTCTTCTAGGCTTCTGGTAGCTCTTATCAAGCACCAAGTAACTCGTTCCTAAGTTGCTTCCTCTACTACAACAGTGTTAAACACCCAAGGACGATTCTCATGTACTATATACAACTTTTACGGGGCGTTTAATTGGTTGGAGGGAAGGAATTATGTTGGAAAGGAATTGTAATTTCATGGGAAAAGAATAATATGGGAATAAAGTGGAGTTTAAATTCCAATGTTTGATTTGCAGGAATAAAATTACTAGAAATTTCAATTCCAATGTTTGGTATACATGAGAAGTTTAACATTTTAGAAGCGATAACATTTTAAGTTTAACTATCATTTTATGATTTCACGTAAAGTCATTATAAAGTCATAATACATTTTTTCTCTATAAAGGAAAGTCATGATAATAGTATTGCCATTATAATGGTAACTATTGCATAAAAGACTAATAGAAATGGTAGCAAAGAAAATATTATCAAGAAGCAACTATATTAATAGCCATTGTAAGCAAAACAAAATATTTTCAATCTAACCCATCCAACATCTAACTTGTTATTGATACCATGTTAAATGATAAATTGACTTGCTCTAATCTAGGGTTTTACCCTTTATTTGTAATGAGAGTTTATAAATCTTAAAATACAATTCAGAAGTTGCTTATTACCTAATCCAATCAATATTACAATTGATGTGGTAAATTCTACCAAGTATTTGTATTTATATGCAGTCGGTAAGTGTACTGGAATATTACAACAGTACGTCTTCAAATGTAAGGTATTTTGGCTCGGGAAAGAGGCGGCGAAGGTCAAAGGTTCCCGAGCAAATAGCAATAGTATGAGAATTGCCAAAAGATCCCTTAAACAAGCCCTTAACGGGGTATTTATAAGGAGTCCCATAGAATACATGCCGAGAGGCCGGCATGTGTGTCACGTGCCCTATATGCACTTGGTAGTCTGGTTGACTAATGAGAGATGGACACGTGTAACAAGATGATTTTTGCCTATTGGGATCAGTTTAGAAGCCAAGTACACGTGCTCGGGATCGCCACTGAGCAATCAGGTCGGACCCGAGCACATAAAGGCTAGGATAACAGCTCACCAAGCCATCGGCTCGATAAACCTTCAGGTGAGGTCGGCCAAACATTGTACATAGGTTGGGTCAGGTCAGAAAATGGACCAGGCTCCGAGGCGATTTGTATCAAACTAGGTCCCTGGTATGAAAGGGACCGTAGACAGGGGTATAATCCCTATCAACAATGTTATATTTGGGAAGAATAAGTTAAATATTGTTAATTGAACCAAACTTATAATATCATATGAAAAGGGCATATTACAATCTTAAAAGGGAGTGAATGATGTTTGTCAAGGTTGAAGGGATGATTAGTATTCATAGGATAGAGTCAAAGACATTTGAAATACATACATAGTATGTGTCAATGGAAAAGGTTGTTGGATGTTATTTTAAAATTTTTTGAATTATGGGTGAGCTGAGCGAGGTTACGTTTGTGCAATTGATAGGATCATAAATGGGCAATCATATGGTGTCTCTACATGACTTGTCGTCACGTTTTCTGGAATTTTTCCACTGAGCTGATCTGAGGATTAATACCCAAATGAGATAGTTAGCAGCTGGCTTGTTATTTAAAGCCAAAAAAAGATCTTACTTGCAAGTGGAAATGCATACAATTACTTAAATAACTTTGTGAAGCAAGGGACGGCAGATCATTTCATTTCACTTTCAAACATGTATGTATATATATATCATCACTCTGAAATGTCAATGCTTTTTTTTTTTTTTTAATAAAAAGAGTGGCATTTAGGAAAATCATAATCACTTCGTCCACATGAGGATGCAAAAATAATAATAATAATAATAATAATAATAATAATAATAATAATAATAATAATAATAATAATAATAATAATAATAATAATAATAATAATAATAATAATCTCTATGTCACTTAATTAATTTGTTATGTTTTATTAGCATGTTTTAAGATAATGAGTAATATTATAGAACAAATTTCACTTTTAATTCTTAATTACTATTATGACATTGTCACATTTAATTTTAGTTTTTAAATTTTGCCTTATCATATTCTTGAATTTCATTACCTGCTAAAATTAGTATTCTATTTAAATTTCTATTATTACACGGTTTAATAATAAAGACACTAACATATAATTTTATCATTCGAATAAAAAAGTTTATATCAAAAAGGGGAAAAAAAATTACATAATAGGGTTTGGAGCAATAAGCTTAACTGATTAAATTATTTTTAGCCATCTTAGTCGTTAACCAAGAAAAAAGAAGTAACGACTAAATGTGTTAATGACACAATAATTAATGACTTAACTTGAATTTGCTCTGTTACATAGACTTTAATTTACTTTCTACTCAATATTTTACTTCATATTTTGAATGATTTAGCCAAGAAAAAGATGTTATAATTTTTATTCATTTTTTTCATATAATAAAATCTAAAAACTTGACAAGAGTTACACTTATCATTTTCCTAAAATAATACTTACTTTTTAATTTAAACATACATTACATTTAATTTCTTTTTTCAATTTATCCTTTACTTCTTTTAATTTTTCTATATGATCTCATTCACCTTTTTTTCTTCTTTAGATAGACAAATTTTAAAAGAGAATATTATGACCCTGTTTTGTAAATGGTTGTTAGCTGATTAGTTGATAACAAAGTCAATTGTAGAAATATGTTTGGTAAATTTGTTGTTAGCTGATAGCTGCTTGGTATAATTTCTTTTATCAAAAAGCTCATTGAAAAAGTTGCTTTGAACAGCTTTTTGAATTTTAGCATTTTGAAATTACAAAAAGCTTATTAACCAAATATTTATATTAATTTTTTAACCAAGTCAAACAGCTAATAGTGATCAAATAAACCAAAATTGTCTGATAAACTAACTATTTTACCAAACAGGACCTATATCTTATTTATTTTCTTAAAAATCTTGTCAAACATAATTACTCATTATAAAACGGGATAGAAAGAGTATTTTAGTTTTGGATTTTGGAATCAAATGATTGAAAATAAGTCAAAATTTTTTTGAATGAATTTAATGTGTGTATAATATTGTAAATTAATTTATTATAATACGTCACCTCAAAGGGATTTATATATGTAATTAGGTTATTTTTCAATACATATTACAAGACAGTAAACTAAGAAGAGGAGAAAAATCAAGGTCGGACAAAAATGGCGCAGCTTTCTAGGCATGGATATTAACATATTAAAGGAGTGGTTAATTAATTAATGATGATTAGTGAGAATCTTAAACATTATAGGTCAGTCAAATGATCCCAAACATGTGGGTCTTAACCTCTAACTGCATTGTCTATGGCTGATTACTTGTCCTCTAATCTAAGTCAAAACAAACATCAAACAATAATATAGCATGTTTATGTTAACACAAGAAAATGTCAAATGAAGTATGGTGCAAGACAAATAGACAATCCATCCATTTGTTTGTGTGTTTTGTCTCACTTTAAGGTGTGAAAATTTTTCCATCTTAATACTTTATCTCGAAAATGGTTATAATAATCCTCTAAACTATTGATGAAACAAAAATTAAACTCTCAAATTTTAAAAAGTTTTAAATTAAACAAGTTAACGGCAGAAAAATAATGCTAGGAATTCAAGCGTTGCCCCCCCCCCCCCCCCTCCTCTAACCTATGCACGAGAGACAGTCTCATAACTACACAATTTAAACATTTTTAAAAGTTAAATTGTGTATATATTAGTACAAATTCATATACTTTTTCATTGTGTGGGACAAATATTACTTAAAATTAAGTCTTTTAAATTTTCATTTTCCTGTCACAATGGGTATACTTTGAAAATCATTTTTTCATTCATTCATTAATTATCCGTTTTAAGTACATATATATGAGTAATATATTAAATCAAACCTCCCCCTTAAGAGAAGCTGAGGTGCACTTTAATCCAACCCAAATTAGAAATTGACCTTATTCAAAGTATTACCTCAAAATGATCACTTTAAATGCTATTTTTGCTAAATTTTCTAACAATGGAGTTTATTGTTCTTAGAGTGAGTTGATAATGTTTATTGATTCCATGGGAGTCAGCTTGTCATGGCCAAAAAAGTTGCAGAAAAATCACCTAGGTTAGGTTAAGTGGTACCAGTAGAGTGACAAAAAACCAGGTGAGGAGAATTAAACTAATTGCTCGCACGAGCTTAACTTATTAATTTAGTAGGCAGTATTTGGAAGAAAAGATTCTCAAACCTCGATAATATCGTCAATTTGATCATTGAGAGACCAGATTTCACACGGGTTTAGTTCACTGGTTTAGTAGGCGATAGTGTTTAAAATTTCATCAATTAACCCTTCGAGAGACCAAAATGGTGATATTCGTATTTTTATAATTTCGTCAATTTGATCATTGAAATGATTTAATTGACGAAATTTTAAACAATTTGAGGATCAAATTAGTATAATTAAAAAAGTAAGAACTATATTGAGACTTGAGAAACAATTGATGAATCAAAATAATGATTTTAAGTAATGATTTTGATAAGTAGATAAGTGGTGGTAAGATTAGATAAATATATACGTATATGGTGATAGGGGTAGATATATGAGTAGGTAAGAGGTAGGGATAGATAGGTGAAGTAATGATAATGATAGTTATGGATACAATTATGTGTACTTTTGCATTTAGAAAAGGTAGAAAACAAAACAAAACACAAAATAAATAAATCCAAATCCCTTTTTATGTATTCAATTGTAATACATAAATTTATTTTAAATGTATAAAAATATATAATATATCATTAAATGTTTGATTAATGAGGTCAAGATCCAACCCATTCATCAAAGATTCGACTCATTAATCAAAGATTAGTGTTATCTTTTTTAATTTAACCAACGGATTAAAATGGAAGAATTTTTTTAAATAAACCTTACTTCCTTCATTTTCATGATTGTTCATACATGACCGATTAATAGTTTTCACTTTTCATTAGTCGATCAAACATTTTGTTTGGGACATAAATATAATTAATCAAATACAAATTGCGAACATTAATCATGGATTTTTAATTAATTTGTTCATTTATGTAATTTGTCACGTCCATTTTGTTTTTATAATTATTAACTTAATGTTTATTAATGTTTGAAATTAATTATGTTGTCATATAATTCTAAAAAAAAAAAGTAATCATAATAATATTAATCAATTTGACGATATTACCCCTAGATTTAACACCTATTTAACAGAAATTTTAACAGAGGACTATTTGTGGTCAAAAATGAAAGTCAGAGGACCATTTGTGGTCGAATTGAAAGTTGAGGACTAAAAGGAGTACTACCCCAATAGTCAGAGGACCATTTGTGGTATTAACTCTTTTTTTTTTTTTTAACAAGACTACCGTTTATGATTCTAATTCGAATAAACGTTTATATCATATTCTTCATCATTTAAAAAAAAAACTTTTCTAGTGTCGGGTAGAAATTAGAACATAAATTTGTTTAGTGAATGGATGGACACGAACCTGGTGGAATCGCAAACAAGGGCAATATGAGCATGTGCAGTCGTGCGGGTCTAGAGGTGGGTAATGGGAAGTTGCCTCCCTCCCGGTCCCCCTTCCCATGAGAACAACTGTTTAAGTGTGGCCATGTGGTTTAATCCATACCATCCAAAATTCTATTTGCACATACAAAATTTGTCTAGTTTAAGAGAAGGATTTCAGGGATTTGACTTATTTTAAAACTGCCAACTACTTATAAAATTGTCAAATTAAATACACCAAATTAAATTATATCCATTAGATCTAATCAAATCTACATTAAGGATTAGACAACACATTTACATCTAAATACAAATTCTCATATTAAAACAAATATATATATATATATATATATATATATATATATATATATATATATATATATATATAAGTAAATGTTTTAATAGAATTAAATAATATTTTATTATATATAAAAGTTATTTAAGGTTAAGGTGGCTTAGGGGTTTTAAACATTTTATTGTTTTGAGAGGTCTAGGGATTGAAACTCAACAACTATGTCGTTTTGCCCCTACTTAATCTTTTTCCTTGCCTCGTCCCTGAATATGAGTGCTTGGAATATCACGTTTGGAGTTGTAGGATGGTAGATTTGGAAATGGAGTAACGAGTGCATTTTCTCTGGGATTCAATAAAACAATGATTATCCAGAAGATGCATTTGCTAGAGTTAATTATCAAGGAGCCTTACTAAACCAAAGCACGAAAGCTCAATTGGGAAAGCCTACTAGGCTAACCGGTTAGGTGAAACTAAGTACAGATGCTAGTATCAACCCTTCAACAAAGAAGGCAAGTTGTAGTAGAGTTTTAGATATGATTGAGCACGGTCAGTGAATTATTAGGTAAAGACGATAGTGACGCTCCTCGATAAGGAGAGGTATGTAGTGCGATATGAGGAATAACTTGGTTTGGATTTGTAGAGAGCTCTATGGTAGAAATAGGGTTGTTAAAGTGAGTCATATCTTTTGGGAATAGAATAGAGTGGCTGATCATTTGGCTAGAAAAAGTAGGCTTCATGATTGAGACTTGAAGAACTAGGTGGCTCCTCTGACCTTCGAAATAATCTATATGCTTTAGCTCAATAGTGTTAGTCAGGTTGACAAACATGTGATCGAAGAGACAAAAAATGCATACAAACATGTGGTCGAAGAGACAAAAATTGCATTACTTATTATATTTCTCCAACTTGATAGAAGAGACTAAATAAAAACCTAAGCAAATTACAAATGAATATTAAAAATAAACACATCTATTACTTCCATAATTTTTTCTATTTTCTATTAAAGGAAGCCCTACAAATTGAATTTTTGCTCAAGTTTTTTCAGATCCAACAAAGAAAGAGTAGAGAAAAAAGAAAGAAAGAAAAACAAAAACAGACATCATTTCTATTTACGACGGCACAAGCGCTAGCTAGGCACAACTAATGCATTAAACATGTACTAGAAACCGAGCTATTTGTTTTTCCTCATTGAGAACTCCACAAAAAACCTTACTATTGTAATCAATATTCTCACATTCTCTTTCTTACTCTCTCTATTCCACCTCATAAAAACACACTCAAAAACTCTAAAAAAATCACTACTGTGCTTGCTTACTCACACTAAGCAAAATCTCTATTTTGTTTTGTTTTGTTAACTCACAGTAACCCCACCCACTCAACTCATCATCCTAAAAACAGGACCTCTAAATCTCCATCATTATCCTAAACATATATTTTGAACATTAAAGCATCTGTTCCCACTCAAAATATTATCATTATTGTGTGGACCATGATCCATATAACTATGTGGACTATAAATAAAAAATATATTATTTGTGTACATAAAATATATTATTGAAAGTAAATTATTTGAATACTGAAAGTACAATAGTTTATATACTATCAAATAATGTACTTTTAGTATATTAAAAATGTATTTTACATTCAGAAAAAATATACTAGTGTTATTTAAGTATTAAAAATATATTATACAGATAATGTACTTTTTATATATTAAAATGTAATTTTTTTTAATGATCCACGGAATAATTTGTATTCAAATTAAGCTTCCCTATAAAACCGCACAATGTAAGGGCCCACTTCCAGATTTGTGGGCCATAAAGAGCATGGTGTGCTTCTTATAATTTGATCAAATGGACCAGCCCATGCATGCTTCCAATCATACAAATCAATAAATTAATAATAACATTTAATTTGCTTTAGATTAATTATTATCTTTTTTTTTTCTAATATCAAAATGATTCTCTGGTTTTGGATTTGGGTGCAAATGGAGTGTACAAAATTTTCCTGCTGTGCCATGCGGATAATCTTTTGACCATCTTTGAGGTGGTGGGAAGACATAAAATAAAAGCACATAAGAGTCATTTGTTAGTTGTTGCTTTTGTTATTCCTCACAAACCAATGTATGTTTGATTCAATTAAGTCAATCATTTACACTGCGGCTTACAATGTATACTCATTAATAATTTGCATTTCTTCTCCCAAAAAGATTGAATCTCCAACCCTAAGGGTCTGACAAAGCTTCAGAGGCTAGACCTTTGCTCAAGGAGGCAGGATCCCTCGTCACTGGTCTCTTCTCTCAAACTTCACCCCTGTGACTAGTTGAGCTGCCCAGGCAGGCATAATTTGCATTTCATCACCATTTGAGGTGTTTCGTTTTGATGTATGTATACAAATTTAAATGATGAAAGAGTGTCAAACACATTGTACTGAGATGACACATCTATGACTCTGATTGAAGGAATGTCACAGGATCGAATCTCGGTGGGATATTAATTACTCAAAAAAAATATGATGGAAGTGTAATAAGGTTGCAAAAACAAATGATAATATTGTGAAAGCAAAAGTCTAAAGAAGTGATTTGATATTTTAATGTTTGTTACGGGAATAAAAACTAAAACATTTCAATAACTATGTCGTTGAAGTGATATGAATTGACGAATGTGTTTATATATATATATATATATATATATATATATATATATATATATATATATATATATATATATATATATATATAGGATCGTGTTCAGGTGCGAACTGGCCGCCCAGGAGAGAACTGAGAACGAATCACAGCGCAGCGCGCCACGTGTCCGGAATGTAGTTGCAACTAACGTTATAACTAGGTGCACTTCATGTTATAACTAGGTGCACATAGGTGTACCCAGGTGCATAAATGTTAACAAGTTAAATTACTTGCACCTGCAAGTGAAAATAGGTGCACACGTGCAAGTAAAATGTATTACAAGTGCAAGTAAATTATACAATGAGCATCAATACTAAGTGCACCTAATGTTATAACTAGGTGCACCTATTGATATAACTAAGTGCACATAGGTTGCAACCAGGTGCATGAATGTTAACAAAGTAAATTACTTGCACAAGTGCAAGAAAAATGTATTGCAGATGCAAGTACAATGTATTACAGGTGCAAGTGATTTGTACAGTGAACATCAATACTAAGTGCACCTAATGTTATAACTAGGTGCAACCTATGTTATAACTAGGTGCACCTATGTTATAACTAGGTGCACCTAGGTTGCACCCAGGTGCATGAATATTTACAAGGTAAATTACTTGCATTTGTAAGTGAAAGTATTTGCGAAAATAGGTGCATGAATATTAATAAGGTAAATTACTTGCACTTGTAAGTGAAAATATGTGCGAAAATAGGTGCACTTGTAAGTGAAACTAGGTGCACTTGTAAGTGAACTAGGTGCACTTTTAAGTGAAACTAGGTGCACTTGTAAGTGAAACTAGGTGCACCAAAGTTCCAGTTATTTACGAAAATGCCACCGCGTCATTTTTTTAAAATTGCATCTGATTCGTTGATCTGGACACGTGGACGACTGTGGAGCGTTCTCATTTCCTACCTGGGCGAGAGTTCTCACGAGAGTGCACCCCTATATATATATATATATATATATATATATATATATATATATATATATATATATATATATTATGCTCAATATGTCCCTCACCAATTACTTTTTAATCGGCTACAAGTAATTTGGAGTGAGCATCGGTCCGTTTTGATTAATAACTAAACTTTTAACCGAATATTCATAACTGACTGAAAATTAATTGACCAATTTCATAATCGATATAATCTAAATCAACAGTTTTCAGTCGGTTAAATATAGTCAGTTTTTTAAAAAGTAAAATAATTAAATTTATTTTATTTATTTAACTAACGCTAAAAGACTAAATTATTAAAGGAGAAAACAATATCTTAGTATTTATAATAAATTAAAATTAATGTCATCTTGTACAATAGTAGTTTAGTGAGATATAAATGAACTATATATATATATATATATATATATATATATATATATATATATATATATATATATATATATATATATATATATGGTTAACAAATGTCATGCGCAAATTTTATTGTGGACCGCGCATCAAAACAACGTCGTTTTGATTAATGAAAAATTGAAAACAGACGGATGAAACTGTCTCCGTTCCGCGCAACTGCAGTTCCCTTTCAACACAACTGCAGTATCAGTTCAACACAACTGCAGTTCCAGACGAATGAAATGGCCTCCAACAACTGTAGTATCAGTTCAACATAATTGTAGTATCATTTGAGATGACAACTGCAGTATCATTTGAGATGAATTGTAGTATCAGTTACGGAGATTTGCGGGAGTCGTTTCTCCTACTTATTGAAACAACGTCGTTTTGTAACCATGGTGAACGATATAACAACTGAATGCCATGCAATTCAATAAGTGATTAAGATTAATATTATAGCTTATGAAATTGCAAAATGTAAATGGGATTAGGTTATTTTTTTTTTCTTTAGATTAATCTTCAATCTTTTGATCAGTTTTGAGTTTTCTCTTGAAAAATCGATAACTAACCGAAAAACTGAAGTAACTGAATATTTTGACCTTAATATTCGAAACCAAAATATTTGGACGGTCCGATTTTTTTCTCACCCCTACAAGTAACACATGGAGCATAATTTAACTGCAAGTTAAATAATTAATATAAAATAAATTAATTATTTTCAATATAATCAAAATATGTAATTTTAACTTGTAATAAAAATGATGTCCTAATAATTTAATATTAAAATAAATTGAGTCTTCATAATGCGATATAGATGAGTTACTATAACTTAAACTTCTTTTTTTAAAAGTGGCATGATTATAATTTGCTTAATGATGTTGTCAAATAGTAATTAAAGAGTTATCTAATTAAGTTAGAACATATGAATTCATAAGTTTTTCTTGTGCATATGACTGCGATCTCAATTGTTGTTATATGTGAACTATTAATCTTGTAAACTCTCATTGATTTTTGTACCTACAAGATTGATTGGACATTGAAATTTTGCATTTAAATTCTTAAAATAGAGATAAATTTTGTCTTATACATAGTAGATCCGTTTGTAATAAAAATGTACATTTTAATTAAATTATAGCAAACAAATAATGTTTGATTTAAATAAAGAGAATATAATGTATTCTTAGAATAATTATAGTATGACATTCATATTCTTAATTTCTTTTAGGATGTAGATTCAAACAATAGTAGTTTTCACATTTTTTTTATGTAGTTGAAAGAAACAAGTCAAATTAAGTAAATATTATTATACCTTAATTTAATTCCTGCCACAAAGAAGAAAATAGTTGAAAAAAGTAGAAAAAAATTGAAACGAATTTCATTTTGTTTACACAAATTTAATTGTTATAACAATAATAATATGAAAACAAAATGCACATCATTAGCCAAAGACCTTGTGATCTAGTGGCACTCGGTGTCCCGGTTTATCGTCTCACATGGATGATGGGAGTGGGTTTGAGCCTTAGTGGAGGCAACTGTTGACTCTTTGTGCTTCAGTTCGGGACACCGCCTCAGTGGAGGCAACTGTTGACTCTTTGTGCTTCAGTTCGGGACACCGGGTGCCACAGGTCTTTTGGCGACTCATTATTTTTCTAGATCAATCAAAACTTGTTAGATAAATTTTCAATTTTAGTCATCAACTATTGTGGCATTGCCACATTTAGTCATAATTTTTTAAATTTTGCTTAATTACATTCTCGACTTTTATTTATATTGCCGCAAATACTCATCTATTTAAAATTTTCGCCACCCAATTATTTAATAAAAATTGCTAACATGTAATGTTTCTCTATCTCTGATAAACTCTTATAATTAAATGATATATAAAATTACATGTTATACCATCTTTATTAGTAGTGAAATTTAAATTGATGATTAATTATGACACGTAAATGAAAGTTAAGAATGTAATGAGACAAAATTAAAAGAGGACTAAATATCAAAATACAATAATAATTGGGGACTAAAAATAAAATTTTCTCTACACAAGGTTTCTTAAAATGGTGAAGGTGTGGAAAAAAAAAAAGATCTAAAGATGCGTGATAGGCTTGCCATTTAAGGAGTAGTGTTTCATATGTTGATTTAGAGGAGGTAGGAAAATGTTTTGGTGTGCATTCATTCTTCTCCCAAATGTGTGGATTCATTCTTGATAAGTCCATGTGGAATCATATCAGATTCAACAATGTGTTTCACCTTAACTAATATTATACATATATAGTTATATATTATTTGTTCAACAGGTTCTTTACGTGTGTGAGTCAGCTACTTTTGACGGGTTTCAAGCAACACGTAAACATAGCCTCTTTTCGTTGGGTGACACGGAGATTCAAACCCAACCCAGGACCTTTGGCATGAGATTAACTCTGATAACAAATTTAATCATGTGATCCATCAACTAAAAGTCTAAACTGATAGTTGGATTGCACATATATATTACTCCGTAATATATTATATGTTCTACAAGCTCAAATTTGTTACCTTTTGCATTTTTTCAATGCAAACAACTTTGTTACTTTGATTGTTACCTATCAAGTGTGGGTATTTTTCACTTTATTATTTTTGTTAATGATATGTCTTATAATATCTTTGTTTGATTACTCGTGATCAGTTGGGCCCTATTTGAAGGGAAACTCTCACAATTTTTTTTTTTGGTGCGACAGAGTGGCGGGTTGGCTCCTAGAAATTAGAAGAATCTCCTTGTAGCAACACTTCTTGCGTTCCTCTCCAGGATGCCTTCGAGACATATAGGGGTTGATCTAAGATCTTCCTCCCCCAATCGCTACATTGCCCCAGGTTAGCAAAATATTCAGCACACTAATTCCCTTCTCGGAGGATATGATTCATCTCGCAATCCCAAAGTTACTCCAACAGCACCTTACAACCAACACCTTTAAATCTTCAATCACATGTTTAAGCAACTCGAACCTCTTTTACTTGAGTCAACACCTTTAAAATATAATTTAGGAAGTTTAACATTACCCTTTCCATAAATATATTTGATTTCTAATATTGAAATTCCAGATAGCTAGGACAGACATACAACACATAATCAGCCACAAAACATTGGATTTGTGTCTCCAAATATGTTTAATGGCAAATTAATTAATTAATATTGTGTAGTGGGGGGCAATTGAGAAGGTTTCCTCGAAGAATGACAGATGTGGAGCCTACCTTAATCACAAGGGCTTAGACTGGGTGCTGCTCCATCATATTTGCCTTAATTAATCATCATCAGTACAGTATTTGGTGGCCAAAAAAAAAAAAAAAAACCTATGGTGATAGTATTTATACGAATACCAACCACTCGTAGCTTAGAGTGGATGAGACACCAATTCCTTGTCCCATGGGTCTCTCGTGCACCATCTTCCCGATGACATGTCTACTACCTTCACCCCTTTGTATCATAAGGTACAACAAATTTACTATTTTGTGTCCAAAGTTGCCGCTATACGCTATAATCATAGCTACACTTGGTATTATTGGAATAGACAGCCTCTTACACACCCCAGTGTTTACACCATAACAAAGATGTCAAATTATTATACACTTTACTTTCTGTCTCTCAACTAGACTAATAGTGTATACATTTGAAACTTTATAAGATAGCGAATAAGGATATTATATTCGGAGCCCAAATAAGAGTCAATCTAAACGTAGAAGGGTTGTAGGATGATAAATATGTAGGAAGATATTTCTAATTTGTATACATGAAGCTTAGAATGATTAAAATCAAAGCGTAAGTATATGAGAGAGTTCTTCAAATATAGAACTCTTGAATGACTAATCATGGAGAAGGAAGTTCTTCGAATTAATTCCTACAACTACAAAAACACTTGAGAACTAACTAGATTAACTATTTGTTATCATCAAAAGCAATAGTAGAAGACACAAGACCAACACCACATTATTAAAAAAAATAAAAAATTTCATCATTATATCATTGATTTTCATTTGTTTGTCACAATTAGCCATTCGTTTAAATTTTTATCTCTCTATAGTTTAATAAAGAAGGTTATTATGAAATTTCATCTTCCAACCAAAAGAGTTTACGAGAGAAGAGAAATTACATGTTAATTAAAG
Source organism: Ipomoea trifida (assembly GCA_003576665.1). NCBI lineage: Eukaryota > Viridiplantae > Streptophyta > Magnoliopsida > Solanales > Convolvulaceae > Ipomoea > Ipomoea trifida. The sequence continues at coordinate 5,479,095 of CP025645.1, read as the reverse complement.
CAATTAAGAAGCATGAGTGGTTAACTTACATGTTATTTATTAAATATTTAAATGTTGAATAACAAAATTTTAAATGGAGAACTAATTGTAACAATCAAATAAATGCCAAGGAAATAATGAGACAAACTTAAAAGAGTTGGAATAAATCTATCAATGCCATAATAGTTAAGGACTAAAAATGAAATTCGCGCTAATAATTATATGATGTGCAATGAATAGCACTTGTAATCTTATTTCTATTATATTTTATTCTCTATTGAGGTGTGTGACTATTTAAGAATCAAAATTTTATGCCTTGAAATGGGTGGTCGAGCTGGTGGAGTATGATTTTAGTACTAGAAATTCATGAGCTTAATTACTATTAATATTTTTTTAATTGAGCCTATCACACCGCTCATGGTCTTATTTAATATATAGTACTGCCGAATAGTGACTAGCCTCCTCGTCAAATAAAAAAGGAATTAGTATTTTATTATTTAAAAATATATTTTACATTTTTCACGACAAAAAAGGACACATTGATCTATGATCAAGCAGGATAAAGCTTTAATTTAAGAATTCCATTTTTGAAATTTTGTTGAATTTTAAAGTGTATGAATCCCAAGAATATCAACTTTCGACGCTTCTTTTGCTGCGATCTAAAGCATCAAAGTCTAGTCTTGAATGCTTTTTCATTTTCTCACTTTTTTCTTTTTCCTTATCCAATAATCCTCCCTTCCTCGTCATACCCAAACAGCGTTGAAATTTTTGGCGCCGAAAGTATAACAATGTGCTCAAAATTCTAATTACAATCAAAACGTCATTCTCATCATCTAATTATTTGATCATTTATGGAGTATAATTAAGAGTATCCTCATCATTAGTGTAAGTTTTTTCATAAATTTTAAAATGCCATAGAGGATAGATGATGGGAAAAAAGGAAAATAGAAAGAAAAAATGAAAAGCAAAATAATAATAATAATAATAATATAATATAATATAATAATAATAATATAATAATAATAATAATTGCTTTGCATTGCTAGGCACAACAAGTACGCCCAATGTGCACCTATAGTGAAATTTTCTCTTTTATTTGTCGGTTGGATCCACAAAAAATTTATATTTGTAGAATTAAAATTTCTCTCTTTCCTTTCACATCTCTCTTCCAATTAAAGCCTAAAAATCAGAAAAAACCATTGATGGTGTTACTCTAAATCACCACCCTAATTCAGTATTAATACTTTTGTTTTTTTTTTTTTTTTCCAACAAGACTACCGCTTATGATTCTAATTCGAATAATAAACGTTTATATCATATTCTTCATCATTAAAAAAAAAAAAACTTTTTTAGTGTCGGGTAGAAATTAGAACATAAATTTGTTTAGTGAATGGATGGACACGAACCTGGTGGAATTGCAAACAATGGCAATATGAGCATGTGCGGTCGTGCTGATCTAGAGGTGGGTAATAGGGAAGTTGCCTCCCTCCGGTCCCCCTTCCCATGAGAACAACTGTTTAAGTGTGGTCATGTGATTTAATCCAGACCATTCCAAAATTCTATTTGCACATCCAAAATTTGTCTAATTTAAGAAAAGGATTTCAAGAATTTGACTTATTTTAAAACTGCTAACTACTTATAAAATTGTCAAATTAAATACACCAAATTAATTTATATCCATTAGATCTAATCAAATCTACATTAAGGATTAGACAACACATTTACATCTAAATACAAATTCTCATATTAAAACAAAATATAAATAAATAAATAAATAAATAAATATATATATATATTTAATAAAATTAAATAATATTTTATTATATATAAAAGTTATTTAAGGTTAAGGTGGCTTAGGGGTTTTAAACATTTTATTGTTTTGAGAGGTCTAGGGATTGAAACTAAACAACTATGTTGTTTTGCCCCTACCTAATCTTTTTCCTTGGCTCGTCCCTGAATATGAGTGCTTGGAATATCACGTTTGGAGTTGTAGTATGGTAGATTTGGAAATGGAGTAACGAGTGCATTTTCTCTGGGATTCAACAAAACAATGATTATCCAGAAGATGCATTTGCTAGAGTCAATTATCAAGGAGCCTTACTAACCAAAGCGCGAAAGCTCAATTGGGAAAGCCTACTAGGCTAACCGATTAGGTGAAACTAAGTACAGATGCTAGTATCAACCCTTCAACAAAGAAGGCAAGTTGTAGTAGAGTTTTAGATATGATCGAGCACGGTCAGTGAATTATTAGGTAAAGACGATAGTGACGCTCCTCGATAAGGAGAGGTATGTAGTGCGATATGAGGAATAACTTGGTTCGGATTTGTAGAGAGCTCTATGGTAGAAATAGGGTTGTTAAAGTGAGTCATATCTTTTGGGAATAGAATTGAGTGGTTGATCACTTGGCTAAAGAAGGTAGGCTTCATGATTGAGACTTGAAGAACTAGGTGGCTTCTCTTACCTTCGTAATAATCTATATGCTTTGGCTCAATAGTGTTAGTCAGGTTGACAAACATATGTGATCAAAGAGATAAAAAAAATGTATACAAACATGTGGTCGAAGAGACAAAAATTGCATTACTTATTATATTTCTCCAATTTGATAGAAGAGACTAAATAAAAACCTAAGCAAATTACAAATGAATATTAAAAATAAACGCATCTATTACTTCCATAATTTTTCTATTTTATACTAAAGGAAGCCCTACAAATTTGATTTTTGCTCAAGTTTTTTCAGATCCAACAAGGAAAGAGTAGAGAAAAAAGAAAGAAAGAAAAACAAAAACATACATCATTTCCATTTACGACGGCACGAGCGCTAGCTAGAGACAACTAATGAATTAAACATGTACTCGAAACCGAGCTTTTTTTTTTTTTTTCCTCATTGAGAACTCCACAGAAAACCTTACTTTTGTAATCAATATCTCACATTCTCTTTCTTACTCTCTCTATTCCACCTGTTGGTTTTATGACTTCTGGTAGTCAAAGGCAGGCCAACACTACCTGTTAGAATAGCGAGAATATAGGAAATATATAAGAAAAATATAATGAGGGAATATATGTATTGTATTGCTCAGAATTGCTTCCTTTTCTCCGTGTGTGGAGGGTCTATTTATACATATTTTGGGTCTAGAGCCCTAAAAGGAATAAGAATCCTGGACCGCCCCATATTGGGAGTCCCTGTTAGCCCTAATCTTGTTAATATTACAAGTGCTAAGTCTAATCCTTATCAAACTCTTCTGTAGCTTTGTGTTGAGGGTCCTTCTTGAACACCACCTCATAAAAACACACTCAAAAACTCTAAAAAAATCACTATTGTACTTGCTTACTCACACTAAGCAAAATTTCTATTTTGTTTTGTTGACTCAGAGTAACCCCACCCACTCAACTCATCATCCTAAAAACAGGACCTCTAAATCTCCTTCATTATCCTAAACATATTACATATATTTTGAACATTAAAGCATCTGTTCCCACTCAAAATACTATCATTATTGTGTGGACCATGATCCACATAACTGTGTGGACCATAAATAAAAAGTATATTATTTGTGTACATAAAATATAATATTGAAAGTAAATTATTTGAATACTGAAAGTACATTAGTTTATATACTATCAAATAATATATTTTTAGTATATTAAAATGTACTTTATGCTAAGGACTTTGTGGTCCAGTGGCATCAAATTCTTTCCTTTATACGGGAGGTGGTGGATTCGAGCCTCAGTGGGGTACAGATAATGTACTTTTTATATATTAAAATGTAATTTTTTTTTAATGATCCACGGAATAATTTGTATTCAAATTAAGCTTCCCTATAAAACCGCACAATGTAAGGGCCCACTTCCACATTTGTGGGCCATAAAGAGCATGGTGTGCTTCTTATAATTCGATCAAATGGACCAGCCCATGCATGCTTCCAATCATACAAATCAATAAATTAATAATAACATTAAGGGTGTGTTTGGAAAGCAGGAAAATGGTTTCTGGAAAATGATTTCTGGAAAATGAGTCAATTTCCAGAAATCATTTTCCGGGTTTCCAAACACACCCTTAATTTGCTTTAGATTAATTATTATCTTTTTTTTTTTTTAATATCAAAATGATTCTCTGGTTTTGGATTTGGGTGCAAATGGAGTGTACAAAATTTTCCTGCTGTGCCATGCGGATAATCTTTTGACCATCTTTGAGGTGGTGGGAAGACATAAATAAAAGCACATAAGACTCATTTGTTAGTTGTTGCTTTTGTTATTCCTCACAAACCAATGTATGTTTGATTCAATTAAGTCTGTTTTCAAAAAAAAAAAAAAATTAAGTCAATCATTTACACTGCGGCTTACAATTTATACTCATTAATTAATAATTTGCATTTCATCACCATTTGAGGGGTTTCATTTTGATGCATGTATACAAATTAAATGATGAAAGAGTGTCAAGCACATTGTGTTGAGTTGGCACATCTACGACTCTCTCTCTTGAGAAAAGGTCACAAGATCAAATCTCAGTGCTATTGTGATAGCGGAATAACAACTAAAACATTTCAATAACTATGTCGTTGAAGTGATATTATGCTAAATGTGTTCCTCATCAAATACTTTTTAATTGACTACAAGTAATTTGGAGTGAACATCGGTCAATTTCGGTTAATAACCGAAATTTAAATTTTAACCGATCGAAAATCAATCGATCAACTTTCATAATCGATTTAATTGGTTAGATTTAATTAATTAATTTATTTATTTATTAAGTTTGATTCAACCCAAAATGCAATTTGGCCAATTTATCGTTTACACACAAGCTACTGCATTAATATTTTTGGTCACCTTCAAGGCTTCAACAGACTCTCAGTTTTTTTTATGCCATAGACTCGGGTCCACCTTGCATTAATATTATTATTGAAAACATGGACTTGGGTCCACCTTGCAAGGTGGACCTAGGCACATAGCACAATTTGCCGCATCATGATTTAGGCCAATATGTTGTAATTTTATTAGATTAAGAAAATAAAAGTAACTCATTATTTTTCTAGATCAATCAAAATTTGATAGAGAAATTTTCAATTTTAGTCATCAACTATTGTGGATTGCCACATTTAGTCATAGCGTTTTAGTTTTGCTTAATTACATTCTTGATTTTTATTTATATTGCCACAAATACTCGTCTATTTAAATTTTCATCACCCAATCATTTAATAAAAATGGCTAACATGTAATTTTTCTCTATCTCTGATAAACTCTTATAATTGAATGATATATAAAATTACGGGGGTGTTTGGCAAACGGCTGATAGCTTATAGCTGATAGCTGGTTGGTTTAGCTAGTAGCTGATGGCTGATTGCGTTAACTGGTTTGACCAGCTGGTTGTATTAGCTGGTTATAAAAAACTGTTAGGTAAATTAGCTGTTTACTAGTAGCTGATTGAATGTAAAATGACATTTAAGGGTATTATTATTATTATTATAAAATAACAAACACACCACCCATTTAAAAGTAAATCCCATTGATTTTAAAGGATAAAATAGTCAATATACACATTGTTCCCAACCAGCTGATACAAAAAGCTACATTCATTAGCTTTTCAATTTTCAGCTTATTGACCCAATAAGCCAAGACCAATAAGCCATTTACCAAACACTTCAAAATAGCTTATTGGTTGGTCAAAAAGCTAAACTTGGTCAAATAAGTTAAAATTTGGCTTATAAGTCAATAACCAAACACCCCCTACATGTTATACCATCTCTATTAATGATGAAATTTAAATGGATGATTAATTCTGACAAATGTGTGAAAGTTAAGAATGTAATGAGAAAAAATTAAAAGAGGACTAAATATGAAAATGACTAAAAATAAATATTTCTCTACTAAAGGTTTCCTAAAATGGTGAAGGTGTGGAAAATAAAAGAGCTCTAAAGAGGCGTGATAGGCTTGCCATTTAAGGAGTAGTATTTCATATGTTGATTGAGAGGAGGTAGGAAAATGTTTTGGTGTGCATTCATTCTTCTCCCAAATGTGTGGATTCATTCTTGATAAGTCCATGTAGGATCATTGAATAATGTGTTTAACCTTAACTAAAACTCTAAAAGTCGATCTAATAGTTGGATTGTACATATATAGTTATATATTAATTTTTTAACGAGTTCCTTACATGTGCGAGTTGGCTATTTTTTATGGGCTCCAAATAACATGTAGACCATAGTCTCTTTTCGTCGGGTGACGCGGAGATTCAAACGCAGCCATGACCTTTTTTGCATAAGATTAACTCTAATAACAAATTGAATCATGTGACCATCAACTAAAAGTCTAAATTGATAGTTGGATTACATATATATATTAATATATTATATGTTCTAGAAGCTCAACTTTGTTACCTTGTGCATTTTTTCAATACAAACAACTTTGTTACTTTATTATTTTTGTTAATGATATGCCTTTTTTTTTAGTACTACTGACTCTATTACAATGTAGTATTATAATTACCTCCCACCATCCATGTAAGAGTGTTTTCCGGGACACCGGATGCCATTAGACCACAAGGTCTTTGGCATTAATGATATGACTTATAATATCTTTGTTTGATTACTCGTGATCAGTTGGGCACTATTTGAAGGAAACTCAACTCTCACAAATAATATGTTTTTTTTTTTTTTTTTCGGTGCGATGGAGTGGCCGATTGGCCCCTAGAAATTAGAAGAATCTCCTTGTAGCAACGCTTCTTGCGTCCCTCTCCAGTCTCCAGGATGCCTTCGAGACATGTAGGGGATTGATCTAAGATCTTCCTCCCCCATTCGCTACATTGCCCCAGGTTAGCAAAATATTCAACACACTAGTTCCCTTCTCGGAGAATATGATTCATCTCGCAGTCCCAAAGTTGCTCCAACACACCTTTAATCACATGTTTAAGTAACTCGAACCTCTTTCACTTGAGTCAACACCTTTAAAATATAATTTAGGAAGTTTAACATTACCCTTTTCATAAATATATTTGATTTCTAATATTGAAATTCCAGATAGGACAGACATACAACACATAATCAGCCACAAAACATTGGATTTGTGTCTCCAAATATGTTTAATGGCAAATTAATTAATATTGTGTAGTGGGGGGCAATTGAGAAGGTTTCCTCGAAGAATGACATATGTGGAGCCCACCTTAATCACAAGGGCTTAGACTGGGTGCTGCTCCATCATATTTGCCTTAATTAATCATCATCAGTACAGTATTTGGTGGCAAAAAAAAATAAAGTAAAAAAGAAAGAGCAAAATTAATTATTATTCTTGCTTCGACGGCAAGCAGACTCGCCTTTAAATATCTTTGAATTGGGACATATAATTTGATTTGACAAACATGTTGTATTGTATAGGCTTTATAATGAATGGCGTGAGTGGTGGACACTGAGTGGATTCCAGGTGTCTATCTTCCCCATTTCATAAAAAAAAAAACATATACTAAATAAATAAATAAAGTATAATTTTAATCCCATACATATATATATATATATATATATATATATATATATATATATATATATATATATATATATATATATATATATATGGGTTTAATCTCATCGATTGATCAGTCCAGATCAAGGGTCTGGAATAAAGACAATTTTAAAAATAATATTGTCTCATTATTGTAAATTTGTGTAAGTTAGTTAAGATGCTCTTTATCTTTGATTATACATTTTTCCTTCTTCGAGTGTATATTTTCTCTTCTTGGAGTACATATGTTTTGTTTCAATCGATAGTTTTCCCTCTGAGTGTAAAAATTTGGCCTTCAAGTGTACATTTTTGTGCGTTCAGGTGCACATTTTTGTGGACCAGTGTTTATTATTATATCTTTTGTATTCTTTTCAATTACGTATAACTAAATTTTTAAAGAACTTTGTGAGATTTACAAACGATTTGTAAAGGTAACTGCTTCAATAACATTTAAATAGAATAACTTCTCTTTTTGGTACCATAAATTACTCCGATTGCACATCTGTGTGCCTTCAAATGCCAAATTTTAGCCCTCAAGTACACATTTGTGTGCCTTCGAGTGCACAGCTTTGAGCCTTTGAATGCACATTTCTGGTCATTGCACACGGTTGATTTTCAGCACATCTTTGTGCCTTTTAAGTGTATAATTTCGGCATTCGAGTGCACATTTGTGTTCTTGTAAGTGTACATTTTGTATAGAATTTTTTTAAAAAAAGACTATTATATTTATCCACACTTTCTCACAGGAGCGGTTCTTCACAACTAATCCTAATCCTATATATATATATATATATATATATATATATATATATATATATATATATATATATATATATATGGGATAAGATAAGAATGTATGTAATTGTAGATGCACATGGATGGTTAGTTTAGCCATCGTTGTTGTTGCTGGAGAATTGAAGATGCATGTTGGCCAATGTCACATGACATTATGCCCCCTCACCATCTACCCACAAACCTTTTAGGTGAATATTATTACATTCATCAAATTTAATTGAAAAGGAGAGATAATCAAAGTTGGTGGTTGGTTTTGGTTAAATAATTGGGATCATTAACAATTTTTTTTTAGTGCGTAGGTATTGTTTGGATAAACATGATTATTGGTCCAAAAGGTCAAGCGATGAACTAGATAATAACGAGAAATACGAGCTCGACCTAGTGGACCATGGTCTACATAGCTGTGTGGACCATGAATATAAGATACATTATTTTTGTACTGAAGGTACATTATTTTATAGTGCTATAAAATAATGTATTTTTAGTACAAAAATAATGTACCCTAAAATAATGTACCTTCAGTACAAAAATAATGTACCTTCAGTATAAAAATAATGTACCTTATATTCATGGTCCACACAACTGTGTGAACCATGGTCCATGTAATAATGATTGGTTGCCCACTTGGTAGGCTAAGTTGACTGTTTGATGAAGGCCAGTCTACGCAACGAATTTGGTGATCAAGACTGATAATTAAGGTAATTTATATCATGGACCAGGGTTCACATAGAATTATTGGCTATGAATTGAAACAACAAGGTACAGAATTTCGTAACACAAAACACAACAAATAATAACACATAAGACATATAGCATAGCATTATGGACCCTGGATTAAAAAACGAGGTACATAATTCGTACTCGTAAAGTACAAAATTTTATAACACAAACACAAAAAATCATAACACAAAACACATACACATGTTATATATTTACATATATTTCAAATTTAAGTACATAATTTGTGTTCATAGGCACACAATTACACAACACAAGACACATAAATTCATAACATAACACACAATTATTAATTTGTTTCAGATATATAATTGATACTCATAAGGTATAGAATTTCATAATGGAAGACATAAAAAATCATAACACAAAATACAAACACATGAACCAAGATCTTGTCGCACATGCCACTGGTTGCGAAAATACTACATTATTTATTTTTAAAATTCTTTTTTCTTCTCTCTATTTTCTACTTGTCATTGTAAAAATTACTAAAAATCTCTCTTTTTTTTTTGGTTTCAAAAAAAAGTTGCTCTAAGCTTTAGTTGTTGGGACTTGCGAGGGAGACACAATGTGTCTCCAATCTACTAATTGAACTTTTGTAATCACAGCCATTAATCCCAAATCTCGATGCTTTCAATCTTTGCTTTGTTTTTTTTTAATCCGAAATTTATTCAATTCATTCCATTAATAGCATTTTCCTATATCAATTTTTTGAAAGAAATATTTGTTACAGGATTGCAATCGTTATACCCTGCACCATGGTGCACATAGCAATGTGCACCACGTACGTAAAACGACGTCGTTTTTTGTGTTAGTAGACACGGACGCGAATGACTCAGGTAATTCATTATCTATAATACACATAATCATTATCTATAATACACAGAACGCTTGCCTAGAATACACAGAATATTTGCCCAGAATACACAGAATATTGACACAAAATACACAGATGTTAGTGGACGCGAATGACTCCAGGGAATTCATTATCTATAATACACATAATCATTATATAGAATACACAGAATGTTTACCCATAATACACAGAATATTGGTGCCCATAATACACAGAACTCATCCTCCTAACATTTGAATGCACATAATATTTACACAAAATACACAGAACTCATCCTCCTAAACATTCGAATGCACAAACACATCACAACATGTGTTACTAACATGAAATCACAACATGTGTTACTAACATGAATACACATAACGGTTGCCTATATAATACACAGAACGGTTGCCTAGAATACACAGAATGATTGTCTGGAATACACAGAATATTAACATAAATACAGAGACTGGCCAAAACGGGAAACGTGATTTCCAAAAAAAAAACGGACTATTAGTTTACAATGCTCAAAACGACGTCGTTTAGGTACGTGGTGCACATTGCTATGTGCACCGTGGTGCACAGTATAATTTGCCACAGGATTTGTAAATTATGGTCACTAATATATTAAATGAAGGAATATTCATAATATGTCAAGGCCCGTCTAATTCAGATCTGGCCCAATTAAAATATACGATAATAATGTAATTATGCTTTGTAGGTTGTCGGTCTATCATTCTTTGTGGTATTGTATACTAGTATTTTACTTATTTATTATGGTTGGCATAATTTATTAATTGTATTGAAGATATTTGTTGAAGGAAAAAAGTTCATATTGGTGATCGAACTGAACACAAAAATGCAATCAAATCATTAAACGTAAAATAATGTACAATTAGATCCCTCAAGTAGCTGAATATATTGAGTTATATACCAATTAGCAGGTTGGTCCATTACTCAATAGGTTACCTCGCCATGGTAACGTCTGCGTAGATTATTAAATTAAACATATTCATTTTATTATCTTTTTAAATTAAGCATATTCTTTTGTGTTTAGTTTGATGGCCTGATTTTGTAGGTACATTATCAAAATTAAATAATAATTGTACTGTTTCAGTAAAAAAAATAATAACTTTGATTTAGACAATGACAAATATTCATCAATTATATATGCATAAATATTTTAAAATAAGAATAACATTTACAATTGTCTAAACACTTTATATGTGTGAATGCAAGTTATTTATTTGATTTATGTATATTTCTCTAGTATTAAAAAATTTGTACATTATGCATAAAATGTTGTACGTTGCACTTTTTTTATAGATGAAATTGTCCAAAATTGTTATGTAACACTGTTACCCATCGTCATTATTACAAGTGTTATTGTGTTGATTTTAAATAAGATCACAATGGAAATATAATTACTCGAATTCATGTAGTGAGAAAAATAAGCATTTTTTAAAATATGGCAGAACAATAAAGATATATTTAGATTTTATAATGTGTGTATATACATGTCATGGTTTAAATAAATAAATAAATATATATATATATATATATATATATATATATATATATATATATATATAAGCGAACTCAGGTTAGAACGAATGCTCTAGAGAGGAATGAGGACCAATTGCAGTTGTCCATCTATCTAGATCAAAGTCATCAAACGGATGATATGTAATATTTTTTTAAAAAAGTGTTGGTATTTTTGTAAATAACTCGAACTTTGGTGCAAGTAACATGTATTAAAAGTGCGAGTAGCTGATGCAAGTATGTAAGTAAAATCACTTAAAAGTGCGATTATTTTCATTTTAACTTAATAGTGCAAGTAATTACATATTCACATGGTGTACTTAATGATAACGTTATATGCACTTAGGGTAACACTTGTGTGAGACTGTCTCACAGGTCTCAATCCGTAAGACCGGTCGGATCTTTAATTAATAGATCAAATCTTTGATTAATGGGTTGGATCTTTGACCTCATTAATCAAAGATTCGACCTGTCTCACAGATTGAGACTCGTGAGATGGTCTCACACAAATTTTTTGCCATGCACTTAATATTATATTGTTGCTCGGTGTATATTATATTGTTGCATTTGTAATACATTTTACTTGCAATTAAGTGCACTCTATGAAATTGTTACTTACACTTTTAACACAATTTATTTGCACTTCAAAGTTTTAATTATTTACAAAAATACCACCACATTAAAAAAAAAAATGTTTCTGATCCGTTAAATCCAGACAGATGGACATGAGTTCTCATTCCTCTCATGCACATGTGGTTCTCATTATATAGACTACTTAAATAATTTAATTCCACGCAAGAAATAATTGAGTTTAGAAAAAGAGATGATAAATGTCAACGTAAAGAAATAATTAGCGGCATATTAATTGGTTAAACAAGTAAATATAGATGTAGATGTAAAGCAAAAGACAAGAGGAAATCCATGTCTGCCAAGTAAATAACCTTTCTAGGCATGTCTTTTAACAGTAGTGTCCTAAATTATAGCATAGGAATATTTAATTATATATGATTAGAGAGCATTATATCTCAAACATCATAACACTTCCTCATATATAAGATCCCAATCATGTCTCATTGTGACTGCGCAGATGTTTGCCTTATTATCACTTGTCCTCCAAGTCAATCAAAAATGATGGGAATTTAATTGGATAAATGCTTCTGCATTCAAATTATGGGACACAATATAACTTTGCTTTCAAATGTTTTCGTGCCAAGTCATACGTGCTTCTTAGTTATTTTACTTCAATTCTTTTCTTTCAAATTATCACTAATCTTTTATTCGTCAATGATCAACTATATCCACATATGATTCTTAACCATTCCACCGTACCCCTCATCAAGGTTCTTTCATTTTAAATTATATAATATTGTTGTGGATGTCTCATATTTACTAAAAGATGATAGGTGTTGGACGAAACTGAGTAGAGAGAAGTGACTGACATGTAACGCGAAGTGGCCTGGGTCGGGTGTGGGGGCAACACCCCATGGTACAGTACATGGATATTTTTGTACATATGCATATTTAGGGTTGCATATAAATAAGAGAAGTTCACTATGGTTGGCATTAAAATAAATGTTTAACTTTCACTTTTCTAAAAACAATTATCTAAATACTTATTGTAGTTGGTATGGTATTAGGTAGTAGATACCACTTTTGGTTGAAATTATTCTAAGTTTTGTTAATTCGCACGCTTTCGGATAGGTTTGTCATTGTCTTCATCAACATTGCTTGTCTGCTTCTTTTTTGTTGGTAGTGTCTCATGTGTAATTGGGTTATTGGTGCTAGTTTGCAAAAAGAATAGATTTGGTCTAATTAGTTTTGTTACATTATATTAAAGAAATAGATGCATGAAACACCTAAGTTGATTCTTTTATACTAATATTTATAAAATTGATTTCGTCATTTGTTAGCCATTGATCATCCTAGATGGACGGATCAAATTAATCCATACTTAATATGAACCATTCATTTAAACAAACAATAGGACCAACATTTTTTAGTTCCCGTCATAGGTCAATCCTTATACCATAGACGAGGGTTCACAGTGCACTGTGGACCTTGGCGTGCATGTGTATGTGTTTTATATTGTGAGCTTTTGTGTCTTGTATTATGAAATTTTGTACCTGACCTTAAGAGTATGAATTTTGCACTTGAAACAAATTATTAGTAGTTGTGTCTTATGTTATAAATTTGTGTCTTATGTTATAAATTTGTGTCTTGTGTTGTGAAATTCTATGCCTATGAGCACAAATTTTGTATCTAAATCAGATTTGAAAAATAAGTATATATATGGCATGCGTATGTGTCTTGTGTTGTGATTTTTTGTGTCTTGTGTTATAAAATTATGTAACTTACAAGTATTAATTTTGTACCTCGTCATTGGTGCACGTGTATGTGTTTTATGTTGTAAGTTTTTGTGTCTTGTGTTATGAAATTGTATACTTTAAGAGTATGAATTCTATACATAAAACAAATTTTTGTGTCTTGTGTTGTGAAATTCTATGCCGCTGGACCACAAGCTCTTTGGCTGATCCACATTTTATCTCTATCCAAAAAGATCTTTTGCATACAGTGTTAAAATTCTTTCTTCGAGTACAAAGGATTCATCACTTTGGGGTATTGGCTTTTGGCCTTTTGTAAATACATCTATCCCTAGTTTGGAAGATTAATGTAGAACTTATTAAATTCATCTTTTTGAGTTTAATAATATTTTTACGTAAGTTTTAAAGGGATGCACTCCCATGCGAACTGCCGCTCAGCGGCCCAGGTAAGAAATGAGAACGCTTCACAGCCGTCCACGTGTCCAGATCAATGAATCAGATGCAATTTAAAAAAAAAATGACGCGGTGGCATTTTCGTAAATAACTGGAACTTTGGTGCACATAGTTTCACTTGCAAGTGCACCTAGTTTCACTTATAAGTGCACCTATTTTCGCACATATTTTCACTTACAATTGCAAGTAATTTACCTTATTAATATTCATGCACCTATTTTCGCAAATACTTTCACTTACAAATGCAAGTAATTTACCTTGTTAATATTTATGCACCTGGGTGCAACCTATGTGCACCTAGTTATAACATAGGTTGCACCTAGTTATAACATTAGGTGCACTTAGTATTGATGCTCACTATACAATTCACTTGTACCTGTAATACATTTTACTTGCATCTGCAATACATTTTACTTGCACTTGTGCAAGTAATTTACTTTGTTAACATTCATGCACGTGGTTGCATCGTATGTGCACCTAGTTATAGCATTCGGTACACCTAGTTATAACATTAGGTGCACTTAGTATTGATGCTCATTGTACAATTTACTTGCACTTGTAATACATTTTACTTGTGTGCACCTATTTTCACTTGCAGGTGCAAGTAATTTACCTTGTTAACATTTATGCACCTGAGTACACCTATGTGCACCTAGTTATAACATGGCGTGCACCTAGTTATAACGTTAGATGCAACTACATTCCGGACATGTGGCGCGCTGTGATTCATTCGCATTTCTCTCCTGGGCGGCCAGTACGCATTTGAACGCGATCCAGTTTTAAATATATAATTTTTAATAGCACTAAACAAAATATTATAAAAAATTAAATCGTATTAGATACATAAAATAATATAAAGAGTATTATATTTAATTCAAAAATGTTACTTAAATTTTTAACCATCCAAAAAAAAAAATAAAAATTGATGTACTATAATATGGTGGAGGAATGGAGTGTTGACTCATTTAATGTTATGTAATCTGTACAAAATGTTACTCGATCTAATCTGACATCTGCTTTAATGTTAGGTACTCTAATGGAGAAATGGAGTGGGGAGTGTTGATGTGTACACCGTCGCAGTATGTAGATTCCAGCAGGGCATGCAGATGGCAGAAGAACCGTACGTACAAATGTTATACAATCGTTGTTTACATGGAAGTTGGGAAAAACAGCATAAGTGAACATTTTTATGCAGTCGTTGGTTTAGATCATTTAATGCATTAATTGTTGGCATATAAATATATAATAATGGAAGTGGTTGAACTAGATGTGGTGTCTTTAATATGTGAACCACCTCACTTTTTAACCTTTTTTTTACTAATATTTTTTTACTTAATTATTGAGTTCTATTAACTGATTAAAAAAAAAAAAAAAAAAAAAAAAAAGCCAACTATAACAGGGTTATAAGGCAACCCACTTGCCCTACGGAGCTCACTAGTGTATTTTCCGACCTCAATAGTGCACTTCCCGATCATAATGCACTTGGCGACCATAATGCACTCCCGAGCATAATACGCTTCCCGAGCGTACTTACTTCCCAGTCTCATTATCATTAGACCTCTCGGTCTGCAAGCACCCTTCGCGTGTCAAATATCTAAGGACATGCACTTGGCAAGCATAACCGCACCATCGAATCTACTTGGAGAGCATGTCGAGCACCCGTCATGTGTTCCCTCTTCCCTTCTATAAATACGACATTTATTGTACCTTTGGGGGAACTTTTTGGCTCCCAACCTACATCACTCTACTCAGAGCCTCCCAACCTAACGTGGTCAGGTCTTTAATTACTTTTCCGAACACACCAACCGCCTCTATTGATCTTCCCAACCATATTATTTCACCTATAATATAGTTCCTGGTCACGTTTAACCGACCCGAAATAATTTACTCTATCAGCCTCATTAAAAACTTTACACTGAGAAAACCATGTGGGAAAAAACTTAGTTAATGGAAAAAGAGTACAATCAGAATTCTTCAAGGTTTGAAATATTTTATCATCGGGACCAATAAATCAATCATACTTTTTTGCTCTCCCTAAAGATAATAATTTTCCTAACCTACGCTCTCCAATTTTATGAACGTACTTTTCAAATGTAGATGTAGGTAGGGACTTAGTGAACAAATATATATGCTAGATTGTCACTAGATTGAATCTTCTGAACCTGTATTTCACCACTC
The DNA here is from genome assembly GCA_003576665.1 of Ipomoea trifida. Lineage (NCBI taxonomy): Eukaryota > Viridiplantae > Streptophyta > Magnoliopsida > Solanales > Convolvulaceae > Ipomoea > Ipomoea trifida. Next base: position 5,462,769 of record CP025645.1, on the reverse strand, counting down.
TTTTGGAGTTCGTGTGGATAAAAAAATGTAGGTGCAATATGCTTTGTCAGGTTTCCTTTAACATATCTACTACTCATCTGTGCAACACATGTTGTGTTATCCTGATACAGGATAGTGGGGGTATGACCAATACTCGTTATTCCACACGATCTTTGAATATTGTGTATTAATGACTGCAACTATACACACTCTTTTGAGGTCTCATATAAAGCAAAGATTTCTGAGTTATTAGAGGATGTAGCTACTAGTGTTTGTTTAACATATTTCCATGAAATAGCAGTACCTCCATAAAGAAATACATATCCGGTCTGGGATCTAGAGTTATGTGGATCAGACATATAACCAGCATTCGAATATCTACTAATTTAGTATCTTGGTTTCTTTCAAATAGAAGCTCAAGATCCTTTGTACCTTGAGATCTAAAATTGTGAATATAAACTTCTAAAATTGTGAACATAGAGTTCTAAAATTGTGAACATAGATCCGAGTCCACATTCCAAAGTGCACCCGGGTCCATTGCATAATTTGCCCTTAACTTATGACCTACTCACTATTGCAAAAATCTCCGCCTAGGGGCTAGACGCTCCTAGACCAAGGCGAATTGCTCCCTAGGCGTCCGCCTAGCACCTAACTCGGCCGACTGGGCCGAGTTGGTGACCGACTGGACTGAATTTGGCCGAGTTAACTCGCCCAACTCGGTAGAGTTAGCCGAGCTAACTCGAGCCAGTCGGCCTTGTTAATTTTATTATTATATTTATATATATTTAAATTTATTTATTTATATAAGTAAGAGAAGTAAGAGATATATATATATAATATATATAATATAATATATGACATACACCCACACACATGAATTAATTTTTTGTTTTTATAAGTCGCATCCTAGAACCGCCTAGGCGCCGCCTAGACAGCTTAGGCACTAGGCGCTAGTCTACCGCCCGACTAGCGCCTAGCGCCTACGGCAACCATGGACCTACTTTCACTTTCAATGTGATTAATTTAGCCCTTAGAGCATCCTTATCAGTTGGTTTTTTTTCTCCAGTTTTTTATGGGTCCCAGCTTCCACCTCATCATCCACTATCTCATTCAATCACAAAAACTCTTCTCCACACTAGTTTGAGTTTTTATCAATTTTTTGTGGACCCGCTATTTTCTATCCTATATTTTAATTATTTCTTTATTTATTTAAATTATAAATTTATAATTATAAAAATTAATTAAAGTAAACACTCCTACGTTTAATTAAAATGATAATTACAAACATTTAAATTAATTTTTGTTGTTACTTTTTTATTTTAATCATTTTAAATTTTAATTATAATTAAAACATTTAAAATTTAATTCAAAAATAGTAAATTTAGTATTTTATAAAAAATTGAAACAAAAATAATAAAACAATAAAAAACAAACAAATTAAATGAAAAAAAAAAAGTAGGAGGGTAAAACAGAAATCTGAAACCAAAAGGAAAAAAAAAACAAAGAAAAAAAAGAAAAATAAATGGAGATTGAGAGTGGCCGCCAGCTGGCTGTCGCTCTCAATCTCCCAGGCGACAATTGCTTTGTTTTTATTATTATTATTTTTTTTAATTTTCTGACATTAACCCAACATTTGCAGGGAAGCATTTTGGCAAAAAACTAACCACCACATTAGTTCAAAACAATTGCTTTGCTATTACACTATTTCAAAAACCAACAAATCTTCATTGATGTAGATGCTCTTATTCTTAATTAACCATTGCGATTATTCATAAGATTTTGTATTTGTACGGTTTACTTTTCATTCAAAGGTGGCAAATTATACCATAGACTATGGTCTATCTTGCATTGTAGATCCTGGTTCAAAAATAACCTTAAGATTCTGTATATGTAGTTGACGATTTCTGTACTTATAGCAATCATATTATGTGTCAGTAATTATCAAGTTATTTATTTACATGTATAGAAACTATTAACTGTAGATACAAAATGTGTTAACTGAATGTACATAATTTTTGTATCAGGTTCACAATGCAATATGAACCCTAATTCAAGGTGTAACAATTATTCAACATTCATAGATTCATCACGGGTCCCCCAAAAACTCCGATTGCAGGGGCCCACATGCAGAACTTCAGGCATTAAAGTCGTGGTGTGCTAGGTAGATTGTGATCATTTGGACCATCCCGTGGATGCTTTATCACACACATTCCTCTAATTATATTGCAATTTTCAATAATAATTCTTGTATTAAATCCCGTACGGAATGTTTTATGACAAATTTTTAGTTGATTAGTTTATAAATATTTAATAATTATAAAAAAAAATGTGTTAATCGTCTTGATCAAGTCAAGTATTATAAAGTTTGATAAAAACACTGTCGAAAAGACGTCGTCATACCTACTATTATATATAGAAATATATGGTGATATTTTTGTAAATAAATGATTAGTTATTTATAAAAATGTATCCATCACTTTTTACTTATAATATTAGACAAGATGTTTAGGACATCCCCATCAATGCACTTTGGATAGGTTTTTGAAAATGTCAAACTAGGTGGAGGAGAGAGAGAGATGAGAGATAAGAACCTTATTAGTCTTTGCTGAAAGACCAAGCTTTGTGGGTTCCACCAAGAAAAAAAGACAAGGCAGTTTGCCTTGAGTGAGGCGCAACTTGTGCACTTAGTCGGTCGCGTGCACTGTACGTGCCTGACTTGGCACGTAAATCTTTAATTCTTTTTTTTGTTTTTCCATATTTAGATTTTGTTTTTTTTTTTTTCTATTTTTCCCTCATCTCATTTTCTTTTTTCTAATCAAACTTATAAAAACTCATCAACAACTACAACTACTAGTGATGCTCTAAGATATTTAAAGTTGGTAGAATTGAAGCAACATTTTGCATAGTTTTTATCTTTTATGTTGGATTGTCGGTTAATTGTGTGGAGATCTGTTTTAGATATCAAAAATAAAGTTGGTAGAATCGAAAAAATATTTTTCATAATTTGTATATTTAGTATTGGATTATTGACTAATTGTGTAGTGATTCTCTTTGTTAGGGTGGCCTCTATCTTTTGACTATCTTTGGGGAATAAAAACATGAGAGTCACTTTGTTGTTGGATTTAGTTGTCCTCACAAAGGAAACTCTTAATCATTTAACAGCATATGTATGTTCTCTGTTTTTATTATCTTTTTCAATTTCAGAATGATGAGGTATATATATATATATTTTTTGCAAATCATTTTATTTATTTGTATTTAGACTTGCTTGATATGAGGGTATTAAAAATTATATGTTTTACGTATGTGTCATTTGTTTTAGAATAATAGTTGGTCTTATGCGATGAAGATCCGTGACACCTCAAAATCATTTGGTCAATATGATTTATTGTGGATGGATTTTAGATTTTTGAACATTTTGAAATGATTTTTTTTTTTTCACTTTTAGTGTTATGACTATATGGAAAAAATTTGTGTGAAATCGTCTCACATGTCCTTGTCCATAAGACGAGTCGGGTCAAGATGAAAAAATTTTGTAGTGCTAAATCAGGAATAAAATGTTTATTATTTATATGAGAAAATGCAATACTTTTGAAGGAAAATGTAATATTTTTATTTCTAAGGAGTATTACATTTGCTAGTATATTACATTTGCATATAGATCGACCTGTCCTAACCGGTCTTAAGAATAAAGATCCGTGAGACGATTTTACACAAGTGTGACTGTTAAGTTATTTTGATATTTAGTCAAAACGTATTATTTTTGTTACATTTGGTACACAACTTTTTTTTTGGGGCCACATTTTGTCTTTTTCACCAAATCTTCAAACTTCAATACAAGTTTTGTTGGGTTATTGGCTTGGTAATTATAAGGTTTCAAATTTGACTTTCAGTGAGAATGATTTATTGACTTTATTGGTTTGAACTCAACTATGAACAACCTAGATTGGTTTAATTACTTCATTGTGGTGCTTTGTTGGCTATGTCACAATACGAGATTTACTTAGTACACACTTGGATAGTAGTTACAGATTTATCTTGTCACCCCAAAAAAATGATGGTCTCAAACTAGAAATGTAACACATTGATTACAATAATTTTCTACTGGAGATTTAATCAGAATAACCAAATGCAGGGAAAAAATTTTTTAAAAAAAATGGTAAAAATAATACTTTAAGGTCAAATGTGGAAGTAGCATGACTCTTGTGAAACCAAAAATGAAAAAAATTCTTCCAAACTTTTATATGAATATGCAATGCCATCTAATGTAAGAGGCCGATTCTTGGCCGTAAGTATGAAACAATCGTAAATCTCTAGACCACATGTCTCATCGTTAAAGATTCTTACAATTCAATGAAGAAATTAGTTATTGTGTTCTACGATGAAAATTCTGGACTACACTAAGAAAAAATATATAATATATGTTTTTTTGGGGGAGGGGTGGGGGGGGGGGTTTGGGCTAACTATCTAGGTATGTAGCTATCATTTTTATTTTACTTATTTTAAAAAATTTCGTATTTTAAGGAGAATAGTGTGTGTAGGAGAGTAGTAATAGGCCACTCTTTTGCTCACAGGATAAGACATGCCACCTATAATATACATGAATATGGTTTCTCTCCAAATTGAGACAGCTGTGACGACAAAGTTGTACTATGTACATGCCTATATTGTAGTAGTGGATAATAGAGAAGATATATATTATTCTCACAATGAATTGAATGGTGCTGTGTGGTCCATTCTTAATCTTGTTCACAGGGATTAACTGAGGGGATTTGCTTTCACTAATCGTCATTAGATTTGGTGGGGGGAAAAGCATTTGGAATATATATGGAGAAGGGAATTGAAATAGGTAGCAAATCATTCTTTTTCTTCAACAGCAAGCAGAATCATGTATCTTTAATGTTTATGATAGTAACTGCTTGACAAACATGTACAGTGTGTGAGTGAGTGGATTATATTCCATGTATTATGTGGGTCTAGTTTTTATTTTTTAACCCAAATATTAAAAATAAGGCAAATTTTCTTATCAAACCGTCTAACCTCCTCATCCATAAGACGGGTCGGGTTTTATATAAGTATTACATTTTCAAGTTAATGCGATATGAGGTTCTTCGTGCATAATGATTTTGTCACGTTTAGTCCTAAATTTTTAAATTAATCACTCGTGGTACTTCAACTTTTAAATTGTTACCATCTGTGGTCCAAATTAACCACTCATGGTCCTTAAACTATCAAATTTGAACCACTCAAGAGGATCATGACTGGTTAAATTTTGAAAGTTGAAGGACCATGGTTGGTATACTTGGATCACTGATGATAATAATTTGAAAGTCGAAGGATCACGGGTGATCAATTTGAAAGTTTAGGACTAGACGTGACAAAATCACTATACTCGGAGGATCGCAGATGCTTAATTATTGACTCATTCTCCCACATAATAAGTATTACATTTTTCATTATAAGTAACTTTCAATGCTTAATTAATATTATATTTTGATTTAAAAGTATTACATTTTCTCGCATAAGTAAAAAGTAAACAATTTATCCATGATTAGTATCACATTTTTCTCATAAACTATTCAACCTAAATATTACTCCATACATTTTAATTTAAAAGTATTACATTTTTCTCAAAATTAAAGTACTACATTATTTTTTCTTTATAGGTTACAAACAATGTATTCCTGATTAGTATTATATTTTCTAGTATAAATATTACATTTTTATCATGACCCGACATGTTTCACAGATAAAGATTCGATAGACGATCTCACATGAGACTCACCCTAAAATTAAAAATATTAAGAATGCTATATATTTTTTAAAAGAAAATTGATTAGAGAGGAAATGAGTATTAAAAAAACCTGTGTCAACTTAGTAACATTTAGAATTTTTGACAGTGTGACAAATTAGTTTTAATTCAAAATTAAATGTTATTATAATTAGTTGTAATATTATATATATATATATATATATATATATATATATATATATATATATATATATAATATATAGATTTTTATTCAAATATGGCCGCGCCCTTACGTGTGGCCGTGCGGTTTACACCACTCAATGTTAAGAAATGCACCACTCAATATTACGAAATGCACCAATCAATGTTATTGAGTGGTGTATTTCATATTTAAGAAACACACCACTCAATGTATTGAGTGGTGTATTTCGTAACATTGAGTAGCGCATTTCTTAACATTGAGTGGTGTAAACCGCACGGCCGCACGTAAGGGCGCGGCCACACCTGAACATGACCCTATATATATATATATATATATATATATATATATATATATATATATAATCAGCAAAAAGATTTGGAAAGGAACATGGCTAGGATGACCATCCAACTCCCTCCATGTGCTTCTACAATCTCTTCACATGCCCAAATTAAATATAAATCTTTGCTCATTCCCTATCACTTCTGATAACTTTTCTTTGTTTTATAATACTAACCAAATTTTATTTATAATTCTATATAATTTTCAGTACGTTGGGTTAAATCACGAGGCTTGTATAAAAGGAAATATGCTATGCATTATAAATTATAATACTGTTCCCAAACTAATAACATTTAATTTTGAATTAAAACTAATTTGTACTTATGAATTATAATAACATTTAATTTTGAATTTATTACAACTAATTATAAATTACCCTATAACTTAGGGACGAAAAATGCAATTTTCCCTTAGTTTAATTACTTCATTGTGGTGCTTTATTTACTTAGTACACACTCGGATAGTAGTTACATATTTATCTTGTCACCCCAAAAAAATAATGGTCTCAAAGTAGAAATGTAACACATTACAATAATTTTCTACTGGAGATTTAATCAGAATAACCAAATGCAGGGAAAATTTAAAAGAAAAATGGTAAAAATAATACTTTAAGGTCAAATGTGGAAGTAGCATGACTCTTGTGAAACCAAAAATGAAAAATAATTCTTCCAAAATTTTATATGAATATGCAATGCTATTTAACGTCAAGAGGCTGATTCTTGGCCGTAAGTATGAAACAACTTTAAATCTCTAAGCCATCTGTCTTATGGTTAAAGGTTCTTACAGTTCAGTGAAGGAATTAGTCGTTGTGTCTTACAGTGAAAATTCTGGACTACACTCAAAAAATAATATATGTATTTTTTTTTTGGAGGGGTGGGGGGGGGGGGGGGGGCTAGCTATCTAGGTATGTAGCTATCATTTTTATTTTTTTGTAATTTAAGGAGAATAGTGTGTCTAGGAGAGTAGTAATAGGCCACTCTTTTGCTCACAGGATAAGACATGCCACCTATAATATACATGAATATGGTTTCTCTCCAAATTGAGACAGCTGTGACGACAAAGTTGTACTATGTACATGCCTATATTGTAGTAGTGGATAATAGAGAACATATATATTATTCTCACAATGAATTGAATGGTGCTGTGTGGTCCATTCTTAATCTTGTTCACAGGGATTAAGTGAGGGGATTTGCTTTCACTAATCGTCATTAGATTTGGTGGGGGGAAAAGCATTTGGAATATATATGGAGAAGGGAATTGAAATAGCTAGCAAATCATTCTTTTTCTTCAACAGCAAGCAGAATCATGTATCTTTAATGTTTATGATAGTAACTGCTTGACAAACATGTACAGTGTGTGAGTGAGTGGATTCCATGTATTATGTGGGTCTAGTTTTTACTCCGTAAGACGAGTCGGATTTTATATAAGTATTACATTTTCAAGTTAATGTCATATGGAGTCCTCCGGATATAGTGATTTTGTCACGTTTACTCTTAAACTTTCAAATTAATCACTTGTGGACTGTGATCTTCAACTTTCAAATTGTTACCATCTGTGGTCCAAGTTAACCACTCATGGTCCTTAAACTATCAAATTTTAACTTCCAGGAGGACCATGACTGGTTAAATTTTGAAAGTTGAAGGATCATGGTTGGTATACTTGGACCAATAAAAATTTGAAAGTTGAAAGATCATGGGGAGTTAATTTGAAAGTGTAGAACTAGACGTGACAAAATCACTATACTCGGAAGACCACAGATGGTATTGACTCATTCTTCCACATAATTATTACAATTCTCATTATAAATAACTCTTCCATGCTTAATTAATACGGAGTATTACATTTTGATTTAAAAGTATTACATTTTTTCGCTTAAGTAAAAAGTAAACAATTTATCCATGATTAGTATCACATTTTTCTCATAAACTATTCAACCTAAATATTACTCCATACATTTTAATTTAAAAGTATTACATTTTTCTCAAAATTAAAGTATTACATTATTTTTCCTTATAGGTTACAAACAATGTATTCCTGATTAGTATTATATTTTCTAGTATAAATATTACATTTTTATCGTGACCCGACATGTTTCACAGATAAAGATTCGATAGACGATCTCACATGAGGCTCACCCTAAAAATAAAAATATTAAGAATGCTATATATATTTTTAAAAGAAAATTGATTAGAGAGGAAATGAGTATTAAAAAACCTGTGTCAACTTAGTAACATTTAGAATTTTTGACAGTGTGACAAATTAGTTTTAATTCAAAATTAAATGTTATTATAATTAGTTGTAATATTATATATATATATATATATATATATATATATATATATATATATATATATATATATATATATATATATATATATATATATATAGGGTCATGTTCAGGTGTGGCCATGCTCTCCCGTGCGGCCGTGCGGTTCACACCACTCAATGTTACGAAATACACCACTCAATTTTAAGAAACACACCACACAACTATGCACTGTGGTGTGTTTCTTAACATTGTGGTGTGTTTCATTGTGTTTCATTGTGGTGTGTTCTTAACATTAAGTGGTGTATTTCGTAACATTGAGTGGTGTGTGACCGCACGGCCACACGGGAGAGCACGGCCGCATTTGAACCAAAATCTATATATATATAATCAGCAAAAAGATTTGGAAAGGAACATGGCTAGGATGACCATCCAACTCCCTCCATGTGCTTCTACAATCTCTTCACATGCCCAAATTAAATATAAATCTTTGCTCATTCCCTATCACTTCTGATAACTTTTCTTTGTTTTACAATACTAACCAAATTTTATTTATAATTCTATATTAGTTTCAGTACGTTGGGTTAAATCACGAGGCTTGTATAAAAGGAAATATGCTATGCATTATAATACTGTTCCCAAACTAATAACATTTAATTTTGAATTAAAACTAATTTGTACTTACGAATTATAATAACATTTAATTTTGAATTTATTACAACTAATTATAATAAGATTTAATTTTGAATTAAAACTCTTGTGTCAAAAATTCTAAATGTTACTAAGTTGACAGAGATGCCAAGGATCTTAGCTTGTGGTCTAGTGACCTCAAATTAATCTCCTATATGGGAGGTTGTGAATTCTAACCTCAATGGAGACAATATTGAATCTACTGCCATATTAATAGAGTCCGTAATACTCAAAAAGAAAAAGAAAAAAAAAAAGAAAAAAAAGTTGACACAGTGTACAAATTTTTTTCTTTTTAATTTTTTAAAATTTTGGGCTTAACAGATCCATATACTCTTAGGTCACCTTCCAAATGCGAATGGGCCAGTTCATGTTACAGTACTTCAACCTTTGCTATAACTTTAGGAGTCGTAATTGCATTGACCATGATCCACATAATCAATCATTATTATATTGATCATGGTTCGCACAATTATGTATACCATAAATTAAAAGTAAAATTTTAATATATAAAAAGTATATTATTTGAGTACTAAAAGTAAAATCGCCCGGTCCGAAATCCGAAGCAAGCAATCCGACCCGAAAGTCAGCATCCGAACCGCGAGGCTATACGACGTCAGATAAGGGAGTTCGGATAGGGTTGTATATTTTGATATCCGGCCCGTCCGAATATCCGATATTTTTTAGGGTTAGGTTTAGGATGCATACCATGTGACGTCGTTTTAGTTGTGTATATATATTTTATGAACGCTGATAGCGTTCATTTGCGTAGTCGTTCACCCCTTGACCTTGACACCTTCTCTGACTTCTCAACCTATGAATGTGCAGGCTACTACTGTTGGTAGGCTACAATCTAGGTTGAAAAGCAAACTGAAAAGGCAAAGAATGGAGAGTGGTGGAAGCCTTAAACCGACTGAGCTACAAATATATTTGACTGAGAGTATATATTGTGGAAGATAAGAATAGTTTTGAGATTCTAAGATGGTGGAAGGTAAACAGTGAGAGATTGCTCATTCCCTTAAAAATGGCAAGAGATATTCTAACAGTACCAACATCAACTGTGGCTTCTGAATCTGATTTTTCGACAAGTGGTAGAGTGTTAGATCCATTTAGGAGTTCCTTAAATCCTAAAATTGTGGAAGCTTTAATTTGTACACAAGATTGGTTGAGATTACCAAATCAACCAATCCAAATTGAGGAAAATATTGATGATTGTGAAAGACTTGAAAAAGGTAACTCTTTCTTTATTTATGTTATTCCTTATTTCCTTATTCACTTTTAAAATTTAATCCTTTTATGTTCATCCCTTTCAACCATTGCAGTAATGTTCATTCATTATGCTCTGCATTTTATATTAATTGTTATTCTTGTTTTCTGTAAATCTGTTATCTTCTGAATTCTGATAATTTGTTAGGGACTTGGTAACAATTAACTTGTTACCGCCTTGAATCCTTGGCTCCTTTGAGCTTTCACTCTGCTACATGTATAAATGTATACTACTAACTTTATTACAAAGGAGGCTCGAACCCACCACCTCCCGTATAAAGGGAAGGGTTTGATGCCACTGGACTACAAGGTCCTTGGCATCTGATCTGGTATTATCATTCTCCCTTCTCCATTGCAATTTTCTTTGGCTATGATGATGCTTCCACTTGGTCTGATTCAAATTTTGGGTTGCTATGTTGCTCAAGTTTTGGGTTTTGATCCAAAACTTATGAAGCAATTTGCCACAAATCTTACCTTGATATGAAAACAAAGCAATCTGAGCTTATTTTTAATTCTAAATGAACTGTTAAACTGTGACTTTTCATGTGACATCTAATTGTGTTTTAAGTTTGCAATTTGAGCAGGAGGATGAGGAATGTTGAGTGTTGACTGCTGAGTTGCTGAGTAGTGATGAATGATGATTGATGGTTGATGAATGATTTTTAAATTTGTAACTTTTCAATAAGCAGTGAGGACTTAGAACTGATTGGACAATATTATTTTTGTAAAATTGTAATTAATTTTTTGCATAACTTATAAGCTGTAAATTGTGAAGTATAAAACTAGTAGTAAGATGTTAGTTGTTTATGACTTACTATTAGTTTTAACTTTTAAGTTGTTAGTTTTAACTTATAAGCTTCAATTTTAAAGTTAAAGTTTTAATTTTTCAGTTGTTTGTTACTTTGTTAGTTTGTTTGAAGGATTAGAAGTTAGAACTGTAAATATTAAAATTTTTACTTTAATTAGTACTTAATTTTGCATTTTTTTAAAATTTTATTGCAATCCGATAAAATCCGAAATCAGACCCAATCCGTCCGAAATTCGAAAACATTAAAATCGAGGGGTTGATATGTTCAAAATGCACGGATATGGGATAACTTATGCTATCCGAAATCCGATCAGTTGGGCGGTTCTCAAATCTGAACCGCCCAAACCGAACCACTGCTCAGGCCTATATACTATCACAAAATGCATTCATACCAGGGTGCCTTATCATTGGTAACATATTAGTCATAGGAAAGGCCAGACACTTTCTGAGGCGAAAGACACAGGGTCACGACAACTTGGCTACCCTCAAACTTGATACGCCTAAAGCCTATGACCATATGAAGTGATGTTTTATGAAAGCTATGTTGTTGGCTTATAGTTCTGCGACGAAATGGGTGGAACTGATCATGTTGTGTGTTTCCATTATCCACTATCATATCCTAAACAATGGTGTTCTGGCTGGCATGATATTACCATCCCCGTGGACTCAAGCAGGGTGACCCGTTTTCCCCCTATCTATTTATTATTTGTGCAAAAGGACATTACTTACTCCTCTAAGATGTAGAGAAGTCGGGTAAGATTCATGGTTGCCATTTAGCAAAGGGTGCACCATCAGTTTCCCACCTTTTCTTCGCAGAAGGCAACCTTCTCTTCTTCAACGCCACGCAGAGTGAAGTAGCCAAAGTGAAATCTTGCCCGAATCGTTATGAGCTATGTTCTAGGCAAGCGTTTAACTTTCATAAGTCCACGATTTCCTTTGGCAGAAATACGCATGTAGTTGTACGATCAGGCTTGGCTAAGTTCTTTAATGTTAGTGATGTGGAAAGGTTTGGAAAGTATCTTAGCCTACCGTCTATAACTGGTCATAACAGGCATGCGGTATTCTCATATATTAAGGATAAGCTGCGCAATAGACTAGGAAGCTAGAACAAGAAACTCATATCTAAGGTTGGTAAGGAAGTCCTCCTCAAAACAATTGCACAAGTTATACACACATACACAATGAGCGTCTTTCTTGCCTAAGTCCTGTTACTCAAACCTTAAAAGCTCATGATTAGGTATTGGTAGGGAGGTGGAGGCACGAATAGTAGAGGCATCCACTGGTTCAGTTGGTAGAGACACTGCTACCCGAAGAAGTTTGGTGGGATGGGTTTTAAAGATGTGTATCAATAGCCTTGATTGCAAAGTATGTGAGGCCACCCTCCTAGAGAGACATTATACCAAACGGAGCAAACTGTATGGCTTGCGAATCTCCCTGATATTGAAAAACTTTTTATGGCGCGCGGTTAGGGGTATTCTGCCAACCTATCCCCATGTTGCCCCTATTGCATGGTGCGGAATCCATTGTCGGGCACGGATAGTAGAGGCATCCACTAGTTCAGTTGGAAGAGACACTGCTACCTGAAGAAGTTTGGTGGGATGGGTTTTAAAGATGTGTATCAATTCAACCTAGCCTTGATTGCAAAGTATGTGAGGCCACCCTCCTAGAGAGACATTGTGAATCTCCCCGATATTGAAAAACTTTTTATGGCGCACGATTAGGGGTATTCCGCCAACCTATCCCCATATTGCGGAATCCTTGGGCACAATATCGGTACGATGGGCATGCAAAAACGACTTTGCTGGGGATCGAACCCAGAATCTCTGGTTCCATAGACCAGCGCCTTATCCATTGGGCCACAAAGTCTTAGTGTACAATATTTAATGGGAATATCTTTAGTTTGATTCCGTACAGTTCCGTAGACCAGCTTGGTATATGCAAAAATAACTCTGCTAGGGATTGAACCCAAAATCTGTAATTCTATAGACTAACGCCTTTTCCATTGGGCCACAAAAACTTAATACATAATATTTAATGTGAATATCTTTAGTCTGGTTTCGTTGACCAACGCCTTATCCATTGGGCCTGGGCCACAAAGTCTTAGTGCACAATATTTAATAGCTTATCTTTAGTGAAAAATGACTCCACTGGGATCGAACCCAAAATCTCTATTTTCGTAGACCAACACCTTATCAATTGGGCCACAAAACCTTAGTACATAATATTTAAAGTGAATATATTTTTATGTCATATATATATATAGAGAGAGAGAGAGAGATAATGGATCAGGTGAAAAGCTTACCTTAGGTGAAAAATATGGTTAGAAGAATTACTTACAATGGTGGGTATTCATCACTTCCTTGTATGAATGCGTAGTCTGAGATGATCTTCTCCCTAGCTAAAACATTTTTCAACTAAGAATGGTTCTTTGTCCAGTAGGGTGACTGTAAGATCAATGGTAGTTGTTTGAATTTTCTTTGTGATTTTTTCTTCCTTTAGACATCTTCAATCTCATCTTCAAACTCTACAATAATGTTGAGTAGATACAGAAAACCATTTATCAGCATGCATAATGTACAGAATCATATAATAGAATACACATAAACTCTTAATAGAATATACATAATCATAAGTCTAAGTATTATCATTTCTGTTTCATTAGGTATGGTTTTGACATCAATAATGTATAGAAGTATATAATAGAATACACATAAACTATAAACAAAATACACATAATAACAAGTCTAAGAAATATCATTTCTATCTAGTGAGAGGTATGGTATTGAATTAATAATGCACATAATTATATAATAAAATACGCATAAACTGTAAATAGAATACACAGAAATAATATAAATAATATTTAGTTTATACTTATCAAATTCCATCTGTTCTGGTGTTTGTTGTGGGGGTGTTGTTGTTGGAGCTGATTGTTGCTGTTGTTGGAGCTGATTGTTGCGGTTGTGCTTCTAATTATGGTCCTATTCGTCTACCAATATCGTCCACCAAATTTTTCTAGCATGGTTGCCAATGGGGTCGATGGTGGTGATGGTGTTGCTTTTGTTTGTGTTGCTGTTAGTGGTGCTTTTGGTGCTAGTGTTGTTGTTGGTGCTGGTGATGCTGTTGGTTGCTCTCTTACAGGTGATTTGGATGTAGTAGCTTCAGATTGTGGGGGTGGTGGTGTGGTGTCAAAAGATCAAAATAATGTGCAGGGATTTCAGCATTCATGCTCTTCATTGTGGCATAGAAAGTTGCTTCAACGTCAACAACCGCTTCTAAGAAGTTGGGCTGGTTCAAGGCGTCATCATCTCTCAACAATTTCTCTGGTGGGGTTGGATTGGGGCTTGGAATGATGTTTACAGAGTTGGAGAAGTTGGTGAATGTTTTTTTTAAGATGTCCGCAGCAGAGTTTTGTGTACTAATCTCTGTCATGACTTCTCCGAACTCCACAATGTTTGACGCCATTTTCTTCAAAGCCTCTGTGACTTTTTGAACTAATTCTGCTTGGGTTGGTACTTGAGTCGATGTCTCCTCCAGTATTAGTTTCCTCTCGATCAACTTCCTCTTTCCAAATGCCCCAAACTTATTCTCCACATATATTCTTGCTCTAATCTCCTGTGTGGTCCAGGCACTAACAGTGGGAGGGATTTTTGTCACAACTTATCTTCTGACCTAGACCCGATCTAGGTATGCAAGCATTAAAGAAAAAAATAAAAATTCACACTCAATCTAAATTCAAAATGTACAGAATTATATAGTTGAATACAGATACACACCTAACATAATACACATAAATATAAGTTTAAGACTTATCATTTTCTGTCTAGTGAGAGTTATGGAATTGAAATTCATAATGCACAGAATTATATGACATAATACACATAAACATCTAACATAATACACATAATCATATGTCTATGTAATATCAATAATGTATATTGAGGTATGGCATTGGAATTCATCATGTACAGAATTAGATAGTATAATACACATAAACTTCTAATATAATACGCATAATCATAAGTCTAAGTATTATCAATTTTGTATACTAGGGTATGGAATATCTATAATTCATAATGTATAGAATTAGATAGTAGAATACACATAAACTCTTAACATAATACACATAATCATAAGTCTAAGAAATATCATTTCTATATCTTGAGGTATGACATTGAAATTCATAATGTACAAAATCATATAATAGAATACACATAAATTGTTAATACAACACACACAATCAAAAGTCTAAGTAATAGTAATGTGTACCATTAGGAAAGTTGCAGGTCCAATGTAAGATGCATCATGCTTCTTCTTCCATGTCTCAGTAGTGTAGAGGAGACATTTAATTGTGTAATCACACCAATTGAGATCATTTATCTTATCAACATCTTGCAGTGAATATAGGATCTTGTAGTTACAAAACTGGTTCTTGTAACCTTTAATTAGTGTAGTTACTAGGAAGATCACAAAATCCCTCTTAAAAATGTCTCCATGATCCCGCCTCTCAACAATCTTGTTCAACATCGCAGTTGTTGATGGGGTTCCCTTATCTATCCCTCATCGCTCTGTCCATGCATCAACCAAGGCATTGAACTTAGGTGTTTCATTGGCAATTGTGCCCTCTACTACATGAGTTTGTCCTCTAGGGACACCAAGTGTGTACTATACATCCTCCTCCTCCAAAAACAGCTCATCATCTTCAAGCTGTACTGAACATCTTCCAACATCCAACCTTTTTAGAATGTACTGTTGGAAAAAATGGCATAAATGGCATTTTAAGTAGTGATTTTGTGGTATAAATATATGTAGGGTCTATATCCGATTTGATTCGGGTCAAAGTGGATTCGGATTCTTCGTAATAAGACGAAGAGATCGATATATTATACGCTCAAAATGGATAATGGGTGAATGAGAAAATTGGTTGCATATGAAGAATGAATGCTATTTATCCTTTCCTCTACTATAAATTACCAGGAGAGTATGAGCATTTAATGAGTTTTGATACTCACATTAAAATAACTCTGCAAAAGTGAATTTTCCACCTCGAAACTCTACTCTCCTTCCTTTCAAGCCACCTGTTTTCATCCTACGTTCTCGTTCGTCGGGTCCCAAGTTTGTGTGCTCAAACGCAGGGATCGTAGTACGTTTTATCCTGAGAAACCTAGATCGCAACGCTCCAGCACCCCTGGAGGCGGTAAATAAGGTTTTAAGGGCAGAGGCAACTCGACTCGTGCTTACAACTACCCCAAAGTCCGTTCATCTTCGTCTCGATTTATTCCAGGTTTATCTAACCTTTGTGTAGGTTTAAATTCCTGGAATTACTTATTTATTTTTCTTGTGGATTTCCTATTTCGTCCATTTTCTTGGATTTTTTCGAGAATTATTTCCAACAGGTACTTGACTAGCTTGGCATCACAGGCCCAAACCCTTACATCAAGCAGTGATCCAAATCCTATCTCCTTTAGAGCATCATGATGTTCTAGCTCAAACTACTTACAAGATTAAACAGTTGCTTAGGTGTTGTTCTGATGTTCATGTACTTCTTGTGTTTTGGTTCATCGTCCTCTTATTCTTTTCTTTTTTGGACTATTTTGGTCTTTGTCTTTCCTTAGCTACTTGTCTGTCATCGTTCCTTCGATTTGTCCTCATCTCATTATTTTCTGGATCCAGGTCTACATGGACAAACAACGAAATATACGCATCATCTCTCTTTCTTTTGTAAATTGTGCATTTTCGCTAATGTCGGATTGCTGTCCAAGGGGCTTGACATTGCTACAATAACATTAGGTACAAAAACTTAAACCACTCAGGTAATTGAAATTCACAATGCATAGAATTATATAATGGAAAACACATACACTCTTAATAGAATACACATAATCACAAGTCTAAGTATTATCATTTTTGTCTAGTGAAAGGTATAGAATCGAATTTCATAATGTACCGAACTTTATAGTAGAATACAAATAAACTCTTAATAGAATACACATAATCACAAGTCTAAGAAATATCATTTATGTTTCCTAGGGTATGATATTCAAATTCATAATACACAGAATTATATAATAAAATACACATAAATTCTTAATAGAGTACACATAATCACAAGTTGATAAGCGCCAAATTAAAGATAGCAATAGAAAGAGTCGGATTTAGGACTTGAATGCAATGTTTTATGCTCATATGTGATCAATTCGTGCATAATAACTTTTGATGTGTTCATTCTTGCAAAACTCTACCATATGTTGTGTTTCGAAGCCATTCTCGCAAGACCCAAGGCCAAAGGAAGAAACAACGAAGAATCGAGGCGGACGCGATATAAAGATTGTTACCAGATCGAGTAGACCAAACATTGTGGTGTTTTAATTAGATTTTCAGTTAGAAAGAAAACAAAAATTAACTAGACTCCTATAGTTGCCCGAAATGAACGTCATATTCATTTCCTCCTCAAATGATGATTAGCCCATACTATTTTGTGCTATTGTGAATTTGTCATTTTTGTATTGGGCTTAACTTCATATAAGCAAAACATCATTCAACAATTATTATTGTGTGGACTGTGGTCCACATGTGGACTACGATCTAAAAATACATAAAATATATTATTTCAATTCATAAAATATATTATTTTAACACATAAAGTATACTCCGTATTATATTAATTTATAAAGTACATTATTTTGTCCTAAAAATTTCATTCTAACACATAAAGTACATTATTATAACTCATAAAACATGTTACTCCCTCCGTCCCATTTTACCTGTCCTATTTACTATTCATTGGTCAAACCAACTCTTTTTTCATTGCTTATTTTCTTTAGTAATTTTTTATTATTTTTAAATTTAATTTTTTGTGTTTAATAGTACTTTTGATGTAGTTTCTAAATATATAAATTTTATATATTAATACTAAACTTAATATTATGAAAAATTGGATTAAAAATAACTTCAGTCAAGCCTCGTTAAACAAACCAGACAACCAAAATGGGACGGAGGGAGTATTATTTTGCCAGAGGCCTTGTGGTTAAGTGTTATAGCTGTGGTCTTCTTACCTTATATATAAGTCACAGGTTCGATTCCCAGTGAATAGATATTGCATTATTAACAACATTCAGGAGCTTTAGTGGAATACTTATGAATAGATACAGCATTATAAAAAATTTTGACGAGACTATCTAACTTGGTCTATTGAGATTTGAGATGGATTTAATTTTCAAAATTATTACATTTTATTTTAAGAAAGGTTTTGTTTCAAAAATATTGTATTTTGATTGAGAAAATGATATGTTATACTTTTATGTGTTACATGTTCACAAACATATACTTTTAAACTAAAAAGCAATAATTCGTTTGTCAAATTTTATGTGTCTAGCCTGATTAATCAGACTTAAATTAACTTATTTACAATTTAATTTTTTATAATATTTTATATAGTATTAATATATAAAATTTATATATTTAGAAACTAAATAAAAGTACTATTAAAAAATAAATTTTTAAATTATAATAAAACATTAATAAAAATAAGCGAACAAGGAAAAGTTGATTTATCTAACAAATAATAAACATAATAGGTAAAATGAGACTGATGGAATAATTATTATTCCAAAAGTATTAATTTTTTTTATTGAAAGTTTCTGATTTCACTTACTGAGCAACAATGGCAATCAAATCAAAACTTTTGAAATACAAAAATAATAATAATAATAATAATAATAATAATAATAATAATAATAATAATAATAATAATAATAATAATAATAATAAATCAGATTTCTCAAGTTGCTATTATCAGAAATTTCACCAAAGGAATAATTTAAAATTTTTAGTATGTGGTAACGCTCCAAAAGAGATTTATATAAGCTAAATTATTTAAAAACTCTTAAATTATAAGACATCGTGTTTACGGGACAATTAATAAAGTAAATATATCTTTACGATGGGAATCCAAAGGTAAAACCTACCTATCATGTGCATGGATCATCCATTGAACACTATTGTGTCATTTTACAATCCCAAAAGATTAATTTTTATTCATGTAAGAGGTTGTGAAAAAATTACCTAAAAATAATATTTAAAGTAATCATTTTAAGGTATTAATACAAGTGAAATCTACTTCCAATTTGAGTATAATCAAAATGAATTCAAGATTTCCTAAATGAGATATTTAATTTAATATAAATAATTAGTAGATAAGAAGTAATTTTCAAAGTGTATTAGAAAAAATAGAATTGAAAAAGCAACTTTTAAGTAACCTTCTATCTTTTCTCAAAAAAAAAAAGTAACCTTCTATCCACATATTGAAAAGGAATGTAGTTGACAATAATATAAATACAATTCAACTTTTTAAAAATTATGATCTAAACTCTCTTTCGCGCGCTCTGAATGTTCATACAAAAATTGGCAAAACTAGAATATAAAAAATAGCAATAATTTGAAACTAGCAATAATAGTTTCAAAAAAAATAGCAATAATTTGTGAATATAAATTCATTTTCAGACCAACATAAATAGTATTACCCATTGTAGTTCTTTCACTGACAAAACCTTGTTGGCCCTTTAACATTGTCAACCTTAGTGAAAAGAAGCATTTAAGGTTATAGGATGATTAGAATCCAAAACAAATTCTCCTCTTATCTACATCACATCCATCATCAGCAAGAAATTGATATAAGCTTAGACCAGCAGCTAGCTAACAGACAGAGAAGCATGACAACAACCTTAAATGTTCATCACAATTCACAAATGTGTTCAAGAATAATCCGAATGAGACTCATAGAACTCGCTGGGGCAGGGCGACATCACCTCTTGCTCTAAGAACTGCAACACCTGCTGCATTGTCGGCCTTTCATCCGGATTGGCATCGGTGCATCTCGCTGCGATTTCTAGGATTGCTTCTACTGTCTCTATATCTGCATCGGTGCATCTTTTGTCTACAACGTCTTCAATTCGGTTCTCCTTTAGCAAGGTATTCATCTGCATATACATTTCGTGGTGTCGGTGGCTATTGTGTAACAATATTATGCAAAAGATGTATGTAAATGTTGTATAAGACGGACATGACATACCCAGCCAACAACATTTAGGCCTCGCTTTACAAATGTTGGATCGGTAGGCCTCTTCCCGGTGACAAGCTCCAATAGGAGAACACCGAAGCTGTAAACATCAGATTTTTCGGTGGCTCTTCCACTCTGCAAGTACTCTGCTCACCAAAACGTGTATAGGTCCATTAGCCTTTACTCAGATAGGTATATTTTTTTTGGATGACGAGGGAAATCCTACAACCCTTTCGAGTGTGAATAAACCCCGTCTTGTGACCCTAACCAACAAAGAATCACAAGGAAGTAAACTAATTTAGGTTACCCATAGCTGACCTGCTCAAACCAAGAGGGCAAAGATTCAAACAAAGAGGACAAGGTTCTCGAGACCTTATGGTTACGAGCGTGGATCTCTTGCCATCTTGGCTGGGGTTACCCCTAGATTGGTATATTTGTATATATCAAACGAATTATTAGCAAATGCGCACAACCTGGAGCCAAATAACCAAAAGTTCCTGCAACCACAGTTGTTACATGACCATCCTCATCCACCAAAAGCTTGGCGAGGCCAAAGTCCGCAACATGAGGCTCTAGGTTCTCGTCGAGGAGTATGTTGCTTGATTTTATATCTCGGTGAACTATTCTAGGACTACAATCATGGTGTAAGTATGCCAGTCCTCTTGCAGAACCAAGAGAGATTCTTAAACGTGCATTCCAGTTTAATGGTCTATCTTCATCCACATGTTGAGGTCGACCTAGACACGAAAACACAATAAATAAACAAATACAAATTAACATTGAATGCCAAGAAACCATTGATTACATACCGTGCAAGAAGTCATCCAAGCTTCCCATAGCCAAGTAATCATAGATCAGAAGCTTTGCACTAGGAAGACTGCAGTAGCCTCGGAGGTTAACCAAATTTATGTGTTTGACACTACCCAAGACCTCCAATTCCCTCTCGAAGACCTGGTCAGAACCTTCACGATTTCGATCAATTCGTTTTACAGCAAATGTGCCACAATCATTCATAACCATTCGATAGACAGTGCCAAATCCTCCAGCACCAACGACATCTTCTTCATCGAGTGATTCAATCTTCTCTATAAGCTCACATGAAGGATACGGAAGATCACCGTGAAAAGTAATGAGCTTGGCACCTGTGGAATATTGGGGGTTAAAGAACAATACAAGTGAAATTGGGGAAAATTAATTGGAGACTTCAGTAATTCAATCTTCTCACTTGGTTCTTGATAAACTTGTTTTTTGACTTCCGTGTATCTCTTTGCTGCCCTTTCCTTCTTTGATACCGACCAAACCCATAGGAATACGAGGAGCACAATGAATACAACGCCTAAGGTAGACATTGCGCCAATAACCACAGCTCTTATGTAATGAGATGGTTTCTTAACTGGGACTGAATAAACCAAATCAATTTACAACATATTAGTATACCTCAAAGTCTCAAATGAAAGGTCAAGATTGAGTAATGTATTCATAGCCTTAGGATAAAATTCCCAAAACACCAGAAATTGTAATTTTGTAGTAGTAAAACACTATACATGATTACCTGATGCTTCATCGCTTTCAGCATGAGGCAGAACTGCAGGGAATCCCATTGATGTTTTACACGGCTTCGACACTTGTTGGCCGCACAAATCCAAATTCCCAATGAATCTAAGCATAATAACAACCTTTTTTAATTTCCAATTCCCTAAGAGAAGAAAAGTATTGCAAAGACATCAAGGGACTTACGATTTGCTTCCAAAGGTACTAAGGGCTCCAACATCAGGGATCTCACCCGAGAAAAAGTTGGTGGACAAATTGCTGAAGCATTTTGCAGTGAACATATTACTAAATAGGCACAGAATTCCTTCATAGAACACTATGTATAGAAATAAAAAGCATTGCTAATCATCCAACTCCAACTTACAGATAACGGAGAAGTTTCAGCTTTCCAAGAGAAGAAGGTATAGCACCCCTGAGTGAATTGCTTGATAAATCCCTATATAACATTGAATTCAAATTCTTGATCACGGTGAGTTAATCATCAAAATCATTCATAAACGGCTTACAGCATATATATCTTACAATATGTTAAGCATAGAAAGGTTCCCAATGTTCGAAGGTATGCCTCCTTGAAGATAGTTAGCCCGAAGATACCTAGAGCCACAAACAATTTCACCTTTGTTACAAGTTCTCCAATGTCATTTCGTTATACCCCTCAAAACTAAATGGTTTTGGCACTTACACTGCTCTCAATTCAGTACAACCGCCAATCTCATTTGGAATTACACCATGTAGGTTATTCTGGTGAAGCGCCCTGATTTTAAAGAGAAAATAAGAAGTTTTACTACCTAAATAATGCACACTAAAATATATTCCCTCTGAAGATTAAGCATCACTGTAAAAATTGAAATTTGAATTTCTATTTATGAACATTAATGAACTTACAGCCTTTGTAATCTATCGAGTTTACCAATGCTGGGGGATATGATTCCACCAAGTTGCATATAAGGTAAGTTGCTGAAATCCCAAAGATAAAAAGGAAAAAAGAATAAGAACAAGTTCAGTTGTCCTAATAAACAGAGAAAACCATGAAAATAGCATAGCTAGTTGAGACCAAAAAAAAAAAAAAAAAACACACACACACACACACAAAGGGTGAAAGGAATAGCATACATAGAGGTGACTCTTTGTTCAATTGGATGGCAAGAAATGCCATTCCATGTACAAGGAGTTGCATCAGAGTCTCTCCAGTTACTCAGAACATTTCTGGTGTCATTCAGAGTGGCCTTGAGTTCCAACAGTGCAACACCTTCATAAAAACAACAAACAAGTATCAAACCACGTAAAGCTTTCAACTTTTCTTAGCTCAAAAGCATATTTTAAGCAAACAATCATAAAAACAAGCCCCAAAAACAGATCTTTATAGAACACCTCAGGAAAAATGAACCAAAACATAAAGAGAATAAGAAAAAAAAAAAAAAAAAAAAAAAAAAAAAAAAAAAAAAAAGTAAAATGGGCATACCATCAGGGTTGAGAGCAAGAGAGATTCTGCTGAAAAGGGTTGCTCTCAAAATCGCTGAGAAGATCAAAACCCAAATACCCATTTTGGTTTCTTGAAAAAAAAAAAATGGCACTCTTTTTCAAAATTTTAAGAGGTTTTTGAATCGAGTTTCAAAAGTGTACCCTCTCTTGGGAGAACAGTATTATCTGGCCTCTGGGTATTGTGCAGAGAAGCCCACCAACCAAAAAAGCTTGGCAGGGAGTGAAATAGGGGTGTTTTTGAGGGGGTCAGGGTTAGTCTTGAATCATAGCGGTGGGGTTTCCAAAAGAGTAAATGTAATTGATATCATTACAACCCTTACTCTGAAAAATCACCCATAATTATAATTATAAGATAAGAGATCTGAGAAGAAAGACCACTTTCAAAGAAGTATAGAAAGTTGTGCAGTGGAGAGAGAGAGAGAGTAGCCGTTGTCTAGTTCAAAATGTGTACAACAGAAGAGGCAGTACCCTCGCGCGTCAAGAATGCTTCACACTCGCTACTTTTATAAACAAATTTTATATTTTAAACAAATTTGCTAGATGAAATCTCGAATTTTACTTATTCACTTTTACTCTATGATGTGACAAATAAGAATAAAGTATTTTTATCACATGGGTCCCACGTTAAGGATTTGTGAGATGGAATAGAAGTTGAAGTAAGAAATGGGAGACGGAAAGTACATGCATTATTTTCCCAATTTTAACTTTCATTTTATGTTTTTTTTTGTGTCTGAGCATATATTTTTTCACTGCTCAAATGCTCAATAAAGTAAAGTCACAAGAAGTCTTACTCTAGCGATGGGTGGAAATTTGATTTTCACTGAAGATATGGGAGCCAAATTTCAAAAAAATTAATCAAAAGTGATGAAAATTTCTTGTGTGCATAATGTACAAGTAGGGGTATGAAATAAAGATTGATTGGGCAACTTGCTACTTTTGAGCAAAATTTCTAGAAAACCTAATATATTAAAATTAAATAAATAAAGAAAATCATACATGTTGAATCCATATACCAAGGTAAGTTATAATAAGAATATATCAAAATTTATTTTTTATTTTTCTAATTTCTATTTGTATAAACAAAATTAATGTATAAAAAAATATATGATTAATAATTTTTAACTAAGATTCTTTTCACTAACATTTTTATCAATTTCTTAATGAACCTAAAAATCCATTAAGTTAATACTATAGGTTTATTAATTCAACAAATTCATTACTCCGTATTCACTATTATAAATTCGTCACTGTTGCAAATTCATTACATAAATACTAAAAGTTTATTAAATTGCTACTACAAATTCATTAATATGTTTAATTAAACTTAAAGAAACTGATGCCATGAAAGTTTCTCAACTCTAAAAAAATTATACCAAACAACTTCACCAATTGTTAAAAAAGAAAAAAAATACGGAGTATTAAAGTAATATGAACTTCTATAGGTAGAAATAGCTGTAGGTAAATAATCCGAAAAGCAAAATACTCAAATATTAAATAATCTTTTTATTTCACTGACACTTGTGAATAAGATACTTTTACATTTTTGTACACATGCCAAAAATAGTAAAAATAAATATTTAATGATCAATTAATAAATTCTTAAAAACAGAATTTCCTTTTTTTATGACGATGATAGCTCACAATTACTATCTAAGAGTGTATACATCGCTCGTGTATAATAACATGTAAATTACATAGAATAGATAAATCATACTAGAAAAATATGAAAACAACTGAGAGAATATTAATAAGAATCAAACGTGTAACATTCTAATACAAAAATTATGTTTTACTCATTGAGCCACGGGACACAAAATCGCTTTTATATGGGAAAACTACATTAATGTAGCACATGAGACAATGGGCTTTGGTAGTGTACATCAAAATGAAGGAGAGTCCTTAAAAAAAAAAAAAAAAAAAAAAAAAAAAAAAACTGGAGAGTCCTACTTTAATTTAACTATTATTGATGTAAAAAAAAAAATTATTGAGCAATTTCTCTCAAGTATTTTTATTATTTGTCAAACGATCAGCGAATCAGACGACTCACATTACCACTAAGCAATCCGTTTTTAGAGCTGATTGTTTGGAGTGGTTCGATAATCCTCCCTTATGATTGTGATGTTCTGACATTGGACTGGATTAATTGAAGCTTCTGGTTTGTTTTCAACAAAAAATAAATAAATAAATTGGCACCAACGTGGACCTTTTGTATTGATGCATAAAATGGTAGGTAGCAAAACCAAATCAGTTTTTTATTATTTTAAAAGAGGGAATCTTGGTGCCATGTTGACCATTGCTCAATGCTCACTACAATCTTCCGTAATCCATGATAGCAACTTAGCAAGTACTCCACCCATAATTATTTTTGCCAAGTCCTAATGTCCTATTTAATACTCCACTCGAGACATTTATGCTGATTCGGAGACTTGATTATAATTACTAGTATTTTCGCCCGTGCGTTGCACGGAATGGATTTATTATAATATTTTAATAATATTTGGATCGATATATACAATTATATAAATTATATCATCGAATA